>JASVEL010006159.1:0-131802 GCA_032618575.1 Nicotiana noctiflora | reverse complement strand
TGGTGATCTATCTTATGATGTGGAGCCAGTGGCTATTCTGGGTAGATAGGTTTGAAATTTGAGGTCCAATGAGATTGCTTCAGTCAAGGTGCAGTGGAGAGGTCCGCCCGTGGAGGAGGCTATTTGGGAGGTCAAGCAGGAGATACGGAGCATATATCCTCACCTATTTGATTCTCCAGGTAGGTTTCTTGACCCGCTCGAGGACGAGCATTTTCTTAAGTTGGGGAGAATGTGACGACCCGACCCATCGTCACGGGACTTACCACCCCGTTACCTTGCATTTTCATGTTTCATACTTTTATATTAGTGTTTGAGTCTATCGGGTGAGATAGGAGTGATTCTGGTTGAAAATGAGGCAAATAGCCTTTTGGAAGGAAGTTTGAACATGGAAAGTCAACCTGGAGTTGACTATTTAGTTAGAAGGCTCGAAATCGGATTCTGATGATTTGGTTACTTCCGGAAGGTGATTTATGACTTAGGGGAGCGATCGAAATTGAATTTGGAGGTCCGGTGTAGACGTAGGCTTGAATTCGCTAAGGTTGAATTTTGACGAAATCCGAAAGGTAGGTGAGATTTTGATCAGGGGGTCGGAATGGAATTCCGACAATTTTTGTAGCTTTGTTATGTGATTTTGGATATGTCTGCAAATTTTTAGGTCATTCGGACGTCGTTTGGTCGGGTTTTTGTTTGAATGTTAGTTTCGGAAGTTTGAGTTGAATCCTAGGCTTGAATCCGCTATAATTGGATGGTTTCTGTGTTTAACGGCGTGTGTTTATGATTGGTACGAGTTCGTATCGTATTTTGGAGTATGTTAGCTATTTTCCTTGGGGTCCCAGGGGCCTCGGGGTGAATTCGGACCATCATCCGGGCATTTGGAACTTAGAAAATCTGTAGAAAATTGCAGATTTTGTGCAGCAGACTTTAAGCCTTCATGTTCGCGTGGCTCTGGCCGCGTTCGTGCAGGCAAGGAAGGATTGAGCATCGCGTTCGCATCGAGGGTGTCCCGTTCACGTAGGTGGGAGATGTGAGGCATCGCGTTCGCATCCCAGGTGACCCGTTTGCGTAGAAGAAAAGTGGGCCGGCTGAGAAGTTGTTCTTCGCGAATGCGTGGGAGGCGTTGCGTTCGCGTGGAGGAAGATCGAACTGCGCTTCACGGACGCATGAGCAATAACGCGAACGCGTAGGATTAATTCGTCTGGCAATGAATTAAATTCAAGAACAGGCCAATCCCGGGTTTCATTCACAAAAACACAAATTTTGAGTCTTAAAGAGAGAAACTCACGAGAAATTGCTGGGAATTCATCGGGTATTCATTGAAGGTAAGTTTTATGGCTTAATTACGTTATTTTTTCAGGAAATATTTGAGTATTTCACTGTTAATGGAATATTAATGGGGGATTTTAGACCTAGGCTTAAATTATGGGAAATCAATGATTTGAATGGGAAAACGAAGTCCGATTTTGGTAAATTTTATATGCATAGACTCGTGTTGAGATGAGGATTCTAAATATGTGACTTTTCTAATTTTTCGAGAAGCGTACCAAAAGTCGAGTTTTGACAACTTTGTGGGTTTTGGTGCAAATTGAGTTATTTGGAATGGGTTGTGTATAATTAGCCTATATTGATGTATTCTCAATGATTTTGAATAGATTCGGCATCAGAGGTGGTTGAATTGCGGGGCAAGCGCAAGGCGAACAAAATTTTCTATGGGACCGAGGTGAGTGGTGATAGTAAATAATGTACTAAGGGTTTGAAACCTCGTACTAGCACTTTACAGTGCTATAATGATATGAGACACATGTCATGTGACGAGCGTGGTGACATTGTTATTGGGAAATTGGACTTGGTCCTTTCCGACTAATAGTGTATTGTGTATTATGACTATGAATGAGATTTTAACTGTGTAATTGGGCTAGTAGTCATGTTTGGGGCCTTGTGCCGATCTGTAGAGCATTAGGGAACCTATAGAGCTAGGTGACCCCTATATCGTGTTGGAGACTTACACTCAGCCATAAAATTAGTTGTATAGCATATCGTGGGCCAGTACTAGATGTGTACTGTGAGATAGACTACCTAGGGTGGAAATTCCCTGATGTAGCTGAGTGGGCCTGAAAGGCCAAGCCTTTACTGACTGGGACAGGGTCGAGAACCCATTACGAGGTACTATATGAATACACCTGTATTGGATCGGACCGCACGCCGCAGTGATGTATATGTGGATCGGACTGCACGCCATAATAATATATACAAGTGGGAAGGACTGCACGCCGCAGTATTATTGCACTTGGGCTGTAGGAGCCCCTTCGGAGTCTGAGTCTGCACACATTCTCAGTGGGCGCTGGAGTATACTATGGAATCGGGCTGCACACCGCACAGTATAATTATATATGTATATATATATATATATATATATATATATATATATTGGATCGGATCGCACGCCGCAGTAATAGATATATGGATCGGGCCGCACGCCACAACATCATAGCGCTTAGGCCCAGAGAGCCCCTCTGAAGTCTGTATACACCCCAGTGAGCGCCGTCGATGTTAAATGGAGCAGGTTGCACGTCGCATCATTATATGTATTGGAGAGGGCTGCACGCCGCAGCATTATACTTATACATATCCATATATGTACCTATATACTTATACATTATAGACATATGTATACATTTATATACATTGGGTTGTATGTACACCGTGGCGGTACAAGTGAGGATTAGGTCAGTGTGGGACCTTGCTAAGATAGATGTGGACTGGAGATGAGGGTATTCACCGTAGTGATGACTTACCTGTGAGGTTTCCCTTAGAACTGTTTAGTGATAGCACCGGTATTCTTATTTTCAGTTATTGTTTATTATTGTTACTTACTGAGTTGAAATATACTCACCCCACTCCCCTGCACTTTTCGTGTAGATTCACATGTGCCAGAGAGCAGTTGAGCTATCGCAGCTGCTTATTCATTTCTATCCCGCGGAGACTATGAGGTAGCTGCCGACGTCCGCAGAACCTGTTTTCTCCTTCTTTATCATTTTGTTGTTTTCATTTTGCCTAGACTTCTTTGTATAGACTGTTTTATCTGTAGAGGCTCAGACTTGTGACACCACGATTTGGTTGGGACCATACTTTGTATGCTTCTTCTTCCACGTTTATCATTTTAATATGCAAATATGTAATTTAAGTTTAATTAATCATTTGTAATTAATAATTGGCTGATTTAATGGATAACATGGTCGGGCTTACCTAGCATTGTGCTGGGCGCCATCACGACCAGGGTTTATGTCGTGACACAAAATCAGAAGTAACAGAAAATTAGTGATAATTCCATATCTTCAAAAGCTTTATTACATCCTTGAAGATCAGGAGTGTACCTAGTCAAATTGAAATGAAACTCAATGAGTTCTAAGGTGATAAAGAAGAAGAAGATCAGCAACAATGCAAGAATCCAAGCAATAACAAGCAATAACACCACAATATCACAGCAACAGGCTCGAATTCACGATAAAAACCCAACAGCTTCAACAAATAATGTGGAACAGTAGACAAAAACACCATGACTCAACAGTTCTCTACTCGAATTGCAAATAAACAAATGAAACAATAATTGAACACAATTTCTATGTATTTTTAGACTTATCAAATTTCTGAACCTCTTAAATAGTGTCCGAAGGAGGCCTATTTATAGAGGAATATAGGAGGGAAATTTGAAATTGATATTCAGATTTCCCACCCCTACTCTTTCTACTTATTTTTCAGTTTAATCCATATATTTTAACCGTGAATGCACTAGAACTCCTGCTAGAAGGTTCTAGTGCCATCTACATTATTCCAATTACCCTTAAAAGTCTTTACTACCCTCTCTTGCTATTATTTTCTACTTATTAACCCTTTCAATATACCCAAGATACCCTTTATGGTTCGATTAACTACACATGAGCCAGGCAGCATTGCCTTTTATACACTTACCCCCTTTAGTTTGACTTCAAATTACCATTTTATCCCTTCTCCTTTAACCCCTGTGTTTTCCTTTTATTTACTCAACTGACCCTTTAATCAATCAGACCTTTAGAGGCCAAAGTTAAAAGGGAATTACACAAATAGCCACTACTAGAAAGTCTTATGGATACGATCAATTTAACACTAATTAACCAATTAAATCAAAGTTTAAATTGCACAAATAGCCAACACTAGACAACCTTACAGACATGGCCAATTTAAGAATAATTACCCAATTAACACTTTAATTAATCAAAAATTCAGAAAAGCCAAAAGTCAAAATTGCATTGCAATCATAGCCAACATTAGACAGTCTTAAAGATATAGCTATATTACGATTAAACACTCAATTAATAAGATTTAAAGGAACTAATTGATAATAGGTTGAATTCAATTAACAGAACACTCAATCATGAATTTAGATCTATCTAGTAAGAACCCTAAGTGGTTACAAAGCATGTGATTTAACTAAAGACCTTATCAGAAAAGAAAATATATAAGCATGTGAATCCAAAGTATTAAAAAATTACGTAGTCTATTTCATGATTAAGTGCAAACAAAGAGGACTTGAGCATGTAATGGACTTATGTTATACTCAAGATAGCAAGAAACAGACAAAGAACAGAGACAATATAAACAAGTATGCATAGTAAAGAAAATTAGGGTGTTTTAGGGTGCTTAACTTTTCGTGTGTCTTCCTCTTCCTTTTTCTTTCTTTCTTTATTCTTTCTTATTTTCCTTCATTTTTCTTTTCTTGTTCTTTATTTTCCAGCATCAGGAGTCCATAAGCCCTTTTCTTGGCTTTTGGACCTTTGGAAGAGGCTAGGGGTTTGATGGGGGTAGTGTTGGGGTTAAGTGTATCCGCCGGAGTAGGGTTCCGGCGAGATACTTTTCAATATTCAACCATTTTGGGACTGCTTTGAAGGAAAATAGGTAGGTGGGGTGAAAGAGGAGTTCATGGTGGTTCAGGGGTGTTAATGGTAGATAGTGGTTAAAAGGTGGTGGTCAACGGCTAGGGTTCCGGCGAGTTGTTTTTTAGATTGGAACAACAGGAGGGTTTTTTGAAGAAAACTAAGGAGAGGTGGTGAAAGAGGAGAAGGAATGGTTTCAGGGGTTTGAAGGGTGAACGGAGAGGGTGACCGGACTGAACCACCACCGGTAAAATTTTAGCGATGGCGGAGAGAATCAAAGGGCGGCTAGGGTTTGGTTATGAAGAAGAAGAGTGTATAATGTATATACACAGCCCATTTGATATATTTAATGTGCATGGATACGTGCCAGCTGTTGGATTAGATTAGATGAATGGCCAGGATTCACTGACCCTCACACGATGTTGTGCGATTAAATGAAGCCTTTAATTTCATCCGTTGGATGAACTAGACAGATGACTCTGATTGATTCTACTAAACAGTGTCGTTTGGATTAGTAACGGTGTTGATCTTCGACTGTTGGATCAAACAATATCAATGGCCTGGATTGATTCTTTTTAAACGATGTCATTTTGGCTACTCAATTAGTGCAGACCAATCACTTAATTTTTGGTTCTGGTCTGTGTATGTTCTATTTGGGCCATTGAATTTGCCCAATTCATGGTCCAATTATATTTTGTATTGTATATTGTCTTTGTATTAGTTTTGTACTTTTCGTGTTATATTATTTATTTATTTATTTTATTTTTTTCTGTAATTTTGTATTACTCCTGTATTTTTCTTATAATTTTTCTTATTTTTCTAGAATTAAAGAGTAATATTTCTATTTTTTGGTATTTTCTAATTAATACAAAAAAATGTATTTTTTTTATTTTTTTTGCTTTATTTCTCAAAAACAAATACAAACACTGGTATAATTATCAATAAGTTTCCACAGAAAGATCATTTTTGCATGTATTTTTGGAATAATTTGCTCGGGGCAAAAATCACGTGCTCACAATCCCACTGCAAGCCTATATGCAACTCCGCCACTCTCTAAATTTTGGCGGAACTCATCCCTTTAATTGACTACTCGACCCCTGGCCTTTTATATTCGACCTTCTAGAAATTTTAGCCACAACTTGACATCTCCCATATGTCTCTGCTTATCCTTTGCTGCTCAGCTACTGCCTTAAATAAAATCTGTCTTCGTAGCACTTGAATCCACAAATCGCTACTAACTTTAAATTTTTCTGGAGATCAACTCTCTCGAGCCGCCGATATTAGAAATGCCCATTCAACCCTGAACCGCCTTGTCTCACGATTTTTACAGTTTCTCCTTCAATACTAACAAACAATATCCTGCCTCAGAGGAAAATTTTTGAAGATCATAACACCAGGGAGCTTAGTACATTTCTCAAGGACAATGACACCTCATCACAAATAAGAATTCCTCCACACTTACAAATACTAAGCCTCATTACTCCCTCATTGCAAATTCGCACATTCTTAGTCTGATTGCCTTTCCCCCACCGTAAGCAAAATACTAGATCTCTGAATCACACACTGAGTAAACTGCCTTTCAGTTCATTCAATTTCTCAACATGTGGGCAACATCCTACCATCATATCACTACTGCGGAACAATCGTTCATAAGCATCATGGCAAATTATGCCTAGCCTGAGAGCTCTCAGAAGTACCGCTACTAGGCTAAAATAATAAAATATTTTTCTACCAGGCGATGATAATAATCCAATCAGCTATACCAGGAGAAACATCATGTGTCACTTCCGTAGTAGCATTACGGTTCTTCAATTCTCGATTTATGCTAAGGGCTTCGCGTCGCGTAAGATTGAGTAGGAACGAAACAAGGGCATAAACCTCAAGGAAATCAAATCACACGATGAGGAATCAAGAAGAGAAGTACTCCTAACAGTCCTGCAGGCTCTCGAAAATAAGTACAAACATCTCTATACCGATCCGCAAAACTCTACTAGACTATCTCATGACTCGTGAGACCCTAGGAACCTAGTTCTTTGATACCGTGTTTTTATGACCCAAATTCCACTAAGGTTTGCGATGGCGCCGAACACTGCTATCAAGCAAGCCAACCAAATTACTTGTTGAAGTTCTCACTTTTAAAAATCTTAAAGATTTTTCTTTAATTTTTCATAAATAGAAAGGTGACTGCTTCAATTCCAATTAAATAATAAGCAATTAACAAAAAATATTTCAACCATCCCAAAACCCGGTGTCACAAGTGCATGAGCGTCTACTAGTAAGGAAATAAAATACAATATCCGTTAGAAATATAGTTGACATGAAGTAAATACAATATACGGGAAGGGACACAAGCTGCAAGCTGCCTCAAATAGTACATGCCACCTATTCCCCGAATCATCCAAGCTGCTACGCCTAGGAGGCCACTAGAGTTATATATACATGTACAACAAAAATGCACAGAACTGTAGTATGAGTACGAAAACAATGTGTACTCAATGAGTATCCCGTCTAATCTTGAAAATTTACATATGAGAGGTTGACTTCAACACTTGCTAGTGGTCAAATAATAATATAATAAAATATGAGGATATCATGGATTTATATAGCAATTCTACTCACAAAGCCAGAATAACGGTAAACACATTTAACAATAATGAAGGATTTCCAAAGTTTACTTTTCAATTCTTTTGTCAATTTATAACAGGACATAAAAGGCAATATCAACGTTTAAAATTCTCAAGCAAGCAATGTAAACATGTGCAAATTATGCCGTGGTCGACCGCCCGCTCCAACGGAAATTTAAATTGTACACTATCGAGGGTCGAACGACGTGAAGCCTAGATGCATTTATTTAATTTGCAGAAGCGTTCGGCCCACTCCCAAATTAAACACATACAAACAATCAATCAGGAGTCCATATAGAGTAATTATCCAAAGAAAGTAAATCCTCTTTTAACCATTTAAGAAAAATAAAGTTTAATCCTCTTAGAAATTTATTTACTAATTTAATGTTATTTAAACAATTCAAGCTATCAATAAGTTCACAAATAATCCAAGTATAACATACTCTTGGTCCTAAACTACCCAGATTATAGCATAATAGTAGCTACGCACGGACTCTCGTCACCTCGTATGTACATAGCACCCACAAATAGGAGCACATAACCAATTATATTTACCTATGGGGACAATTTCCTCATACAAGGTTAGAAAGGAGACTCACCTCGCTCCGAAGCCAATATTCCAATTCAAGAATGCGCTCAAACCTCCAATTTGGAGCCGAACGATCTACAACTATTGAAATAGGGTAAGAACTGGTCAATACATGCTTAAAAAGTTCATATTCCAACTATTAAACCAATTCCCCAACCTTAAATTCAAGGTTCCTATAATCCGACCCCAGGCCCACGTGCTTGGGTTACGAAATTTTTTTAAGGAAATTGTTCTTTACAACCTAAGGATGAAAATATATGATTTCTACTCCATTCTATAACCAATTCCGTGGTTAAATCTTGTTTTTACCAAAACACTAGGTTTTACTCTATTCCCATGAATTTCACTAATTTTACATGTGTTAATCTACCCAAGACTCAAGTATTAAACTAAGAATAGGTGGGATAACTTAACTCAAGATGCAAGGTGGAAGTCTTCTCTCAAAAGCTCCCAAAATCGCCCAAGAAATGGGTAAAAAATTAGCAAAATGGCCTAGCGTCCGAATAAATGAAGGCAACTGCCTTCTGCAATTTCCGCTGATGCGGATCCTTGGCCACACCTACAACTACGCTTCTACGAAAGGAAGACCGCTTCTACGGTTTGGGGTGCTTCTGCGGATAGGCCCACTGCTTCTAGGCTCTACTTCTGCTGATTTAGGGCCGCATCTGCAGTCTTGGGCTGCCTGACCTTGGGCCTCTTCTGGGAGATACAATCACTTTTGATCCGCTAACCACCCGGAAGCCACCCGAGGCCCCCGGGATCCCAACCAATCATATCAACTAGTCCCAAAATACATTACAGACTTCCTCGAGGCTTAAAATCATATCAAACAACACTAAAACCATGAATCAACCTCTAATGTAAAGTTAATGAACTTTAGAATCTCAAACTTCTATTTCTGATGATTAAACCTATCAAATCATGTCCGATTGACCTTAAATTTTGCACACAAGTCATATTCGAACTTAAGAACCTACTCCAACATTCAAAATTAGATTTCGACCTCGATATCAAAAAGTCCACTTTCGGTCAAACTTCTCAAAAACCTTAAAATTTTTATCTTTAGCCAAATGGCTCCAAAATGACCTACAGACCTTCGTTCACGCTCCTAACTCCAGAATTACCATACGGAGCTACTCTCAGACTTGTCATCCCAAATGGACATCGATATCACTGAAATGAACTTCAACCCAAACTTATGAAATTTCTTTCAAAATGCTACTTTCCACAATAGGCGCAAAAACGCTCCCGGGTCATCCTAATCCGATCCAGGCATATTCCCAAGTTCAAAATCATCATACGATACTGCAGGAATCTTCAGATCCCGATTTTGAGGCCGTTTACTCAAATTCCAATCCTAAATAATTCTTTCAACTTTAAGCTTCCAAAATGAGAATTCTCTTTCCAAATTAAATCTGAACTTCCCCGAAACTTAATTCTGACCACGCATACAAGTCATAATACCTTAAATAAAGTTGTTTATAGCCTCAAATTGCTGAACGATGTGCTAGAGCTTGAAACAACCGGTCGGGTCATTACAGTGCTAAAAGAAAATTGGTCACTTATGTGAACCGGAGTGAATAGTGTCAAACCCCCCTTTTCGCTACAGAAGCCCCACTTATTTTATTACACCCCGGGAAGAGATATAATAAAGAAGGAAAAGGAGTTTTTTCCAATTTAAGGACAGACAGAATGGCATTAGTTATTTAAAATTTTCAGAGTCGCCACTTGAGAATATATTGATGTCCCAAGTCATCACTTTAATCCCGAACCGCAGAAAGTTTGACTCTTTTACAGTTTGCAAACTAGAAATCCAGATAAGGAATTCTATTAATTCGGGAAAAGGTATTAGGCACTCTCGAATTCCGTGGTTCTGGCACGGTCGCTCAATTGTTGTATTTGCTTTTATCTGATTTCTTTATATATTCCAATTTATGTGCCTTGTTAATATTCCTCTTTATCAATTTTAAGAAATTTCAACGTCGTGAAACTGCATTTTTGAACCACACTGTACCAGTACTCATGTGGCTTTAAATGCATTTCTACTTCGTTGAGAGTAAGATTTGGGTCACATAAATGTGCACCCGTACTTAAGAATGTATAGTAAAATCATTCTTAAAATTCCTATGTTTTTATTAACTTTGGGAAAGACCGTGAAATTCGCTAAATGGCCTTTCCAAATCTAAGTATTTTATAACAATTAATTGAGGGCCCCGTGCATTCTTGTTCTCTAACGAGGCTCTTCTCATTTATTTTAAGGTCAAGCCTATAGTGCTAAATTTTCTACTATTGTTTTTACCAAAGTAACAAATAAAGATGCCTAGTTGTGATTTGTATTTTTATTTCATTTAGGTCTAGGACATCATGTGTTTTGGGCCTTGAGGCCAAGCCAATGAAGAACGGAGCACAACCGTGCTCAGGGCTTATTCGAGCCCAGTTCATGTACTTTGCTACTGGATCTGGGCCTTTTTGCCTGATCAGGCCCAGGTTATTAACGAAATTCAGAAGAACAGACATAAACATGGTTATTAAGCTACTGATGGATATACAAAGCTTTTATAATAGCATATTATCAAAAATTACCCAAAGGCAATTGCACTGAATTTTTATTCGAGTATTATTGTTTTGCTTATTCAAATTACACAACTGTGTTGTTGAACAATTTGTATATTAACTATCATTATTCACTGATTTGTGCTATTATTTATCAATTGAGACACTACTTATTCCGATGTAGAGTTACATTATTGCTTTGTTCAACTGGAAATATTAAACTAAATCTACAAAAAACATATTCGAGTTGAAACCTGAATTGTGTTCATATTTAGACTCTTGTTTTACATCATGCTACTAAGTTTTAACATGAGTTTTATAACTAAACTAGTTTTAACGATTCAAGTCCATTAACGAAATTTAAATTTTAAATAACTTATACTTTTCAAATTAATAACTGTTGATACAGAATTTAAGCTAACAAATGCATTTCAATTATTTGTATTACACTTCCTGGTTTAATAACAAATGAAGATTTGAAAATCTCAACAAAACATGCTTTAAAAAATTTTCTAATCTATAATCTATGTGACTTGTTTTCTATTGATCTACTTCTTGCGATTACAACGTGATATCTAAAATAAACTTTAAAGTAATTATTAGTTCAAGTCCATAGTCCATACAATCCATAGTCCAATTTACACATATAACTTCTCTTAATGAATACAGATGAGTCTATATAATTCTACATCTACGAAATAAATGGAATATGTAACTAATAAAACTAGTTGAGCAATTTCATATCTTCAAATTTCTGATTACATCTTCGAATTTAGAAGTGTACCTGGAAAAAGGTGAAATAAACTCGATGAGTCTAAGGCAAATAGAGGAAGAAGGATCAACAATGATAGGACTTCAACAAGTAATAACCAGTATATTCACAGCAATATACAGTAACAAGATTTGATATCAAAACTTTACAATAACCAAACAACTTCTCAAGGAATAACCACAGAGCAAAACAACTTCAATAACCAATATCTGATCAAATAACCACAGAACAATAGACGAAACACCAAAAGTCAAGAGATTTTCAATTGAACTCGAACCAAAACCAATAGAACAGTAGTAGTATTATAAAATTTGAACCTTTCAAACTTCAAAACTTTTTCAGAACCTTTTCGAACCCCCAGAATGTCAAAACTTGAATTTCCAAAACTTTTTTTGAAATGTGGCCTAATGAGGCCTATTTATAGAATAAAATGGGAAGGAATTTTGAAATTAATATTTTGATTTCACACCCCTTATCTTATGCGTTATTTTTATATTAATACACCTAGTTTAATTGTAAATGCACTAGAACCCCTTCTAGAAGGTTCTAGTGGCATCTACATTATTCTAATATCCCTAATTGTCCATGTTACCCTCACTTGATTTCAATTTCTACTTATCCACCCTTTTATTATGCCTAGAATACCCCTTATTCTTTAGCTATTTACCCACGAACTAGGCAGCATTGCCACTTATACCCTTAACCCCTTAGGTTATTTACAGTATACCAATTAACCTTTCCCCCTTAGCCTTGTATTTTCCTTTTAATTATCCTTTTAACCTATTTATCAATCAGAAAGTAAAAGTCAAAGTCAAAATTGACTTACAAAAATCGCCAACAATAGACAGTTTTACAGATATAGTCAAATTAGATCTAAGTACTCAATTAACGAGATTCAAGGGAACAAAATTAATCAGAGGTAGAATATAATCAACAGAATAATTAATTACTAACTTCGATTTTAATCCAGTGAAGCCCTAGGAATCTATGTGTAGCTATGAACAAGAAACATGCAATTTTTGACTAAGAACTTATCATAGAAGAAAGACTATAGCCACGTGATTCACAAGTAGTAAAGATAAGAAATCCACGAGGTTACAGGCATGCTATTCATAACTATGCAAGATCATAAGGCAAATAGGCATGTGATTCCAAAAAATAGAAAAAATGAGGAAAGCAAAGAGACATGCAATGGAAAAACCAGGAGTAAAATTAGACCACTTAGCTTTCGATTCCTGTTTCTTCTTTTCTTTCTTTCTTTCTTTCTTCTGTTTTCTTTTTCTTCATTTTTCTTTACTTTTCTTGATTATCCAGAACATCAAAAGTTTAGTAGTCTATTTCTTGGATTTTTAATCTTCAGACAGACTCCTCGAATTTTTTTTTTGTGAAAAAGACTTGGGAATAATGAAGGTGGTGTTATGGGTTAAAACATAGTGGTTTTTGGACTAGGGGTGTTCGTCGGAGTAGGGTTCCGGTGACACATTTTTTAATATTCGAGGGCTTTCAAGCTTATTCGAGATAAACCACCTTGGTGGGGTTAAATAGGAGGAGGAGGTGGTCATATGGTGTTCATGGTGGACCTTGGTTCATAAGTGGTGGTCGCCGGAGTAGGGTTCCGACGACACCTTTAGGTTATTTGAGGGTTTCCAAGGTTTTCTGGGGAAGCCGATGAGGTAGGGTGAAAGAGGAGAAGAAGGACGTCAAGGGGTGTTCTCTTCTATATTTCTGTATTTTACTCTTGTATTTATTTTCTATTTATTTTCCTTGTATTTTCTTCTTTTCGGCTATTTTCCGATTTTTCTAAAATTAAAGAGTAATTAATTTCTATTATTTTTGGTATTTGCTGATTAATACAAATATATGATATTTGATTTTATTTGTTTTTTTTTTTCAAAAATTAGAAAAAAACCTGGTATTTCCACTTGTTTTATGAGTTATTATTTAAGCACACAATTATCAACAAATTGCCACAAAAATTCAAAAATAATTTTTGCATATATTTTGGAATAATGTGCTTAGGGCAAAAATCACGAGCTCACAGTTGCCCCTCTTTGCTCGGGAACACGCAGAGTTTCAGTGCAAAGATAAGTGAGCAGTAATGAGGGATTTTTGCTCATTCGCATATTCCGTGTGAAGCATTTTTGAATGTTTCGACCACATCCTGCTTCGTGGATTACCTGCATATCCTGTGATAAACATGAATCAGGTCAGTGTAATTTAGGAATGTCTGGTTGTTAGGACTACCAGGGAGCCGTGTTCTTATTACTTTTGTTGTTGTCACTGATTGTTGATCCTCTTATTACACTGTGGTAAAGATAAAAGAAGCTAGCCTAAGCTATGCTCTATGATTTACAAAAATCATATCTATGTCTTCCAACTTGTTCTTCTGTTGAACTCGTATCTTGCATAACTTTTGACTGTCTCAATTCTTAAGATGGACACCTGCTTATTATTGCTTGAAAAAAATACTCCCTTTTTCTTCAGGTGGGCGCCTGCTTACAGCTTGCTTGAAATGTATTCCTTGTTTTTCGGGTGGGCACCTGCTTGTTGAAATTGAAGATGTATTCCGTTGTTCTTTAGGTGGATGCCTGCTTACAGCTTACTTGAAATGTATTCCCTTGTTTTTCAGGTGGGCACCTGCTTGTTGAAAATAAAAATGTATTCCCTTGTTCTTCAGGGTAGGTGCCTGTTTATAGCTTGCTTGAAATGTATTCCCTTGTTTTTCCGGTGGGCGCCTGCTTGTTGAAATTGAAAATGTATTTCCTTGTTCTTCAGGTGGGTGCTTGCTTACAGCTTGCTTGAAATGTATTCCCTTATTTTTCAGGTGGGCGCCTGCTTGTAGAAATTGAAAATGTATTCCCTTGTTCTTCATGTGGGTGCCTGCTTATAGGTTGCTTGAAATGTATTCCCTTATTTTTCAGGTGGGCGCCTGCTTGTTGAAATTGAAAATGTATTCCCTTGTTCTTCAGGTGGGTGCCTGCTTACGGCTTAAAAACAAAAGAAAATATTTTCTGCCCCAGTATGGTGCTTGGGTATACCATGTTGTTAAATATCAGGATTTAAAGCTGAATTTCAAATGATACTTCCCATATTCTTCAGGTGGGTGCTTGCTTACAACATGCTTCGAAATTTATTCCCTTGTTTTTCAGGTGGGCGCCTGGTTGAAATTACTATGCTTGCAAGATATTCCCTTGTTTTTCAGGTGGGCGCCTATTTGCTGTGCTTGAAAAAGTATTCCTTTGTTTTTCAGGTGGGCACCTGCTTATAATCTGGAAAAGATATTCCCTTATTATTCAGGTGGGTACCTGCTTACAACTTGAAAAGATATTCCCTTATTCTTCAGGTGGGCGCCGGCTTGATGTGTTTTCAAAACAAAGAAAAATTTTGCCCAGTTTCATAACTGGGTGCATGATGATACCGAATATTGACTTGTGATTAAATTGTGCTATACTTCCCTTATTTTTCAGGTGGGTGCCTGACTACTAATCTTGAAAATATTCCCTTGTTCTTCGTGTGGGCGCCTAACTACAAAACTTTGAAAAGATATTATCTTATTATTCAGGTGGGCGCCTACTTGCTATTTGAAAAATATATTCCCTTATTCTTCAGTAGGGCGCCTGCTATCTATTTGAAAAAATATTCCCTTATTCTTTAGGTCGGTGCCTGCTTGCGAACTTGAAAAAGATATTCCCTTATTCTTCAGGTGGGCGCCTGCTTGCGAACTTGAAAAATATTTCCTTATTCTTCAGGTGGGCGCCTACTTACAACAAAGAAAATTTCTGCCCCAGTATGATAACTGGGTTTAACATATCATCACACATAAAAATTTCTTTAAAAATTAATGGTTATACTTCACTTATTCTCTAGGTGGGTGCCTGATTACTAGAGTTGAAATGGATTCCTTCGCACATTGTCGCTTTCTTTTGAACTATTTTCCATATAGGTGCCTGATTGCCAAAATTTGTGCTCCCTTGTTATCCACATTGGTCGCATTCACTTTAAAGTGATTAGTAAGAATTTGAATCTTTTGTCCCTGTTTTAATCAAAGAACAATTTGTTAGTATAAAATGGTGGTTAGCTGCTGGAATTCTTATTGGCCTTGCTTCCACATTTGAATTTTCTCCGTCTTGCTTCTTATATTGCCTTGCCATAACTTCTGGATGTCTTTCAAAATTTTTGGGTCCCAATGACCCAACTGTTTTTCTTGTGTCTCTCTCTTGTTGTTTCTTTTTCTTTTGTGTTTCCTCCAAATATCTAATTGCCACATATCCTTTTGTTTCAATTTTCCTTTGATGAACCTCAACTTGTTGTGCCATATAACTGAGAAGCTAGTAATTAGCTTTGACTGACAATGTCTTATAGACAGATTCCAAGAAAAATGAAATGCAATAACCTCGAAGTTTTGAGGGTAGAAATACTTTTAAAAGATAAAAGGACGAGACTCATCTGAGTGGGGAGGCTGATTCTTTTGATCATGCGATGCATTTGGATTAACCGACCCAGTCTGTCAAACCAATCAAATGTCAATTGCCATTTTTGCCAATTTTATTTCACCACCCGATTTTTAACAAAACCCAGACTTTGCTTGTTTTGCCGCTTTTCCCCAAAAACGTCTTTCTCACTTTCGCCTGTGCTGACCGTGAGGGTTTTCACCAATAGACTCTCTTATTTTATTTCTCTCAGCTCACATCGCCTTACGGTACCCGTGAGGGTTTTTACCAATAATACTCTCTCATTTTAACTGTCTCAGCTCATATCGCCTTATGGTGCCCGCAATGGTTTTCACCAATAAGACTCTCTCATTTTCTGAATGATTATTATTTCTCCATCTTCGGGTATCTGAGTGTTCTCCATAGCATGTTTTTCTTCACTTACTTGTACTATCATTCCTTAAAATTAATTAGAAGGTCTTTCTTTGGACCGTAATGTGGCTTTTGGATGGTTTTAGAAAGAAAGGTATAAAGGCTAAAAATTTCCAACTTTGGTTTTAAAATTACAACTTCCGGAATCATATCTTCCATGATGATCATAGCTTCTTCCCCTATTTCAATCTTTGGGGACTCTTGTATTTTCTTTCTGTTATGACTGAACCTCAGCGAGTTTGTCTACGTACCGTTTCGGGATCAAGTTAAAATGTAGTTCGGATCATAAAAATCGCTTCATGGTTGCGATGCATCCTTCCTATCACTCTTCTTTTCTTTTCATCTTTTTTCTTTTCTCTTTTCTTTTCTTTTCTTCTTTTCTTTTTTTTCTTCTTCTTCTCTTTTTTTCTTTTTTTTCCTTCCTTTTTTTCCCACCATTTTCCTTTTTTATTTAATCTTTTCTCTTGTCTTCTTTTCTTTGACATTTCATCATTCAGTTTTTGACTTTGTTGTTGATTCCAAAGAGGGATATGAAAGAATAAAGTAATAAGGCTCAAAGGGATAGCAATAGATAAAGTGTTTGGATAGCGAAACAAAATGCCTTCATCATTTGAATTTCAAAATATGACAAATACAATTAGATACATGAAGTTAAAAAAATCATACACGATAGCTTTTGACTGCGTCAGAATGGATGGCCATTTCTACGCATTTCCCTTCCACATCTGTTAGATGTAACACTCCATTAGACAACACTCGTGATATAACAAATGGCCCTTGCCAATTAGGAGCGAACTTTCCTTTTGCCTCTGCCCAATGGGGTAATATGCGTCTCAAAACAAATTGTCCGACATCAAATTTTCGCGGATGCACTTTCTTGTTATAGGCTCTGTCCATTCTCTATTGATACAGTTGCCCATGACATAGTGCTTCCAGTCTTTTCTCGTCAAACAAACTCAATTATTCTAGTCAGGCTTTAACCCATTCATCATCATCAGTCTCTACCTCCGCAATGATTCGGAGGGAGGGTATTTCAACTTCCGTGGGTATTACTGCTTCCGTCCCATACACTAATGAATAAGGGGTTGTACCTACCGAAGTGCAAACTGTAGTGCGATATCCCAACAAAGCAAATGGTAATTTCTCGTGCCATTATCTTAACCCTTCCACCATTTTCCGATGAATTTTCTTAATGTTCTTATTGGCTGCTTCAATTGCTCCATTCGCCTTGAGAGGATATGGTGAGGAATTGCAGTGTGTAATTTTAAATTTCTGACATGTTTCTTCCATCAAATGACTATTAAGGTTAGCACCATTATCCGTAATAATCACCTTTGGAATTCCGAACCGGCAAATGATGTTTGCATGTACAAAATCAACCACTGCCTTCTTGGTTACTGCCTTGAATGTCTTTGCCTCAACCCATTTAGTAAAATAATCAATGGCAACAAAAATAAATATGTGCCCATTAGATGATGCTGGCTCAATTGGCCCAATGACATCTATACCCCAAACAATGAAAGGCCATGGTGCCGACATTGTATACTACTCATATGGTGGAGAATGAATCAAATCTCCATGTATCTGGCATTGATGACATTTGCGCACATAGTTGATACAGTCCCGCTCCATACTAAGCCAATAATATCCTGCTCTGAGCATTTTGTTTGCTAGCACATACCCATTCATGTGTGGTCCACAATGTCCTGTGTATACTTCATCCATAATTTTTGTAGCCTGCTTTGCGTCTATATATTTCAACAAACCAAGATCCGGGGTTCTTTTGTACAAAACCCTTCCACTCAAAAAGAATCCACTCGCCAATCATCTTATGGCTCTCTTTTGATCTCCTGCGGCTTGTCCCGGATACACCCCCATTCTGAGGTACTCTTTAATATCATGGAACCATGACTCACCATCAAGTTCCTCTTCTACTGTATTATAATAAGCATTCTGATCACAGACCTCAATTTGTAATTGGGTCCAAATAACCTCTATCCCGGTGATGTAACATAGATTCCAGAGTGGCCAGAGCATCGGCAACTTCATTATGGATTCTCGGGATATGCTTGAATTCCATGGACTGAAACTGTTGGCATTGTTTTTGTAGACACGGCCGGTATGGCATGAGTTTTGAATCCCGTGTTTCCCATTTTCCTTGAATCTGATGTACCAAGAGTCCGAGTCACCCAAAACCAAAATCTCTTGAACACCCATATTTATAGCCATTCTTAATCCCCGTATACATGTTTCGTATTCAGCCATATTGTTGGTACAAAAGAAACAAAGTTGAGCAGTGACACGATAATGTTGAACTGTCTATAAAATAAGCACGGATCCAATCCCGACACCTTTGTTGTTAGCAGCCCCATCAAAATACAACTTCCATCCAGGCTTTTCATCTTGTTCCAATTCTTCAATAGTCATTTCATCTTCATCCAGAAAATATGTTTTCAATGTTTCGTATTCGTCATCAACTGGATTCTCTGCTAAGTGATTGGCAACTGCTTGTGCTTTCATCGCAGTGCGGGTTACATAAACAATATCAAACTCTGTGAGTAGGATTTTCCATTTAGCAAGCCTTCATGTGGGCATGGGCTTCTAAAAGATGTACTTCAACGGGTCTAGCCGGGAAATAAGATAAGTGGTATAAGCTCACAAGTAGTGCTTCAATTTTTGTGCTACCCAGGTCAAAGCACGGTATGTTCTTTCCAATTGAGTGTACTTCACCTCGTAAGACGCGAATTTCTTACTGAGATAATAAATTGCCTGCTCCTTCTTTCCGGTTTCATCATGCTGCCCCAATACACAGCCGAAGGAATTGTCCAATACTGTCAAATAAAGGATTAAAGGTCTTACTGGCTCTAACGTAACCAATACAGGTGGGTTGGCCAGGTATTCCTAGATCATATCAAAGGCGGCTTGACATTCATTTGTTCATTTCACTACAACATCTTTCTTTAATAATCTAAAGATATGCTCACAAGTTTATGTAAGCTGAGCGATAAATCTGCTAATGTAATTCAACCTGCCGAGCAAACTCATCACATCTTTCTTGCTTTTCGGCGGAGGCAATTCCTGGATGGCTTTGATTTTAGACGGGTCCAATTCAATACCATGTCGGCATACCACAACCCCCAATAATTTTCCTGATGGTACCCCAAAAGCACATTTTGCTGGATTGAGCTTGAGATTGTACATACGAAGCCTCTGGAAAAACTTCCTTAGGTCTTTAACATGGTCATGTTGCTTACTGGACTTGATAATGACATCATCCACATAAACTTCAATTTCCCAATGTATCATATCATGAAATATGGTAGTCATTGCCCTCATATATGTTTCTTCGGCATTTTTCAGTCCAAATGGCATCACCCTGTAATAGTATGTTCCCCAAGGCGTGATGAATGTCGTCTTTTCAACATCTTCCTCGTCCATCAGGATCTGGTGATAACTCGTATAACAATAAACAAAAGAACCAATCTCGTGTTTGGCACAATTGTCAATTAATATGTGGATATTTGGCAATGGAAAATTATTCTTTGGACATGCTTTGTTGAGGTCTCGATAATCAATACACACCCTGGTTTCTCCATCTTTCTTCGGAACATGCACAACATTGGCTAAACAGGTGGGATATTTGGTAACCCGTATAACCTTTGCTTCAAACTGCTTATTGACTTCTTCTTTTGTTTTCACACTGATATCTATCTTGAATTTCCTAAACTTCTGCTTGATGGGCCGGCATTCTGAGTAAGTAGGCAATTTATGGACTACCAAATAGGTACTTAGTCTTGGAATGTCATCATATGACCATGAAAATATATCTTTGTATACATGCATCAATTTCATCAGTTCTTCCCTGAGTTAGGATTTAAGATGAATGCTTATCTTTGTTTTACGAATATTTTCCTGATCCCCCAGATTAATGGCCTCCATCTCATTTAAGTTTGGTTTAGGTTTTTCCTCATATTGGCTCAAATCCTTTCTAATTTCTTCCAAAACTTCCTCGTCATTATACTCCACCTCATTATCGCATTCAATTTCTTGTATTACTATTTGATTATCAAGACTGGGCCGGGAATTCCTATGCATGACACATCATTGAAATCAGCATAAAATGGACTGTACAAGGAAATAAAAGAAAAATAAAATAAGGCTATCAAGAATAGAGGAAAAAAGAAATTGCATTTCATTAAAATTTCAAAAGATAACAATGTTTGATACGTCCGCTTGGACGTAACATAAAAATCTGTATTAAAGCCTTGAAATAAAACAAATTTAAAATGAAACAACAAAGCTAACTACCGCAACTCCCTTCTAGTCGGAAGAGGAGTAGCTTCCCAGTTATTCAGCTTGGTTTGGGATCCAACAAATTGGACATCCATTTTACTTGTGCCCTCAACAGCTTCTACCATATTCAGTTCTTCAAATAGCTTTTCAAATCTTTAAGTAACTCCCTATCCGGCTTTATCTCTACTACATTGGGCATGACCATCACCGGATGCCTCCTTGTACCAGGCCTGATGAATGAATAAGAGAGGTGGGGGATAGGCTTAGGGAGGGTCCAACCTTTCTTTTACGGTTTTTGGGCTCTCTTGATATCAGCTATGGTTGGTTTAAAACCCAACCCAAATGTGTCAATGCTACCGAGAAGAGATACTGGCTGTGTGATTCCCTGTAATACAGCTCCCAATCCTTTCCCAGGGAGAAACCCATTTTTCAACATATCCGTAGCGACCATAACTGATGCATAATCAATCTTGGGCATCAGAACATGCTCTCCTTCAGTAATTTTATCAACTGATATAGTATCCACCATTTGGTACACCCAGGGGCCTTTATCGCCCTTAATCTCTTCAAAAGGAGTGATGGTATTGCAAGAATTATCATCACCACGAACTACTATTTCTTGACGGTCCCATTCAAATTTTACCATCTGATGGAGTGAGGATGGTATAGCCTTCGCCGCGTGAATCCATGGTCGACCCAGTAGGAGATTATAGGATACAGCAACGTCCAAGACTTGAAATTCCATTGTAAAGACTATCGATATAATGGTAAGCTCCAGTACAATGTCTCCAATAGTATTCTTTCCACCTCCATCGAATCCACACACACAAATGCTGTTCTTGTGAATTCTTTCATTATCAATCTTGAGCTTTCCCAAACTAGACAAAGAGCATATGTTTGCACTCGACCCGTTATCAATCAACACGTGGGTCACTACCGAATCGTCACATTTCATAGTAAGATACAAAGCCCTGTAATGCTCCGTTCCTTCTATCAGTAGTTCATCATCTGAAAAGGTCACCCTATTCACCTAAAAGATTTTATTTGCGATCTTTTCAAGATGACGCACTGTAATCTTCTAAGGCACATGGGCCTCATTCAAAATTTTCATTAATGCACTATGATGTTCATCAGAGTGAATCAGCAAGGACATCAGAGATATTTGCGCTGCTGTCTTTCTCAATTGTTCTACTATCGAATAGTCCTGTGCTTTCATTTTCATCAAAAATTCCTCGGCCTTCTCTTCAGTAACAACTTTCTTTACAATAGCCAGATTATCTCTGGTGTGTTTTTCTTTTCTTAATTCGTCGGGAGCAAAGCACCTCCCTGACCTTTTCAACCCGTAGGTCTCACAAATTTCATCTTTAATCTCCTTCCCTCGATACATGATGGTCACCTTGTTGTAATTCCATGGCATAGCTTTAACATTCACAACAGGCATTTGGGTAATTAGTTTGATAATGACCGGCTCTATTTGTGCCACTTTCACAGTCAACACATGTTTTACACTTGCTCCTGGGACTATCACCTTCACTGGATTGGGCTCTGTTACCACCACTAGCTCATCCACCACTTGGTTGACCACAATCATCGATCACCCATTGCTTTCTCCTCTACCTTGCCTCCGCTTGCCTTAATCATCATTATAGTTTGAGAAGGCTTCTTGCAACATCCCCTTTGTATCAATTCTATCATATGAGCTTCATGATGAACATGTAGGGGGTTTTGTGTGATATTAGGAGTCTCGAGATCCTGGACTTCAATTCTCCTCGAATCAATAAGCTCATGTATTGTGGATTTCAGATGCCAAAAATTTTCGGTGTTGTGTCCTCGAGCTCCCAAATAGTACTCACAGCTAACAGATTGGTCTAGGTTCCTTGGTGGTGGGTTAGGGATTTTGGATTCAATGGGGTTCAAGATTCTGATCTGCCTCAGTCTATGAAACAACCTGGTGTATGATTCACCCAAGGGAGTAAAAGTTTTCTTCTTTTGCATCCTATCATTGATTAGGACGAAAACCTGTTCCACCTGGGTTTTTATTTGTTTTGGGTGGTGGGTATGTGTTCTAGGTGTGGTAGGTATTATGAGGTGCTGGTGCTCACAATGGCGTAGGCGGTGGTGTGTATGTTTGAGTCTGCTGTACAGAAAATTGTGGAACGGGGGGAGGTTAGTAGTGTTGTGGTGGGCCATATGGTCTTGGTGAGTAAGGCTGATGATGTGGGCGACGTTGATGGTAGTATGGATTAGGATTCCTGGACCATGATAGCCCTTCAATAACGTCCACCTCGTCTTTCTTCTTTTTCCCAAGAGCTCCTCCGGTGCTTGTTTGAATTGCCTGGGTTGTAGCTTTTAAGCCTGAATAGCTTATAATCTTGTTCGATTTTAAACCTTCCTAAACCATGCTCCCCATCTTGATGACTTCATTAATTTTTTACCCGACGGCTGATACTAAATGACCATAGTATTTTGGCTCTAAAGCTTGTAAGAAGTAGTTCACCATGTCTCCTTCTTTCATAGGTGGGTCTACCTGTGCAGCTTGTTCTTTCCACCTGAAGCCGTATTCTCGAAAGCTCTCTCCTGGCTTTTTCTTTATTTTTGTCAATGAAAGTCTATCAGGAACAATCTCCAAGTTGTACTAAAAATGATTGGTGAATTATTGGGCGAGATCATCCCAAATAAACCATCTTGCGTTGTCTTGTCTTGTGTACTACTCTAAGGCTGATCCGCTAAGACTTTGGCTAAAATAAGCCACGAGCAACTCATCTTTACCACTGGCACCTCGCATTATGCTACAAAAGCCTCTCAAATGTGCTAGTGGGTCATTGTGACCGTCATATAGATTAAATATTTGTAAGCTGCACTCACATGGCCCCCAAGGCCCTTCATGTTCCGGAAAGATTGTTCAAGACTCTTCATTTTTTGGATCATCTCTTCTTGTCCAGGATTATTGGTTGGTTTTTCCTCCACTATTATGTCGATGAGAAGAGTATAAGAATCATGCTATCCGAAGATAGGCTCTAGAGGATAATAATGATTGTCTTGAATATGAAATGGTGGTTCACTGGATGATTTCTATAATGTGGCTGGCGGAGGGGCCACATACACGGGAGCGAAATGCGGTGGTAGCGGTGGGATATTTTTAGGTGGTGGAGGAGGTGGTGGTGCTTATGAGGTAGTTTCATAGTAAGGTGGGTACGTGGGGTAAGCAGAGGGTGAATTCACGGTTGTGGGGCTGTGCTTGGACCGGTGGAGGGATATAAGCAGAGGGTGAATTCACGGTAGTTTCATAGTAAGGTGGGTCATCTGTTGTTTGAGCTTGTACATCTCTTCTTTCATAACACGCACGTCTACCACCTCATCTTCCGGGGCTGGATCCACAATCGTAGCCTCGATCTCTTGAGTGGTTGCCTTTGTCATATCATTAGAACGAGTGTTGTAATGATGGGTTGCCAGAATGCAAACTACAAACCACCTATCTGAACGTAACAAGAACAATTCTCGTTAGTGATTAGGCCATTATTGATCAAATAATTGCACGTTGGGAGCACATATTTACTCAATTTTGCTTGGCCATATGTGTCTTCCCGGCTTTATTAACTTTTCATCCATTTGTCTTTTTTCTCGTTTTGTCAATTCTTTTGTTTCGGTTTTTTTTCTTATCTTTCCTTTTTTTAATCATTTTTATCACCAACAATTTTCCTCTCTCTTTTCTTTGGTCGATCCTATAAATTTTCCTACCGCATATGTGTTTAAAGAAAAGAAAGTCAAAGATCATAAGTACAAATTTTTGGGATTTTCAAATTTATTAATAACCAACATTGATTACAAAGATAAACTCTAAGATGATATTTGCAGTAAAATCCTCTAACAATGCATAAAAATGAAAAATACAGACTCGAATGCCTAACCTAAGAATACATCAAAGACCATAGTGCCCGCGGGACATCGTTCGGTCTCATCGCGGACCTATATGCAAGTCCCCTTTGGAGTTTGTCTAAATCACCCATTATTTGCTTCACGAATATCATTTCTAAGGTGAAGAATGTGGTCTGGGTCATATATTCACATATCTGGAACTTCCGAGAGATATAGAGAGCATTGTTGAGAATCCTTTCTCTAATCAATCTCTTTTCTTGGAGTAACCTCCCTATTTGTTCAGCATGAGCATCCAGAGTCTGTTGGATTTTCTTTTGAAGCTGCTGCAGTTCCATTTCTAATCATGCCAAGGCCATATAGAAGTGTTCTCTTTCCATACTAAACACTTTCACTTGTTTGCTAATCTGGAGCTCAGCAGTAATAAACTTTTTCCTCAATCGAGCAACTTCGACATTATGTTCTTCCTTCAGCTATTGAATCATACGGGCGCTTTCTTCTGTGTTCCTAGCCAATTGCTTCTAAACCCCGGTTAATTCTTTTTTAGCTTTATCCAGGTCAAAACTATAATCGCTCACTTTCCGCCGCAAATTATCAATCAATTTTTCATCTCGGGCATTTCGAATAGGGGTTTCAGTTGTTGTTCTCATTTTCTAAATTTGAGCTCTTAGGGCATCATTTTCTTTAACCAGTTGATTCTTTTCACCCTCGTCAACTTGCTACTTGCACGCTATTTTCAAATTTGAGGTCTTGAACTTGTTTTTCTACCATGCTGATTTTTGCTCAGTAATCCTTTTCTTTAGCCAACCAATCCCATTGCTCATTTGACTGCTCGGCAAATTCTTGGATGTGAGGTCTCTTTGCAAGCCTTTCATGTTCATAATCTCTTCTATACCACGCGGAGTAACCAGGTGACACTTCACCTTTGGCCTGATCCCTTACACAATTGTATGATTTCATGCATTGGCACTCATTCCAAATTTGACGGAGTTTTGCTTTAGGAAATTTCCTGTCCGGACTAATCTCAATTACTTGAGTGCTGAGGTTTCCATCTTTTGGCACTATTTGATATCTTCCGAGTTGTCTTAAAACTTGATATGGGTCATAGGGTTGAATACTTTTAAGCCCCATTAAGAGATAGAGCGATCCTTCTGCTAGCATGTATATAATCTTATTGATAGGTAGCCCCCCGAATGTCTGTTCTATCTAGCAAGCAGTGAGAGATCGGAAGTATGTGATCAAACCCTTAAACACTTCCAGCGACTTGACCCCTTTTATCCTCGTGTAGAATTCTTCTATGCAAGCTCTTTCCGAAGACCCATAACTCAGACATTGAGGACAATGGAACAAGTGCTCAATCATCCACATTTGTAATAGCAAACTGCATCCCACAAAGAAATCTACTACGGCTTTACAAGCTGTAAGGCCATGAAAGATATCGGCTAGTGTCATAGGTGCCAAAGTTCTATTATCTTGCGTGAGGAGAGTACTGAAAATTCTGGATATTCTTATATCGATGTTCCCATCTTTCCTTGGAAACACTATCAAACCTTAAAAGGCCACCATGAAAGCAAAACATCTATGTTCCTCCCATTTTGCACGATTTGCTTTGTTCCAGGGTTTGTTTGCCGGGTTATTAAAGCCTGCGATATGACCATATCTATTGTATATAAAATACATAGTACAAAACCCATTGGCCAAATCTTCATTAAGAATGCTTCGGGCTATTTTCATGGAATCCAAGAATCTATGAGTAGTAATAGCTCTCGGAGCAATCAAGTATTTGTCTTTAAGGGGAACCTCATCTTTCCCAATAAAACTGGCAATTTACTCTAGTGTGGGAGTAAGATCGAACTCCAAGAAGTGGAGCATATTGTCTGCCGGATCCCAACAGGTAACCAAAGCTCTAATGATGTCTCCCCGGGGTATAATATCAAGTAACCGAGTAAGACCTTTCAGATATTTCTTGACCTCGTCTTGTCCATCTTGGCCCAAATCACTCCACCATAGATGTAACTCCAAAGGGATTTTATTCATAATTGAGAAAGGTTCATTATGCATTATGATCATCCTACACAATTATTAAGGTGATAAAATCACATGTTATTTTGACCCAAAAAGACAATATATATTTTTTTCCAAAACAAAGTCCCAATTTTTGCAAATATGGCCCTTTATCACTTCAACCGAAGATTTTAAGGCTATACTTACTATTTTAGGTTAAATGACTCAAAAGTGGCCATTTTTGCATAACCAGACTTCCGGCACCCTTTCGTGACATTCGGCCAATTTGACAAAAAGGCATCACTTGATTTATTCAAAAATTGACATTTTTGGCTGTTTTTGTAAAAAAGGTGTGGTTGGACCAGTCAAGGGTTGCCTACGTATCTCGCTTAGTGGTGAGAATCAAACCAGCGTAGTTCGTTCAAATTATATCTAGACCAACCATTTTTAATTTTGAAAAAATTGACTTATTTCAACTATTTTTGATAATTTCCTCAAAATTTGACAAAGTTTTGACATTATTTGGACAACGACAAATACTATTTTCTCTTTTCTTTCCCTAAGTTTTCTTTAGCCAGTCAGAATAATGGCCTAAGACAAATTAATGCATCATAAAATCATGTTGGTCTTTTCATATTTCGGTCATCTGTCCTAGACAGACCCAACCAATGTGTTGAGTTCCCTAAGTTAGATATGATGCAAATAATCGTCCTAATTCTAGGCTCAATGTCCTGATTTTATTGTTCGAGACTGTGCACCTGAGCGGACGACTCGAGTCGAGGAGAGGGCTACGTACCGGGGACCCGCGGGATCATCCGGCTTAGTTACTTGTCCGGCCTCTTTTCTTATTTGGGTATGACACTAATAGAATGGGGAGTCTCAACCAGTAAGCACATCCCCGAAGGTACAAAGAGAATGGTTTACGGCACAATTCTTTATATAGTTCACATAATATCAAAGCGGTAAAGATGTAGCGAAGTAGTCATGAACATATAGGGAAATTAGATATAAACAAATACAACAATTTAACCGAGCTCGAATTCTTAAACACTGAACCGAAATTCTGGGTTTCTTATCCCTAGCAGAGTCGCCAGAGCTATCACACCTCCCTTTTTTACTACCGAAGCCCCGCTTATTTTACTACACCCCGGGAAGGGATATAATAAAAAAGGGAAAGGAGTTTTTCCAATTTAAGGACGGTCGGAACGAGATTAGTTATTTAAAATTTTCAGAGTCGCCACTTGAGAATATAATGGTGTCCCCAGTCACTGGTTTAATCCTATACCTAGGAAAATTTGATTCTGTTACAATATGCAAACTAGAAATCCGGGTAAGGAATTCTGTTAATCCGGGAGAATGTGTTAGGCACTCCCGAATTACGTGGTTCTAGCACGGTCGCACAGCTGTTGTATTTACTTTTATCTAATTTCCTTACATATTTATATGCCTTATTAATATTCCGCTTTATCAATTTTAAAGAATTGCAATATCGTGAAAATGCATTTTTGAACCACACCGTGCCAATACGCCCGTGCCTTTAAATGCATTTCGACTTAGTTGAGATTAAGATTTGGGTAACATAAATGTGCATCCGTACTTAAGAATGTATATTAAAATCACACTTAAAATTCCTACGTATTTATTAACTTTGGGAAAGACCATTAAATTCGCTAAACGATCCTTCCAAATCTAAGTATTTTATAACAATTAGTTGAGGGCCACATGCATTCTTGTTCTCTAACGAGACTCATCTCATTTATTTTAAGGTCAAGCCTATAGTGCTACATTTTCTACTATTGTTTTTACCAAAGTAAAAAATAAAGATGCCTAGTTTTGATTCGTATTTTTGTTCCATTTAGGTCCAGGCCATCATGGGCCTTGCGGCCAAGCCAATGAAGAACGGAGCACAGCCGTGGTCAGGGCTTATTCGAGCCCAGTTCATGTACTTTGCTACTAGATCTGGGCCTTTTGCCTGATCAGGCCCAGATTATTAACGAAATTCAGAAGAACAGACACAAACATGGTTATTGAGCTACTAATGGATATACAAAGCTTTTATAATAGAATATTATCAAAAATTACCCAAAGGGAATAGCACTGAATTTTTATTCGAGTATTACTGTTTTGAACTTATTCAAATTAGACAACTCTGTTGTTGAACAATTTGTATATTAACTATCATTCTTCACTGATTTGTGATTAT
The DNA here is from genome assembly GCA_032618575.1 of Nicotiana noctiflora. Classification (NCBI taxonomy): domain Eukaryota; kingdom Viridiplantae; phylum Streptophyta; class Magnoliopsida; order Solanales; family Solanaceae; genus Nicotiana; species Nicotiana noctiflora. The sequence continues at coordinate 103,122 of JASVEL010006159.1, read as the reverse complement.
TTATCAGTTGAGACACTACTTATTCCGATGCAGAGTTACATTATTGCTTTGTTCAACTGGAAATATTAAACTAAATCTACAAAAAAGATATTCGAGTTGAAACCTGAATTTGGTTCATATTTAGACTCTTGTTTTACATCATGCTACTAAGTTTTAACGTGAGTTTTATAACTAAACTAGTTTAAACGATTCAACTCCATTAACGAAATTTAAATTTTAAATAACTCATACTTTTTCATTAATAACTGTTGATACAGAATTTAAGCTAACAAATGCATTTCAATTATTTGTATTACACTTCCTGGTTTAATAACAAATGAATATCTGAAAATCTCAACCAAACAGGCTTTAACAAATTTTCTAATCTATAATCTATGTGACTTGTTTTCTATTGATCTACTTCTTGCGATTACAACATGATATCTAAAATAAACTACTTAAAGGAATTATTAGTTCAATTCCACAGTCCATACAGTCCATAGTCCAATTTATACATATAACTTCTCTTAATGAATACAGATGAGTCTATATAATTCTACACCTACGAAATAAATAGAATCTGTAACTAATAAAACTAGTTGAGCAATTTCATATCTTCAAATTTCTGATTACATCTTCGAATTTAGAAGTGTACCTGGAAAAAGGTGAAATAAGCTTGATGAGTCTAAGGCAAATAAAGGAAGAAGGATCAACAATGACTGGACTTCAACAAGCAATAACCAGTATATTCACAACAATACACAGTAACAAGATTTGATATCAAAACTTTACTGTCACGACCCTAGTTCACCAATTGTGAACATGTCATGATGGCACCCAGTCCCCATGACTAGGTAAGCCTAACACGTTGCGGAATATACAAGTTACAAATACTTAAATAAGAAACATCGGAAAAATAGCATAAAAGATATGTAATCCGTGCCGCTTGGCACATACATCCATCACACAATGAATAAAACACTACCAAGATCCGGAACCCCACGGTAACACAGACTAAAAGGGGAAATACAACTGTGGCTCTATATGTAAAGAGTATCTAACAACGACACGAAGAGAAATGTCAACTAGTACTACTAGAATAGATGGGAAGCCTCCGGATCCGCGGACGTAGCAGATCATACCTCGAAGTCTCCCAGAAAGCTGCGGAATCACCTAGTACGAGCCTGCTCTGATGTACCTGGATCTGTACAACAAAAGTGTGCAGAAGAGTAGCATGAGTACACCACGGCGGTACTCAGTAAGTGCCAAGCCTAGCCTCGATCGAGTAGTGACGAGGTAGGTCAGGGCCCTACTGAGAAAACAATAATATAATGATGATAACAAAATAAACAGTTTAAATGATAATAATTTCCGAAACAACAACATTATGGTGATTACTGCAACTGTCCACAATTAAGCTAACAACCGATAACCAACTCAAATAAACAAATCCAGGATCTGTGGGAATTGAACCCACAGTCCCATTCTCAGTACCTCTGGGTCTTCGGGAATCGAACCCGCAGCCCATGTCTCGATAATATCTCAATAACTCAGGACCTCCGGGAATCGAACCCGTAGTCCCTATCAATAATTCAGGATCTCGGGAATCGAACCCGTAGTCCATATTTCAATAATCTCAGGATCTCGGGAATCGAACCCAAAGTCCATATTTCAATCATCTTAGGATCTCGGGAATCGAACCCGTAATCCATATTTCAATAATCTCGGGATCTCGGGAATCGAACCCGTAGTCCATATTTCAATAATCTCGGGATCTCGGGAATCGAACCCGTAGTCCATATTTCAATAATCTTAGGATCTCGGGAATCGAACCCATAGTCCTTATTTCAATAATCTCGGGATCTCGGGAATCGAACCCGTAGTCCTCATTTCAATAATCTCAGGATCTCGGGAATCGAACCCGTAGTCCACATTTCAATAATCTCAGGATCTCGGGAATCGAACCCGTAGTCCATATTTCAATAATCTCGGGATCTCGGGAATCGAACCCGTAGTCCATAACCACAGCAAGTAAAGGAATACACAGAGAGAAGTATAATATGCTTAACGATAACTTCGCCGATGAACAGCGCCAGCAATTACCAAGAAAACTTAAGTAAGTCAATTAAGCAACTAGACAGTTAGATTCTATCTAATCATGCTTTTCTAACTACTACCGGGTAGGAATATCGAATTTAACAACTAAGAACAAGAATATCACTCATTGAACATTTTTAGTAAAGTATGTGTTCAACAATCAGCGCATGTACACGCCCGTCACCTCGCGTACAAGGCATTTAAACTATCACATAATATCCTAGGGGTGAGAATTCCCCACACGAGGTTAGACAAGCCACTTACCTCGACTCCGGTACAAAACCGCTATGAAACAACTCTCTTGCCGCGAATGTCGGCCTCCACAAGTGTAGAATCTGATAAAAATCAATACAATCACATCAAAATAGGTCAATTGGGCATTACCCAATCAAAATAACTCAAAATACACCAAAACCCACAAGTTGCCAAAACTCGACTTTCGGTACGCTTATCGAAAAATCACGAAAATTATATATTCGGGTTCCTTATCTCAATACGAGTCTAGGCATATAAAATTTACCAAAATCGGACTCCATTTGCCCACTCAAATTAGAGATTTTCTAACATTTAGGCCTAGGGCTCAAACCCACCTTTAATCTCCCAATTTCAGGTGAAATAATCACGGATTTCATGATAAACCAACGAATTAAGGTCAAGAAACTTACCCCCGATGATTTCCCGATGATATCCCGGCGTTTCCCCTTCAAAATCCTCTCTTGGAGCTCAACAATGGCGGTTTTGGTGTGTTAGGCCGCGACTGAAATGTTCTGGACTTAAAGTCACTGCCAGGCCATTTTACTCTACGCGATCGCAGCACTGGGCTTGCGATCGCGATGCACAAAATATGGGCGGCCTAATTTTTCCTCTACGCGATCGCGCGACCCTGGACGCGATCGCAGTGAACAACTCATCAGTACTACGCGATCGCAAACGTACTAACGCTATCGCGAAGAACAACCTCGTCCGGCTCCCCAACTACCCTACGCGATCGCATACTCCCTCACGCGATCGCACTGCTTCCGACCAATACCCTACGCGATCGCATGAAACCCCTCGCGATCACACTGGTTCAACCTCTAGACTTACGCGATCGCAGGCGTTACTTCGCGATCGCAGAGCTCAGGATTTCTCCCTTACGCAATCGCATGGCAATCTCCGCGATCGCGGAGAGCAAAATTGTTCTGCAGTTATTGCAGCAGAACAGCAGTGCCTTTTGGCACAAATTGGTCCATTTGGACCCCGAATTCATCCCGAGGCTCCCGGGACCCCAACGAAAACCACCAACATACTCCAAAACACGATATGAACTCGTTCAAATCATAAAAACACGTCTAACAACATCAAAACCCATAATTCACATCGAATTCAAGCCTAAATTTCTTAAAACTTTCCGAATTGCACATTCGATCTAAAACTCGACCAAACGACGTCCGAATGACCTGAAACTTTGCGGACATATCCAAATTCACATAACGAAGCTACAGAAATTGTCGGAATTCCATTCCGACCCCGGATCAAAATCTCACCTATCGTTCGGATTCGCCAAAATATCAACCTTCGGCATTTCAAGCCTAATTGAGCTACGGACTTCCAAAATACATTCTGAACGCGCTCCTAACCTCAAAATCACCTAACGGAACTAATGGAACCATCGGATTTCCGTTCCGAGATCGTCTTAACACTGTTCCGGCTACGGGCCATTTTCTAGCTTCAAAGCTCTTATTTAGGGACTAAGTGTCCCAAAATGCTCAAATTTTTAGAACCGACTCTCCCGGCAACCCACAATAGCAGAAATGAACTTGGGGGAACAGTTAAATTAGGGATTGGGCGATAATTTTCTAAAACGACCGGTCGGGTCGTTACATCTTCCCACACTTAAAGATTCGTTCGTCCTCGAACGAGCATAGAAAACATACCCGGAGTAGTGAAAAGATGAGGGTACTGGCTGCGCATATCCTGCTCGGTCTCCCAAGTCGCCTCCTCGACCGGCTGGCCCCGCCACTGAACCTTTACCGAAGCGATGTTCTTTGACCTTAGCTTCCTGACCTGCCTGTCTAGAATGGCTACTGGCTCCTCAACATAAGACAGATCCTTGTCTAGCTGAACAGATGTGAAATCCAACACATGCGACGGGTTACCATGGTATCTCCGGAGCATGGAGACATGAAATACGGGGTGAACTCCGGCTAGGCTGAGAGGTAAGGCTAACTCATAAGCAACCTCCCCAACAGGCCTCAAAATCTCAAAAGGGACAATAAATCTAGGACTCAGCTTTCAATTCTTCCCAAACCTCATAACACCCTTCATGGGCGAGACTCGAAGCAGAACCCAGAACCCGCTCGCCAACCATAAAAGCCACATCGCGAACCTTCTTGTCCGCATAACTCTTCTGTCTGGACTGGGCTGCACGAAGTCTGTCCTGAATCACCTTGACCTTGTCCATAGCCTCCTGAACCATATCAGTACCTAGCAACCTGGCCTCGCCCGGCTCAAACCAACCCACGGGAGACCTGCACCTCCTACCATATAGGGCCTCATACGGTGCCATCTGAATACTAGACTGGTAGCTGTTGTTATAAGCAAACTCTGCCAGCGGCAAGAAGTGATCCCATGAACCTCCAAACTCAATCACGCACGCACGGAGCATATCCTCCAAAATCTGAATAGTGCGTTCGGACTGCCCATCAGTCTGGGGGTGAAAGGCTGTGCTCAGCTCCACCCGAGTACCTAACTCCTGCTGTACGGCTCTCCAGAACCGTGAAGTGAACTGAGTGCCTCTATCCGAAATGATGGAAACTGGAATACCATGCAGCCGAACTATCTCCCTGATATAGATCTCCGCCAGTCGCTCCGATGAATATGTAGTGCTCACCGGTATAAAATGGGCGGACTTGGTCAGCCGATCCACAATGACCCAAATAGAATCAAACTTCCTAACCGTCCGTGGAAGTCCGGATACAAAGTCCATGGTAATGCGCTCCCATTTCCACTCGGGAATCTCAATCTGCTGCATCAATCCACCCGGACGCTGATGCTCATACTTCACTTGCTGGCAGTTGAGGCATCTGGAAACATAATCAACTATATCCCTCTTCATCCGCCTCCACCAGTAATGTTGTTTCAAGTCCTGATACATCTTCGCGGCACCCGGATGGATGGAATACCGCGAACTATGGGCCTCTGCTAGAATCAGCTCTCGAAGATCATCTACATTAGGCACACAGATACGCCCCTGCATTCTCATGACCCCATCATCCCCGATGGTAACATCTCGAGCATCACCACGCCGAACTCTATCCTGAAGGACAAGCAAATGAGGGTCATCGAACTGACGCTCCCTGATGTGGTCAAATAGAGAAGACCGAGAAACCACACATGCTAGAATCCGGCTGGGCTCCGAAAGATCCAATCTAACAAACTGCCTGGCTAGAGCCTGAACATCCATCGCCATAGGCCTCTCTGAAACTGGTAGATATGCTAAACTCCCCAAACTCTCTGCCCGACGACTCAAGGCATCATCAACCACATTAGCCTTGCTCGGATGATAGAGAATAGTAATATCATAGTCTTTCATTAGTTCCAACCATCTCCTCTGACGCATATTCAGGTCCTTCTGCTTAAGCAAGTGCTGCAAGCTCCGGTGATCAGTGTAGATCTCACAAGGAACCCCAAATAAATAATGACGCCAAATTTTCAAGGCGTGAACAATGGCAGCTAGCTCCAAATCATGAACAGGGTAATTCTTCTCATGCACCTTCAGCTGTCTCGACGCATTGGCAATCACCCTACCGTCCTGCATCAATACCGCACCGAGTCCAACTCCTGAGGCATCACAATATACAGTATAGGACCCCGAACCTGTAGGCAACATCAATATAGGGGCCGAAGTCAAAGCTGTCTTGAGCTTCTGAAAGCTCGCCTCACATTCGTCTGTCCACTGAAAAGGGGCACCATTTTGGGTCAATCAAGTCATAGGTGCTGCAATCGAAGAGAACCCCTCTACAAAATGACGGTAATAGCCCGCCAAACCAAGGAAACTGCGAATCTCAGTAGCGGAGGAGGGTCCGGGCCAACTCTGCACGGCCTCCACCTTCCTCGGATCTACTCGAATACCATCACTCGACACCACGTGGCCCAAAAATGCCACTAAATTCAACCAGAATTCACATTTAGAGAACTTGGCATAAAGCTGCTTCTCCCTCAGGATCTGAAGCACTATCCTCAAATGCTGCTCGTGCTCTTCCCGGCTCCGAGAATATACTAGAATATCATCAATGAAGACAATCACGAACGAGTCCAGATAAGGCCTGAACACACTGTGCATCAAATGCATAAATGCTGCTGGGGCATTAGTCGACCCAAAAGACATCACGAGGAACTCATAGTGACCATACCGGGTCCTGAAGGCAGTCTTCGGGATATCTGGCTCCCGAATCTTCAGCTGGTGATACCCAGAGCGCAAATCAATCTTAGAAAACACATGTGCGCCCCGTAACTGGTCAAATAAATCATCAATACGGGGCAAAGGATACCGGTTCTTCACTGTAACCTTATTCAGCTGACGATAGTCAATACACATACGCATAGAACCGTCCTTTTTCTTCACAAACAATACAGGAGCACCCCAAGGCGAAACACTGGGTCGAATAAAACCCTTGCCCAATAACTCCTGTAACTGATCCTTCAACTCCTTCAACTCGGGAGGAGCCATACGGTACGGTGGAATAGAAATGGGCTGAGTGCCCGGCAACAAGTCAATAGCAAAATCAATATCTCTGTCGGGCGGCATGCCCGGAAGATCGGCTGGAAATACATCAGCAAAGTCACGTACCACAGAAACAGAATCAATAGAGGGAGTGTCAATACCGACGTCCCGCACATAGGCTAGATAAGCAGCACACCCCTTCTCAACCATACGCCGAGCTCTGAGAAAAGAAATAACACGGCTGGGGGTGTGATCTAGAGTACCACTCCACTCAATACGTGGAATGCCTGGCATAGCCGGCGTCACGGTCTTGGCGTGACAATCAAGAATAGCATAATGGGGCGACAACCAGTCCATGCCCAGAATAATATCAAAATCGACCATCCCAAGCAGCAATAGATCCGCTCTGGTCTCAAAATCACAAATGGTAACCAAACACGACCGATATACGCGGTCCACAGCCAAAGAATCACCCACCGGAGTGGAAACATAAATGGGGGCACTCAAAGAATCCCGAGGCACACCCGGATGAGAAGCAAAGTAAGAAGACACATATGAAAAAGTGGAACCAGGGTCGAATAGAACCGATGCCTCCCCTGTGACTAACCAGAATAATACCTGTGATAACAGAGTCAGATGCAACAGCCGCAGCGCGATCAGGAATAGCATAGAATCTGGCCTGTCCCCCCTCTCGAGGGCGGCCTCTGGAACCCTGACCCCCGCCCCTGGCTGGCTGGGCAGGTGGAGTGGCAGCTGGGGCTGGAATGATAGCCTGCTGGCCCTGAGAACCACGCAGATGCTGTGATGACTGATGAGGGGCTCCTCTCCTGTGCCTGGGGCACTCCCTAACCAGGTGGCGAGTATCCCCGCACTCAAAACAAGCTCTGGGAGGACGCGGTGGCTGTGACTGACCGGCCTCACCCCCACTAGTCTAACCCCTGGAAGGACCCCGCGCAGGAGGTGCACTGGAAACTGGGGGAGCATAATAAGGCTCCTGAGGTGCTGGAAGACCTGGAGTACTACCGGCTGCGGGCAATGCCGAGTGAACTGGTCGACCGGAATAACCCCTTCCAAAACGACCGGCTGATGAAGTGCGGGCACCAGAGAAATGGCCCGACTCACGAGACCTCTTGGCCTCTGTCTCTCTCCGCTCTCTAGGGAGCATACTCTCGATCCTCTTGGCAATGCTAACTGCCTGCTGATAAGATATATCTGTCTCAAGCTCTCTGGCCATGCTGGATCGGATAGGCGGAACAAGGCCCTCAATAAATCTCCGCACTCGCTCCCAAACCGTGGCTACCAAAGCCGGTGCATGCCTGGCTAGGCGGGTGAAACTGATAGCATACTCCGATACTGACATGGAGCCCCGTCGCAACCGCTCAAACTCCGAGCGCCAAGAATCCCTAAGGCTCTGTGGAACAAACTCCGTCAAAAACAGATTTGAAAACTGCGTCCAGGTCAACGAAGCGGACTCCTCCGGACTATCCAACTCATACGTGCGCCACCAATCATAAGCGGCCCCACGAAACCGAAAAGCGGTGAAGGAAACCCCGCTGGTCTCCACAATCCCCATAGTACGAAGAATACGATGACACTCCTCCGGAAAACCCAATGCATCATCCGAAGCTAAACCACTAAACACCGGAGGGTCATATTTCTTGAACCTCTCCAATTTACGCCGCTCGTCCTCGAGGCGGTCGGTCCACCTCCGGGCCGTCGTCGGAGCGATGGGAGGCATAACCAAAATATCCGGAACCTGTCCCACCGGCACACGCTGCTCGGTGTAACGTGCTGCGGGAGTACGGGCCCTCCTCCGACACGAGATGTAGGCTGCAACAAGAGGAAGCAATCTTGCCCGGGCTAAAGTGGTATACATACTCATGAGCTGAGCCGGGGTCTCCTGTAGTGCTTGGAGTAGTAGCGAGTCGTAGTCGGTGTACCAGGTGCTCGCGCTCCAACCTGGTCTACTGTGGCACCTCGGCGGCGGCGCGCGAGGGTGCTGTGGCTGCACCTCGGGCGCGTCCTCGTCCTCTACCCCGGCCCCGGCCTCTGATCGTGTCCTCACCATCTGTGAGAGAATAGAAAGCGGTAGTTTAGATTTTTGATGTCAAAAATGTCGCACGACAAGGAATCCAAAAGAAATGAAGAGTTTCCTAAACGGTTACATAGCCCCTCGTAGATAAATACAGACGTCTCCGTATCGATCAGCGAGACTCTAAGTAACCGGTCTGTGTCCCGTGACTCCTATGAACCTAGGGCTCTCATACCAACTTGTCACGACCCTAGTTCACCAATTGTGAACATGTCATGATGGCACCCGGTCCCCACGACTAGGTAAGCCTAACACATTGCGGAATATACAAGTTATAAACACTTAAATAAGAAACAGCGGAAAAATAGCATAAAAGATATGTAATCCGTACCGCTTGGCACATACATCCATCACACAATGAATAAAACACTACCAAGATTTGGAACCCCACGGTAACACAGACAAAAAGGGGAAATACAACTGTGGCTCTATATGTAAAGAGTATCTAACAACGACACGAAGAGAAATGTCAACTAGTACTACTAGAATAGATGGGAAGCCTCCGGATCCGCGGACGTAGCAGATCATACCTCGAAGTCTCCCAGAAAGCTGCGGAATCACCTAGTACGAGCCTGCTCTGATGTACATGGATCTGCACAACAAAAGTGTGCAGAAGAGTAGTATGAGTACACCACGGCGGTACTCGGTAAGTGCCAAGCCTAACCTCGATGGAGTAGTGACGAGGTAGGTCGGGGCCCTACTGAGAAAACAATAATATAATGATGATAACAAAATAAACAGTTTAAATGATAATAATTTCCGAAACAACAACATTATGATGATTACTGCAACTATCTACAATTAAGCTAACAACCGATAACCAAGTCAAATAAACAAATCCAGGATCTGTGGGAATTGAACCCACAGTCCCATTCTCAGTACCTCTGGGTCTCCGGGAATCTAACCCGCAGCCCATGTCTCGATAATATCTCAATAACTCAGGACCTCCGGGAATCGAACCCGTAGTCCATATTTCAATAATCTCAAGATCTCGGGAATCGAACCCGTAGTCCATATTTCAATAATCTCAGGATCTCGGGAATCGAACCCGTAGTCCATATTTCAATAATCTCAGGATCTCGGGAATCGAACCCGTAGTCCATATTTCAATAATCTCAGGATCTCGGGAATCGAACCCGTAGTCCACATTTCAATAATCTCAGGATCTCGGGAATCGAACCCGTAGTCCACATTTCAATAATCTCAGGATCTCGGGAATCGAACCCGTAGTCCATATTTCAATAATCTCAGGATCTCGGGAATCGAACCCGTAGTCCATAACTACAGCAAGTAAAGGAATACACAGAGAGAAGTATAATATGCTTAATGATAACTTCGCCGATGAACAGCGCCAACGATTACCAAGAAAACTCAAGTAAGTCAATTAAGCAACTAGACGGTTAGATTCTATCTAATCATGCTTTTCTAACTACTACCGGGTAGGAATATCGAATTTAACAACTAAGAACAGGAATATCACTCATTGAACATTTTGAGTAAAGTATGTGTTCAACAACCGGCGCATGTACACGCCCGTCACCTCGCGTACAAGGCATTTAAAGTATCACAATAATATCCTAGGGGTGAAAGTCCCCCACACGAGGTTAGACAAGCCACTTACCTCGACTCCGGTACAAAACCGCTATGAAACAACTCTCTTGCCGCGAATGTCGGCCTCCACAAGTGTAGAATCTGATAAAAATCAATACAATCACATCAAAATAGGTCAATTGGGCATTACCCAATCAAAATAACTCAAAATACACCAAAACCCACAAGTTGCCAAAACCCGACTTTCGGTACGCTTATCAAAAAATCACGAAAATTATATATTCGGGTTCCTTATCTCAATACGAGTCTAGGCATATAAAATTTACCAAAATCGGACTCCATTTGCCCACTCAAATCGGAGATTTTCTAACATTTAGGCCTAGGGCTCAAACCCACCTTTAATCTCCCAATTTCAGTGAAATAATCACTGATTTCATGATAAACCAACGAATTAAGGTCAAGAAACTTACCCCCGATGATTTCTCGATGATATCCCAGCGTTTCCCCTTCAAAATCCTCTCTTAGAGCTCAAGAATGGCGGTTTTGGCGTGTTAGGCCGCGACTGAAATGTTCTGGACTTAAAGTCACTGCCAGGCCATTTTACTCTACGCGATCGCAGCACTGGGCTTGTGATCGCGATGCACAAAATATGGGCGGCCTAATTTTTCCTCTACGCGATCGCGTGACCCTGGACGCGATCGCAGTGAACAACTCATCAGTACTACGCGATCGCAAACGTACTAACGCGATCGCGAAGAACAACCTCGTCCGGCTCCCTAACTACCCTACGCGATCGCATACTCCCTCACGCGATCGCACTACTTCCGACCAATACCCTACGCGATCGCATGAAACCCCTCGCGATCGCACTGGTTCAACCTCCAGACTTACGCGATCGCAGGCTTTACTTCGCGATCGCAGAGCTCAGGATTTCTCCCTTACGCGATCGCATGGCAATCTCCACGATCGCGGAGAGCAAAATTGTTCTGCAGTTATTGCAGCAGAACAGCAGTGCCTTTTGGCATAAAATGGTCCGTTTGGACCCCCGAATTCATCCCGAGGCTCCCGGGACCCCAACGAAAACCACCAACATACTCCAAAACACGATATGAACTCGTTCAAATCATAAAAACACGTCTAACAACATCAAAACCCATAATTCACATCAAATTCAAGCCTAAATTTCTTAAAACTTTCCGAATTGCACATTCGATCTAAAACTCGACCAAACGACGTCCGAATGACCTGAAACTTTGCGGACATATCCAAATTCACATAACGAAGCAATAGAAATTGTCGGAATTCCATTCCGACCCCCGGATCAAAATCTCACCTATCGTTCGGATTCGCCAAAATATCAACCTTCGGCATTTCAAGCCTAATTGAGCTACGGACCTCCAAAATACATTCCGAACGCGCTCCCAACCCCGAAATCACCTAACGGAGCTAATGGAACCATCGGATTTCCGTTCCGAGATCGTCTTAACACTGTTCCGGCTACGGGCCATTTTCTAGCTTCAAAGCTCTTATTTAGGGACTAAGTGTCCCAAAATGCTCAAATTTTTAGAACCGACTCTCCCGGTAACCCACAATAGCAGAAATGAACTTGGGGGAACAGTTAAATTAGGGATTGGGCGAAATTTTCTAAAACGACCGGTCGGGTCGTTACATTTACAATAACCAAACAGCTTCTCAAGGAATAACCACAGAGCAAAACAGCTTCAGCAACCAATACCAGATCAATTAAGCACGGAACAATAGACGAAACACCAAAACTCAAGAGATTTTCAATTGAACTCGAACCAAAACCACTAGAACAGTAGTAGTATTATGAAATTTTAACCTTTCAAACTTCAAAACTTTTTCAGAACCTTTTCGAACCCCTAGAAGTTAAAAACTTGAATTTCCAAAACTTTTTTTTAAAAGTGGCCTAATGAGGCCTATTTATAGAACAAAATTGGAGGGAATTTTGAAATTAATATTCTAATTTCCCACCCCTTATCTTATGACTTATTTTCAGATCAATACACCTAGTTTAATCACAAATGCACTAGAACCCCTTCTAGAAGGTTCTTGTGACATCTACATTATTCTAATATCCCTAATTGTCCATCTTACCCTCACTTTCTTTCAATTTCTACTTATCTACCCTTTTATTATACCCAGAACACCCCTTATTTTTAAGCTATTTACCCACGAACCAGGCAGCGTTGCCACTTATACCCTTAACCCCTTAGGTTATTTACAGTATACCAATTAACATTTTCCCCCTTAGCCTTGTATTTTCCTTTTATTTACTATTTTAACCCTTTTATCAATCATAAACTAAAAGTTAAAGTCAAAATCGACTTACAAAAATATCCAACAATAGACAGTTTTACAGATATAGTCAAATTAGATCTAAGTACTCAATTAATGAGATTCAAGGGAACAAATTAATCAGAGGTAGAATCTAATCAACAGAATACTTAATTACTAACTTCTATTTTAATCCAGTAAAATCCAAGGAATCTAAGTGTGGCTATGAACAACAAACATGCGATTTTTTACTAAGAACTTATCAGAGAAGAAATACTATAGCCATGTGATTCACAAGTAGTAAAGATCAGAAAGCCACGAGGTTACAGGCATGCTATTCATAACTAAGCAAGATCATAAGGCAAATAGGCATGTGATTCAAAAAAATAGAAAAAATTAGGAAAGCAAAGAGACATGCAATAGAATAACCAGGACTAAAATTAGACAACTTAGCTTTCGATTCTTGTTTCTTCTTTTCTTTCATTCTTTCTTCTGTTTTTTTTTTTCTTCATTTTTCTTTACTTTTCTTGATTATCCAGAACATTGAAAGTTCAGGAGTCTATATCTTTGATTTTTAATCCTCAGGCAGACTCCTTGAGTATCTTTTGTGAAAAAGACTCTTGGGAATAATGAAGTTGGGGTTATGGATTTAAACAGAGTGGTTTTTGGACTTGGGATGTTCGGTAGAGTAGGATTCCGGTGACACATTTTTAATATTCTAGGACTTTTAGGCTCATTCAACATAAACAACCTAGGTGGGGTTAAAGAGGAGGAGGAGGTGGTCATAGGGTGTTCATGGTGGACTTTGGTTCATAAGTGGTGGTCGCCGGAATATGGTTCTGGTGACACCTTTTGGGTTATTTGAGGGTTTCCAGGGGTTTCTAGTAAAATTGATAGGGTAGGGTGAAAGAGAAGAGGAAAGAGGTCAACGGGTGATCATGGTGGTCTGAGCAGAAGTGGAGGTGAACAACCGCCGGTAGGTTTCCGGCGATAGTGGAGAGGGTATTAGGGTGGCTAGGGTTTCTCATTTAGAGATGAAGATGTGAAATGAATTAATATGTAACGTTTTATGTATTTAAAAACCTGGGATGATCTGGAACCTTTGGATTGAATGAACCAACGGTTAATATTTACTGACAAGTGTCAAATATATCCTTATACTATTGAAAAATGTTCAATATTACCCTCCGCTATACTATTAGTCCAAATATATCCCTAACGTCATACTATGAGTCCAAATATATCCCCGACATCATAAAAATGGTACAAACCAAACCTTCCTCCGTTAACTGCCACCCCTATGAACACATTTTATTGCTAAATCACCATATCTCCCTGTTTGAAGCTACCAAGTTCAATTATTTTGAAGTTCTATCATTATTTAGAAGAATTCACTGCCTCTACTTCCTCTTGTTGCGTCTCCGCCCGATCCTGGAGTTGTACGTACATTCACTCGACCTTAAAATTTTGCATTTTATTTTGCATTTCCTTGTGTTGTCTGAATTTGTAAGACATATTTAGGGAAAATTTAGTAGCACTTTTATTTTAACATAAAACGTAAAGAGAAGAAAAAAATGGTAGCCTTCCAGAAATGTGGTTGAAGAGAAAGAAACAAAAAAAAAATTAACTCTCGTGTTTAGGTTGTTTTTCTTTCTCACCATGTTCAATATTGAAACCTTAAACTAGATTGCTCATATCTTTTCTTAGTAATAAAACAAAATGTATTTTCATTCGTATAAGCATGATTTGAATTTCAAAATTAGAATTTTCTCGGTTCACATTGTTTCATATTATCTTTAGTTGTTAGAATTTCTTTTGATATAATTTATTTGTATATATGTGATCTGCGATTTTTCTTCAAATGAACTGGAAAGAAAGGTTATGAGGAAGGGATGAAAATGAGAGTATAATGGTGAGATGAAATGTTATCATAGGGAGGCAGTTAACGGAGGAATGGTAGGTTTGTACCACTTTTATGGTGTCAGGGATATATTTCTACCGATAATATGACGTTAGGGATATATTTGGACTGCTAATATAACGGAGGATAATATTAAACCTTTTTCAATAGTATAGGGACATATTTAACCCTTTTCCATAATATGTAATTAGCTCAAGTACGACGTCGTTTCAATTAAGTGGTCATATAATCATGACCCATGGATTGATGTTGTTAACGGCTCAGATTAATTCCATCATGCGACGTCATTTTTGTTATTAGGCAACCGTTACTCTTGGACCATTTGAACTAATTTCGAACGGTCTAGATTTGATATCCCTGGACGGTGTCGCTTTGGGTTTGTATAGGGAGACCGGGCTGATTTTAATTGGGCATGGTTAGTGTATTATGTATTGTGCTATTAATTCTGGTATTTAGCACAATTTTGTATTTTATTATTTTACTATACTTTATTTTTACATTTTTTGTACATTTGTATTTATTTTGTTTTCTATATTTCGGTCACGACTCAAACCCCAGTCATGATGGCGCCCAACACATTGCTAGGCAAGCCCGACCATATTATCCATATTACCAGCCCATTATTAATTAATATTTATAATTTAACGTTAATAGCTTGTTTTCATATCAAGACAATAAGTGCGAAAATAGAAACATACAAAATACATCCCAACAATCGCGGTGTCACAAGTTTGAGCCTCTACAGATGGAAATATACTACGCAAATCAAGTCTAGGCAGAATAGAAAAAGATAAAATGATAGAGAGGGAGAGATCAGGTCCTGCGGATGCCGCCAGCTACCTCGAAGTCTCCTCGGGATAACAATATTGTAGGAGTTGCGGTAACTCAACTGCCTTCTTGAACACCTGTATCTACACAGAAAGTGCGGGGAGTGGGGTGAGTATATTTCAACTCCGTGAGTAATAATAATAAATAACAACTGAAAATAAGAACACATGTACTATCACTAAATAGTTCTAAGGGTAACCTCAAAGGTAAGTCATCTCCCTAGTGATAAGCCCAATTCCAATCCACAACTGTTTCACTATGATCCCACACAGACCTACCCCGCACTCATTCTGCTGCGGCGTGTAGCCCGATTCAATAGATATGTATATATATATATATATATATATATATAATGTTGCGGCATGTAGCCCGATCCAATATATATAATGCTGCGACGTGCAGCCCAATCCAATATATCAAATGTTGTAGCGTGCAGCCCGATCCAATATATATAGCGTTGCGGCATGCAGCCTGATCCAATATATATGGCGCTGCGGCGTGCAACCCAATCCAATATATATAGAGCTATGGTGTGCAGCCCGATCCAATATATATAGTGTTGCGGCGTGCAGCCCGATCCAATATATATAGTGCTGCGGCATGTAGCTCGATCCAATATATATAGTGCTGCGGCGTGCAGCAAGATCCAATATATATAGTGATGCAGCGTGCAGGCCGATCCAATATATATAAATATATATATTACCTCGCAACGGGTCATCACCACCATCTCAGTCAATCCAGACTTAGCCTCTCGGGCTCACTTAGCTAGAACAGGGAATCCCCCCCCCCCAGGTAGTCTCTCTCAGGGTACACATCTAGTACTGGCCCATGATATGCTATACAGCTATGAATACGGCTGAGTGCATGTGTGCAACGTGATATAAGGGTCACAAAGCTCTACAGGCTTCCCTAATACTCTACAAATCGGCACAAAGCCCCAAACACGACTACTAGCCCAATTACATAGATATAAGCTCAATCTCAGTCATTATACGCAGTAAACTATCAATTGGGAAGGACCAAGTCCAAATCCCCAGTCATAATACCACAACGCTCGTCACATGACGCGTGTTTCATCTCAGCATATCACTGTATAGTGCAAGTACGGGGTTTCAAACCCTCAGTACATCATTTACTACCACCACTCACCTTGAATCGGCAAAAGTCCTAGCTCGACTTGCACTTGCCACGCAAATCAACCTCCTCGGATGCCAAGTGTTATCAAAATCAATAAGAATACATCAAAATAGGTTAAATAGACACGACCCAATTGAAATAACTCGATTTACACCAGAACCCACGAAGTTGTCAAAATTCAACTTTCGATACGCTTCTCAGAAAATTACAAAGTAATGTTTTCGGAATCCTCATCTCAATACGAGTCCATACACATAATGTTTGTCAAAATCAAACTCCATTTGCCCATTCAAATCAGTGATTTACCATAACCGAGGCTTAGAGCAAAAATTCCCCATTAATCTTTCCATTTTTGTGATATAGATGAAGATTCTAGGATAAAAACGTGTATTTAGACAATAAAACTTACCTCCAATGTTTTCCCGATGAAATCCCCTTCAATTACCGCTACTTGGCTCTCAAAGAACTCAAAAATGGAGGAAATAAACTATTAGTTCGCGACTGAAATGTTCTTGTATAAACCCTTCTGTCAGCCCAATTAAATCTATACGATCGCAGCCTTTGGCTTACGATCGCGATGGACAAATTTTAGCAGTCCTCATTTCCTTCTACGCGATCACGTGGACCCTAATGCGATCATGATGCTTAGCGAAACCAACACTATGCGATCGCGACCCTATCTACTGCGATCGCAATGCACCCAAACCTGACCTTAAGCGTTCGCATCCAACACCTCATGAACGCGAAGAACAAAAGATCCTTAGCTCTCCGATACACTACGCGATCGCGTGGCTACTAGTGCGATCGCAAAGAACAAATGTCTGCTGCACTTATGGCAGCAGACCTCATCCCTCATTTAGCCAAAAATGGTCCGTTTGGACCCCCGGATTCATCCCAAGGCCCTCGATACACAACGAAAATCGCCAACCTACTCCAAAACATGATACGAACTTGTTCCAAACATAAAAACACACCCTTAAACACGGAAATCATCAAATCAAAGCGAATTCAACTAAGTTTCAACTAGAACTTTCGAAACGAACATCCAATCGAAACCCCGACAAAACGATGTTCGGATGACCTGAAAAATTGCAGACACATCCAAAATCACCTAACGAAGCTACTGCAACTGTCGGAATTCCATTCCGACTCACGGATCAAAATCTCACCTATCGATCAGATTTCCACCAAAATTCCAACTTAGCCAATTCAAGCCTAAAACTACACCGGACTTCCAAATTCAATTCCGATCACTCTCCTAAGCCACAGATGACCTCCCGGAGCTGATCAAATAATCAAAATTCGATTCTGAGCTCTCTAAATCACATGTCAACATCCAGTTGACTTTTCCCAACTATGTTTTCTTCTAAGAGACTATTTGTCTCACTTCCAACCGAACTCGATCCGAATTGACTCAAACTCACCAAACACACATATTGAAACATGAACAAGCATATAACGGGGAAAACGAGGTCGTAACTCACATGATGACGGGCCGGGTCATCACATTCTCCCCAACTCAAGCAAACATTCGTCCTCGAGCGGGTCAAGAAACATACCTGGAGACTCAAATAAGTGAGGATATCTGCTCCGCATATCCTGCTCAATCTCCCAAGTAGCCTCCTCCACGTGCCGGCCTCTTTACTGCACCTTGACTGAAGCAATGTCCTTGGACCTAAACTTTTGAACTTGTCTACCCAGATAGCCACTGGCTCCACATCATAAGATAAATCACCATCAAGTTGACTCGTACTGAAGTCCAACACATGAGATAGATCCCTGACATACTTCCGGAGCACGGACACATGGAATACTGGATGAACACTGGACAAGCTGGGTGGCAAGGCAAACTCATATGCCACCTCTCCAACCCTCCCGAGTATCTCAAAAGGACCAATGAACCTGGGACTCAGTTTCCACTTCTTCCCAAACTGCATAACACCCTTCATGGGTGAAACCTTCAACAATACTCTATCATAACCATGAAGGACAACTCCCGAACTCCACGGTCCGCATAACTTTTCTGGCGTGACTGTGATGTGCGAAGACTCTCCTGAATCAACTTCACTCTATCCAAAGCATCCTAAACTAATTCAGTCCCTATCAATCTATCCTCACCAGCCTCAAACCATCCCACGGGAGATCAACACCGTCTACCATACAACGCTTCGTACGGGGCCATCTGAATACCCGACTGATAACTGTTGTTGTAGGCAAACACTGCAGGTGGCAAGAACACATCCCATGAACCTCAAAAATCAATCACACATGCACGGAACATATCCTCTAAGATCTGAATAGTGCGCTCAGACTGTCCGTCTATCTAAGGATGAAATGCGGCGCTCAAATCAACCCGCGTACCTAGCTACCGCTGAAATGCCCTCCAGAATTAAGAAGTGAATTGTGTGCCTCTGTCAGATATGATAAACACTAGGACCGCATGCAATCTGACAATCTCCCGAATAAAGAACACCGCTAACCGCTCTGATGAGTAAGTAGTACATACTGGAATGAAATGCGTGGATTTAGTCAGCCGGTCAACAATCACCCACACTGAATTGAACTTCCTCAAAGTCCGAGGGAGCCCAGTCACAAAATCCATGCTAATTCGCTCCCATTTCCACTCTGAAATGACCATACGCTGAAGAACACCGCCTGGTCTCTGATGCTGATACTTGACCTGCTGGCAGTTGAGACATCTGTCTACATGCCTAACATTATCCAACTTTATCTTCCCCCACCAGTAATAATGTCTCAAGTCCTGGTACATCTTTGCGGCACCCTTGATAAATGGAGTACCACGAGCTGTGAGCCTCCTCTAATATTAACTCTCAGAGGCCATCTACATGAGGCACACAGATACGGCCCTGCATCCTCATAACACCATCACCATCAATAGTCACATCTCTAGCATCATCGTGTAGAACTCTGTCCTTAAGGACAAGCAAATGTGGATCATCATACTGACGCTCTCTGATGCGATCATATAAAGAAGATCGAGAAACAACACAAGCAAACACTTGGTTCGGTTCAGAAACATCCAACCTCACTAGCCGATTGGCCAACGCCTGAACATCATATGCAAAGGGCCTCTTCCCAACTGGAATATAAGCTAAGCTTCCCATACTGACCGCCTTTCGGCTCAAAGCATCGGCTACAACATTGGCCTTCCCCGGATGATACAATATAGTCATGTCATAGTCCTTAAGCAACTCCAGCCACCTCCGCTATCTCAAATTAAGGTCCTTCTATTTGAATAGATGCTAAAGACTACGATAATCGGTATACACCTCACCAGAGACACCATACAGGTAATGTCTCTAAATCTTCAGAGCGTGAACTATGGATGCTAGCTCCAAATCATGTACAGGGTAGTTCTTCTCATGGGGCTTCAACTAGAGAGAAGCATAAGCAATGACCCTACCCTCCTGCATCAATACACAACCAATGCATACTCCCGAGGCATTACAATACATAGTATAAAGATCTGAAGCTGACGGCAGTATCAAGATTGGTGTTGTGGTCAATGATGTCTTGATCTTCTGAATGCTCTCCTCACACTCCTCAGACCACACAAAAGGAGAACCCTTTTGAGTCAGCCTAGTCAAGGGTGAAGCAATAGAAGAGAACCCCTGAACAAATCAGCGATAATACCCTGCCAATCCCAGGAAACTACGAATCTCAGCCTCTATCTTCTTTGGATCCATCTGAATACCATCATTGGACACCACATGCCCCAATAATGCCATGGACTTGAGCCAGAACTCATACTTGGAGAACTTTGCGTACAATTTCTCCTCTCGCAACCTCTGTAATACAACTTTAAGATGCTGGGCATGCTCGTCGTGGCTAAGGGAGTACACCAGGATATCATCTATGAACATAATCACGAAAGAGTCCAAATATGGTCGGAATACAATATTAATCAGATGCATGCACGCGGCTGGGGCATTGGTCAGCCCAAAAGACATCACAAGAAACTCATAGTGCCCAAACCTCATCTTGAAGGCTGTCCTCATAATATTAGACTCTCTAATCTTCAGCTGGTGGTAGCTTGAACGAAGATCAATGTAACGACCCGGCCGGTCGTTTTAGAAAATTACGCCCTGATCCCTAATTTAACTGTGCCCCTAAGTTCATTTCTGCTATTGTAGTTTGCCAGGAGGGTCGGTTCTGGAATTTGGAGTGTTTTGGGACACTTAGTCCCTAAATGGGAGCTTTATAGTTGGAAAATGGCTCGTGGTTGGAACAGTGTTAAAATGACCTTAGAATGGAAAAATGATTGTTCAATTAGCTCTGTTAGGTGATTTAATTGTTAGGAGCGCGTTTAGAATGTATTTTGGAGGTCCGTAGCTCAATTAGGCTTGAAATGCCGAAGTTTGAAGTTTTGGCAAATCCGAACAATAGGTGAGATTTTGATCCGGGGGTATGAATGGAATTCTGACAAATTCTGTAGCTTCGTTATGTGATTTTGGATATGTCCGCAAATATTCAGGTCATTCGGACGTCGTTTGGTCGGGTTTTTGATTGAATTTTAGTTTCAGACGTTTTAAAGAAACTTAGGCTTGAATCCGTGTGTAATTAGTGATTTTGATGTTTAGGATGGTGTTTTTATGATTGGAACAAGTTCATATCGTGTTTTGAAGTATGTTGGTGGTTTTCGTTGGGGTCCCGAGGGCCTCGGGATGAATTCGGACCATCAAACGGGCATTTTGAAGCCTTGAAAACCTGCAAAAAATTGCAGGTCAGTGCAGCAGGGATTTGGCCTTCGCGTTCGCATGAATGTGGTCGCATTCGCGTAGGCTAGTCATGCCAAGGCATCGCGAAAGTGTTAAGACCTACGCGTTCATGTAGGTGGTGTGGTGTGATGCTTCGCGTTCGCGTGACATGGGTTCGCGAACGCGTAGAAGTGGGAGAGTCAGCATCGCGTTCGCGTGGTTTGCTATCGCGTTCGCGTAGAGGTGGAATCTGGCGCCGGGGAATTTTGTGCTTTGCGGATGCGTGGGGAGCTTCGCGTTCGCGAAGGGTAATTTGAGCAGACCTTCGTGGACGCGTGATTACCTTCGCGGACGCGTAGAGCATTGGGGTCTGGCAGTAAGTTTAAGTTTAGAACATAACAGCCGCGACCCCATATACAAAAAATGCCATTTTTGAGCTCCAAGAGAGGTAATTGAAGGGGATACGCTGGGATATCATCGAGAAATCATCGGGGGTAAGTCTCTTGACCTTAATTCGTTAGTTTATCATGAAATCCTTTATTATTTCACTGAAAATGGAAGATTAAACGTGGGTTTGAGCCCTAGGCCTAAAATGTAGGAAATTTTGATTTGAATGGGCAAACGGAGTCTGATTTCGATAAAGTTTATATGCTCGGACTCGTATTGAGATAAGGAACTAGAATATATATAACTTTCATGATTTGTCGATAATCATACCGAAAGTCGGGTTTTGGCAACGTGCGAATTTTGGTGTATTTTGAGTTGTTTTGATTGGGTAATGCCCAATTGGCCTATTTTGTTGTGATTCTATTGATTTTTATCAGATACTACACCTGTGGAGGCCGACATTCGCGGAAAGAGAGTTGTCTCTTAGCGGTTTTGTGCCGGAGTCGAGGTAAGTGTCTTGTCTAACCTCGTGTGGGGGAATTTTCACCCCTAGGATATTATGTGATAGTTTAAATGCCTTGTACGCGAGGTGACGGGCGTGTACATGCGCTGGTTGTTGTAGCACATACTTTACTTGAATTGTCCGATTAGTGATATTCCTGCTCTTAGCTGATTAAATCGATACTTTAACCTGGTGTTTGTTAGAAAAGTATCATTAGATAGGATTTAACTATCTAGTTGCCTAATTGTCTTACTTGAACTTCTTGATAATTGTTGGCACTAGTTTCGGTGAAGTTGTAGTTAACCATATTATATTCTCTCTATGTATTTCTTTGTTTGTTGTGTTGGAGGACTGCGGGTTCGATTCCCGGAGATCCCAGGGCTGTGGGTTCGATCCTAGACACGTGGAGTGGTATTGTTCGTGGACTGTGGGTTCGATTCCCGAAGATCCAGAGATATTGTTGTGGACTGCGGGTTTCGATTCTTAGAGATCCTGAGTTATTATTGTGGACTGCAGATTAGATTCCCGGAGATCCTGAGTTATTGGAATATGGACTGCGGGTTCGATTTCCGGAGATCCTGAGTTATTGAGATATGGACTGCGGGTTCGATTCCCTCAGATCCTGAGTTATTCAGATATGGACTGCGGGTTTGATTTCCAGAGATCCTGAGTTATTGAGATATAGACTACGGGTTCGATTCCCGGAGATCCCGAGTTATTGAGATATGGACTGCGGGTTCGATTCCTAGAGATCCTGAGCTATTGATATATTATTGATATGTGGACTGCGGGTTTGATTCCTAGAGATCCTGAGATTTATTGAGACATGGGCTGCGGGTTCGATTCCCGGAGACCCATGGGTACTGTCAATGGGACTGTGGGTTCAATTCCCATGGGTCCTGGACTTGATAATTGAATTTTTATTACATGTTGTTAGCTTAATTGTAGACGGTTGTAGCAATCACTTATTATTGTTAAATTCAGAATTATTATCCTTTAAACTGCTTATTATTGTTACTATTATTTTGTTATTGTTTCTCTCAGTAGGGCCCTGACCTTCCTCATCACTAGTCCATCGAGGTTAGGCTTGGTACTTACTGAGTACCGCCGTGGTATACTCATGCTACTCTTCTGCACACTTTTGTTGTGCAGATCCAGGTATGTCAGGACAGGCTCACACTAGGTGATTCAGCAGCTCTTTGGGAGACCTCGAGGGATGATCTGCTAACGTTCGCGGATCCGGAGGCTTTCCTTCTATTTTGATAGTATTAGCAGATATTTTCCTTCATTTCGTTGTTAGATACTCTTTACACATGGAGCCACAGTTGTATATTCTCTTTTAGTCTGTGTTACCCGTGGGATTCCGGGTCTTGGTGGTCTTATATACAGTGTGTTTTGACAGGTGTTTGTGCCAAGCGGCACGGATTACAGTCCCCTTCATATTATTTTTCCACTATTTATTATTAAATGTTCATAATTTGTATTTTCCGGAATGTGCTTGGCTTAGTTAGTCATGGGGACTGGGTGCCATCACGACATGTTCACGATTGGTGAACTAGGGTCGTGACAAGTTGGTATCAGAGCTCTAGGTTCATAGGAGTCACGGGAAATAGACCGGTTACTTAGAATTTCGTTGATCGATACAGAGACGTCTGTATTAATCTACGAGATGCTATGTAACTATTTAGGAAACTCTTCAATTCTTTGAATTCCTTATCGTGTGTCATTTATTCAATTGAAGCCTATGTCATATGTTCTTTTGCATCCACTTCAATATTGAAATTAAGCACTCGGTATCAAGTATGCACCGACGGTTCGTGACGCTGCAGAGAAATCTCAAGGGAGTCAAGAATTTACTCAACCATTGTTACTGCGTGTCGTCCATATTGATAATGCAAGAGAATTGAGAGATCTTCAATTGTGCACATGGGGATGCTCTAGGTTCTGGCATTTGGTTGATAGTACGGTCATGAGAAGGTTTAATTTAATGCCTAATCGTCACGGTAATGGTAGAATCACAAGGATTGATATAGATCTAAAGATAGTTAGTGGTAATAAAGACTATATTGTTCATATGAGATATCTATTTAGCGAAGGATTTAGCCAGCAGAGATACTGTGGGAAGTGAGTTTAACTATCTTAAGAAGGACATGTACCAAACGAATGTCTTGGACTGTCTTATGATGAAGATGTACAAATGATAAAGGCTATTGTCATGGATTAGCAAAATGTATCTTAAGGCTTCGTGCCAGGTGAAAGGATTTCACTATCAATGACCAAATTATGGGTCATTTGTCATATCAGATTTGGCCTATGATGTATTTAGGTGCTATTCAAAAAGTTCTTGAAAACTTGCGGATGGGCAAGAGTTGAGGCTCGTATGGTATGATGTTGGGACTTTGGATGTTCCGTGTCCCTAATAAACTCTACATTTTATTATCAGCAGGGAAATATTCGACAAAGGCTACCTGGTGCTTCGTAGGAGTGTGAGAATCATAGTACGTTTTAAGATTTCGTTGGTAGAGAATGCTCAATGCATGGAGCGAGAAGATGTTTGGTTGTATTGGGATGAGGTCATACCCTATGGTGTTAGAGTGGTAATAGAGCACATGTGGCTAAATTCATTGGATCAAGTGAGCTGCAGTTGAATAATAGTAAATGACTTGAGAGAATGGTTCTAATGTGTTCGAGAGTCGTGTAATAGTGGCTTTGGGCTAAGCGGGAGAGTCCCACCGCTTAAGATTGGGTCGCATGGTTAATTACCTATGTGAATTCTGGATACTAGCGTATTATTGTGTTATTGCAGCCACGGAAAAAGGGCCATGAGTGGTAATTTGAGTATTTGAATTGTTGATTGCAAGTTATGGTTAGCCTTACTGGCTCGTGTTCAAACTTGAGAAAAGATTCATGATTTATGCCTCGTATAGGTGCAGGATTCTCGGGAAGTGGTTCCACTGGGGGCTTTATCGAGAGGGTATTAATATGTTATAAAATTCAATAGAGTTGGTTGCGTACTGGGGCAAGTCAGGGCCAGATGGCTCTCAATAGCGGTCCTAGTGAATTCAAGAGGTAAAGTGTGGTGCCTGATAATTCTGAGTCTATAAGTACAGTTGAGGCTCAAGCATTTGAAGAAACTTATGATGAAAGGCACAAAACAATCTATGATGTTTTGACTTGTGGTGTAGTATTTGAGAAACATGAAATGGTCGTCGTTCTTGAGATAGCATGGCCTCATGATTTAAGGTCACTCGGGGTAGGTGCGGTTGGAATAAGTTAGGTATTGAAGGAAGATATTAACATTTCTAAGACAATCAAGGATAACCTGGAAGGAAGTAGGTTGATTAGCCATAGTTGAGTTGGCATATTGGTGTCAGTGATCGGTTCATGCAGCGTGATCGAGTTATGCATGTGATTTGTGGAGGTGCATTTGAGGCTTATCGGCCACAGTGATTGATGTTACTCTGAAGTATTCTTCTATTAGGGCCTGTTATGAGTAGGCGGATCTTGGAAAGGGCTATGGTGGCTTGGACCACTATTTAGAGATTGGCATATTCGATGGTTATGAGAATTCGCCATATGTTGTTACAGTTCTCCTGAAGGGAGTTAAATGGAACGTCTTATGTGATGAAGTATTAGCCTATCATCAGTTCTAGAGCTGTGATGGAAATCGTGTCTATCGTATATCGGCACGTGAGGTACAGTGAGTGGTATGGAATTTGAAGTAGGGACCAAGGTCGCAGTTTGGTCAATGAATGTGATATAAAGAGCTCGGATGAGCTGAAAGGAAGTTTCAGTGTTTTGAGTAGGATGGGTATTAACGTCAGTATCACTTGAGATCGGTGTTCTGTGAGAAAGGTTTTGTATCCTGGTTAGGGACTCCTGATCGTTTTTTAGTGTTAGTGCAGCCGGTGGGTTGAATGTGCAGGCCCGTTTAATTATTCGGAAGATGGTGGGAGCTTGTCCCACAAGAAGATTGTATAGGTGTGACATGTAGTCACTTGATTGGTTAGTAATTTAAACCAAGTATGAGGATTTTGGTGATATCATCCATTTGAGAATTTATGCCTGGAGGGCACTCTACTTACTAGGTTATAGACCTGTGAAATATTATTGACTTAGCTTGGCATGACTAGGATAGACTTAAGGTTGGTGGATAGATTTAAATGTGGAAGTGAGCCTTGCGTCAGGCCGGTTGTGTTTCTTCTAGTAATGCGCCCTTTTTGGAGGGATAGTCGCGGTCTTCTTTTGCGGTTAGTTAACTCATGTAAAGTTATATTGCGTCGTATAAGTTGTGAGACGGCTTGGTAAATTCCTCATGTGTTGAGGTTCCACTCAGCGGTGATGTTCTATAAGCATGATGGCTCTTGAGACTCAGATCATATATCGCACCTCAGTTGTGCTTGAGTTTGTAGCCTATGGCGCTATATGTTTCCTTGTGACTAATATCATGCACCTTAGTATGATTATGATCGATATTCAGTATTTTGATGTGATGAGCTATTCAGCTCGACATATTACTCCTCGTGTGAGTCTATATTGTTAGGATCGGGTGGCACGCCACCATGGTTATATCATTGGGATCGGGTGGTACGCCGTCATGGTTATATTGTTGGGATCGGGTGGCACGCCGCCATGGTTATATTTTTGGGATTGGGTTGCACGCCGCAATAGTGTGATGTTTATTTCAGTGTCTGTAATTGCTTTTATGTGCTCGGTTTCCTATTTTCTGAGGAGGTCCATGTTAATGTGAGAGTTGAATAGTTCTTTCTAGTGTTCGCCTTCCTTTGTATCACGTACGAATTAGTGGATTACTAGCACAATGTGTCATCTTGTAGGGATTTTGATTATTTCTGAGGTGGCTTATTGCCTGAGCAGTTCGTACTGGATGAGACGAGATTATGGGATTTGGGATCAGTTCAAACTGATTATATGAGGTATACTATCGAGGAAAAGATCATCCTCTGGTTTAGGACAAGGTGATGGATCTGGTCAGGAGTATAGACCCAATGAATTGTTGATTTAGTAGTTGGTTATGGATATCGGCACATCTCTTCTATCGTGTTAGTATTGTAAAAGTTAGAACGAGACCTATGTAGATTGCGAGGTGCAATGAGAGCATCTAATTCGTTGAATTTTTTGGCTAATTTGGTCATAAAATATTATCGTGGTCCTGTGGATTTTGTGTTGTAAGGTAAAAATCCAGCAAGGTTATGCAGTCATGTTTGAGGACGGCGTTTGAGGAATATTGAGTGATCTCTTGTTGAAACAAGCCTGAAATAGAATTCCAGATGTTGGAATTAGGCTCTAAGACCTAATTGTTTGAACAAGAGGGAACATCTTCAGATTATATCAGGCTAATGTGCTCAGCGGAGTCCTAATTGTATTGGCCCTTTGGTGATTTTGAGGCGTGTTGGGGAGGTTGCTTATGAGTTGGCTTTACCTCCAGCCTAGCCGGAGTCCATCCCGTATTTCATGTCTCTATGCTCCAGAGATTCCATGGTAACCCATCGCACGTGTTGGATTTAACTTCTGTTCAGCTAGACGAGGATCCGTCTTATGTCGAGGAGCCAGTGGCCATTTTAAATAGGCAAATAAGAAAGCTAAGATCAAAGAACATCGCTTCAATGAAGGTCTAGTGGCTGGGTCAGCCAGCCGAGAAAGCGACTTGGGAGACCGAGCAGGATATGCGCAGCCAGTACCCTCATCTCTTCACCACTCCAGGTATGTTTTTTATGCTCGTTCGAGGACGAACGAATCTTTTAAGTGTGGGAATAAGTAACGACCCGGCCGGTCATTTTATAAAATTACGCCCCGATCCCCAATTTAACTGTGCCCCTAAGTTCATTTCTGCTATTGTGGTTTGCCGGGAGTGCCGGTTCTGGAATTTGGAGTGTTTTGGGACACTTAGTCCCTAAATGGGAACTTTATAGTTGGAAAATGGCCCGTAGTTGGAAAAGTGTTAAGACGACCTCGAAACGAAAATCCGATGGTTCCATTAGCTCCGTTAGGTGATTTCGGGGTTGGGAGCGCATTTGGAATGTATTTTGGAGGTCCGTAGCTCAATTAGGCTTGAAATGGCGAAGTTTGAAATTTTCGCAAATCCGAACGATAGGTGAGATTTTGATCCGGGGGTCGGAATGGAATTCCGACAATTTCTGTAGCTTCCTTATGTGAATTTGGATATGTCCGCAAAGTTTCAGGTCATTCGGACGTCGTTTGGTTGGGTTTTTGATTGAATGTTAGTTTCGGATGTTTTGAAGAAACTTAGGCTTGAATCCGTGTTTAATTGGTGATTTTGTTATTAGACATGTTTTTATGATTGGAACAAGTTCGTATCGTGTTTTGGAGTATGTTGGTGGTTTTCTTTGGGGTCCCGGGGGCCTCGGGATGAATTCGGACCATCAAACGGGCATTTTGAAGCCTTGAAAACCTGTAGAAAATTTGCAGGTCAGTGCAGCAGGGATTTGGCCTTCGCGTTCGCGTGAAGGTGGTCGCGTTCGCGTAGGCTAGTCATGCCAAGGCATTGCATTCACAATAAGACATACACATTCACGTAGGTGGTGTGGTGTGATGCTTTGCGATCGCTTGACCTGGGTTCGCGAACGCGTAGAAGGGGGAGAGTTAGCATCGCGTTCGCGTGGTTTGCTGTCGCGTTCACGTAGAGGTGAAATCTGGCGCCGGGGAATTTTGTGATTTGTTGACGCGTGGGGAGCGTCGCGTTCACGAATGGTAATTTGAGCAGACCTTCGCAGACGCGTGAGTACCTTCGCGGACGCGTAGAGCATTGGGGTTTGGCAGTGAGTTTAAGTTCAGAACATAACAGCCGCGACCCCATATACAAAAAACGCCATTTTTGAGCTCCAAGAGAGGTAATTGAAGGGGAAACGCTGGGATATCATCGGGAAATCATTGGGGGTAAGTCTCTTGACCTTAATGCGTTAGTTTATCCTTGATTATTTCACTGAAAATGGAAGATTAAAGGTGGGTTTAAGCCCTAGGCCTAAAATTTAGGAAATCTTTGATTTGAATGGGCAAACAAAGTCAAATTTCGATAAATTTCATATGCACGGACTCGTATTGAGATAAGGAACCCAAATATATATACCTTTCATGATTTTTCGATAAGCGTACTGGAAGTCGGGTTTTGGCAACTTGTGGATTTTGGTGTATTTTGAGTTGTTTTGATTGGGTAATGCCCAATTGGCCTATTTTGATGTGATTCTATTGATTTTTATCGGATACTACACCTGTGGAGGCCGACATTCACGGCAAGATAGTTGTGTCTTAGCATTTTTGTATCGGAGTCGAGGTAAGTGGCTTGTCTAACCTCGTGTGGGGGAATTTTCACCCCTATGATATTATGTGATAGTTTAAATGCCTTGTACGTGAGGTAACGGGCGTGTACATGCGCGGGTTCGATTCCCGGAGATCCTGAGTTGTTGAGACATGGACTGCGGGTTCGATTCCCGGAGATCCTGATGTTATTGAGATATGGATTGCGGGTTCGATTCCTGGAGATCCCGAGATACTGAGATATGGATTGCGGGTTCGATTTCTGGAGATCTCGATGTTATTGAGATATGGACGGCGGGTTCGATTCCCGAAGATCCCTGAGATTTATTGAGACATGGGCTGGGGTTCGATTCCCGGAGACCCATGGGTATTGTCAATGGGACTGTGGGTTCAATTCCCACAGGTCCTGGACTTTATAGCTTAATTGTAGACGGTTGTAGCAATCACTTATTATTGTTAAATTAAGAATTATTATCCTTTAAACTGCTTATTATTGTTACTATTATTTTGTTATTGTTTCTCTCAGTAGGGCCCTGACCTTCCTCGTCACTACTCCATCGAGGTTAGGCTTGGCACTTACCTGAGTACCGCCGTGGTGTACTCATGCTACTCTTCTGCACACTTTTGTTGTGCAGATCCAGGTATGTCAGGACAGGCTCACACTAGGTGATTCAGTAGCTCTTTGGGAGACCTCGAGGTATGATCTGCTACGTCCACGGATCTGTAGGCTTTCCTTCTATTCTGGTAGTATTAGCAGACATTTTCCTTCATTTCGTTGTTAGATACTCTTTACACCTAAAGCCACAGTTGTATAATCTCTTTTAGTCTGTGTTACCCGTGGGATTTCGGGTCTTGGTGGTGTTATATACAATGTGTTTTGACGGGTGTTTGTGCCAAGCGGCACAAATTACATTTCCTTTCATATTATTTTTCCGCTATTTATTATTAAATGTTCATAATTTGTATTTTCCGCAATGTGCTTGGCTTACCTAGTCGTGGGGACTGGGTGCCATCACGACATGTTCACGATTGGTGAACTAGGGTCGTGACAATCAATCTTCGAGAATACCCTAGCTCCTTGGAGCTGATCAAATAAATTATTAATGCGAGGCAGAGGGTACTTGTTCTTCACTGTTACCCTGTTCAGCTGCCTGCAGTCAATACACATCCTCATTGAGCCATTTTTGTTTCTTAACAAACAAGACTGGTGCACCCCACGGTGACACACTCAGCCGAATGAACCCCTTATCCAGGAGTTCTTGGAGCTGCTCCTTCAATTCTTTCAGCTCATCTGGTGCCATTCGATGTGGAGGAATAAAAATAGGTTGAGTGCTTGGCACCAAATTGATCCCAAAATCAATGTCCCTGTCTGGCCGCATGCCCGACAGGTCTGAGGGGAATACATCAAGAATGTCCCGCACAATGGGAGCAGAATCAATACTGGGAGTCTCAGCTCTGACCTCCCTCACAAATGCCAAATAAGAAAGACATCATTTCCCAACCATCTGTTGGGCCTTGAGGAAATATATTACCCTGCTGGATACATAATCAGTCGTGCCTCGCCACTAAATCCTTTGAATGCCCGACATAGCCAAAGTGATTGTCATGGCATGACAATCAAGAATAGCATGACACGGAGATAGCCAGTCCATGCCCAATATAACATCAAAATCAATCATGCTCAGAAGCAATAGGTCTACTCGGATCTCCAGACCCCCAACAGTGACTATACAGGACCGGTATACATGGTCCACAACAATGGTATCACCCACCGTGTAGATACATGCACTGCAACGCAAGACACCCTCGGGTCGTGCCCAAATGAGTAGCAAAATATGTAGATACATAAGAATAAGTGGAACCAGGATCGAACAAAACTGAGGCATCTCTGTGGCAGACTGAAATAATACCTATAATGATAGCATCAGAAGCAACTGCATCAGATCGGCCCTGAAGAGCATAACATCTAGGCTGACCTCCTGATCGGCCTCCCCCTCAAGGGCGACCCCTAGCTGCTTGACCCTTACCCCTAGCTGGTGGGGCGGGTGCTGAAGTAGAAACACAAGATGATGAGGGTTGCCCCCTTTGTTGATATGGCCTGGGGACAAAATGGGGATACTCTCTACGGATGTGCCCAAACACTCTTCACTCGAAGCAACTCCGAGGTGGTGGGGGCTGGGACTTATGAGAATCCCTAGCACCGAAGTGTCCAACAGATGAACTAGGTCGAGAAGAACCCTGGACAGATGGGGCCTGTGAAGAACTCTATGCTGGCATCACGCAGAGAGATGGCTGGCTCTTGTGCGATCCCTGATAACCACGGCCAGAAGAAGACCCACGATGATCGGAGCGGGCCGGCTGTGAAGACCTGAAAGAGCAACCTTGGCTCTGCTGACCCTAGCCTCTGGTCCGAGTGCCACTGGAACTAGATGATCCTCGAGGCCTCTTGGCCTCCCTCTCATCTCACTCCCTGCGATGATCCGTCTCTATGTCGCGAGCGATATCCACAGCATCCTCAAAAGTACGGCTCAAAACCCTCTCTCGGGTCATCAGAATACAGATAGGATATATCAGACCATCAACAAAATGTCTACTCCTCTCCCGGTCAGTAGGAACCAACCACGATGCATATCTGGATAACTCGGTGAATCTAACCTCATACTCCAACCCTGACATGTCTCCCTGGTGAAGTCCCTCAAACTGTCTACATATCTCCTCTCTCTAGGATCGAGGTATCCACTTCTCCAAGAACATAGTGGAGAACTCTCGCTATGATAATGGTGTTGCCCCTGCCGGTCTACGGCGCTTATAAGCCTCCCACCATGCCAAGTAAATGATACACTGCTGGACTCTAAGATCCCTGTTGTACGGAGCATCCGACGGAAATTGTCCAGAAAACCTTGGTCGTCCTTTCCTGGAGAACCACTGAAAATAGGAGGAGATAATCTACTAAACCTCTCAAGACGATGCTGCTTGTTGTCTGCCATAACTGGGACCCTGTCCCCATAAATCTGAACAGCTGGCTGGGCCGGTAGAACCTCAGGTGTCTGCATGCCCTGCACTGCCGGCTCTGGAGTGTGAGATGCAGGGGTTTGATGACCAACCTTGGTCCCGGATGTAGCTGCTATGTTGGAAGCTGAAACTGCCTGAGCCAGGCTAGTGCAAACCGCCAATATCTGAGCTAGGGTCTCCTGTAGAACTGGAATAACAATGGGCACATCTGGTGCCTGAGCTGGTGCTGCTGGGACCTCAGGAACTGGAGGCTGTGGGTCAGCTGGCACTGCCTCAGTTGTCCTACCCCTACCATGACCACGGCCACATCCACGGCCTCTAGCAGGTGCCAATGGTGGTCGTCCGCCTCGTCCGGAAGCTCTAGTTCTCGCCATCTCGAGATAATAAAATATCAAAGTTCAGTTTTAGATCAACAACATCACACGACATAAATTTCAAAATTTTTGAAGCTTTCCTAAAAGGTTTGCAGCCTCCCGAGGATAAGCACATGCGTCCCCGTACAGATCCACGAGACTCTACTAAAACGGCTCATGACTCGTGAGACTTGTTAACCTAGGCTCTGATACCAACTTGTCACGACCCAAACCCCGGTCATGATGGCGCCCAAAAAATTGCTAGGTAAGCCCGACCATATTATCCATATTACCAGCCCATTATTAATTAATACTGATCAATTTAACGTTAATAGCTTGTTTTCATATCAAGACAATAAGTGCAGAAATAGAAACATACAAAATACAGCCCAACAATCTCGGTGTCACAAGTCTAAGCCTCTACAGATGGAAATATCCTACACAAATCAAGTTTAGGCAGAATAGCAAAAGACAAAATGATAGAGAGGGAGGGATCAGGTCCTGGGGATGCCGGCAGCTTCCTCGAAGTCTCTTGGGAATAATAAAAATGCCGCAGCTGCGATAGCTCAACTGCCCTCCTGAACACCTGAATCTGCATAGAAAGTGCAGGGGAGTGGGGTAAGTATATTTCCACTTAGTGAGTCATAATAATAAATAACAACTAAAAAAAGAACACATGTACTATCACTAAATAGTTCTAAGGGTAACCTCATAGTTAAGTCATCTCCCTAGTGATAAGCCCAATTCCAATCCATAATTGTCTCACAATGATCCCACATAAACCTACCCATCACTCATTCTACTGCGGCGAGTAGCCCGATCTAATATATATATATATATACGGCGTGCAGCCCGATCCAATATATATAATGCTGCATCGTGCAGTCCGATCCAATATATATAGTGTTGCGGCGTATAGCCCGATCCAATATATATAGCGCTCCAGCGTGCAGCCCGATCCAATATATATAGTGTTGCGGCATGCAGCCCGATCCAATATATATAGTGTTGCGGCGTGCAGCCTGATCAAATATCTATATAGTGCTGCGACGTGCAACCCGATCCAATATATATAGTGCTGCGGTGTGCAACCCGATCCAATATATATAGTGCTGCGGTGCGCAGTCTGATCAAATATATATAGTGTTGTGGCATGTAGCCCTATCAAATATATATAGTGCTGCAACGTGCAGCCCGATCCAATATATAAAAATATATATATTACCTCTATAACGACCCGACCGATCGTTTTGAGATCTGACGCGTCATTCAGCAGATTGAGGCCATGAACAACATCATCTTAGGTATATAGACTTGTGTGTATGGTCAGAATTAAAATTCAGGAAGTTTGGAGTCAAATCTAAATGGAAATTCTCATTTTGAAAGCTTAAAGTTGAAGAAATGAACTAGGATTGGAATTTTGAATAAATGACCTCGGAATTGGGATCTAAAAGTTCCAGTATGCTTGTATGATGTTTTTGAAATTGGGCGTATATCCGGATTTGGTTTTTGATAACCCGTGAGCATTTCTGCGTATACGGTGGAAGTTAGTATTTTAGAAGAATTTCATAAATTTGGGTTGGAAGGCATTTTAGAGTTATAGATGTCCATTTGGGATTTCAAGTCTGGGAATAGATCCGTATGGTGATTTTGGAGTTAGGAATGTGATCGGAAGTGAATTCGGATGTCCGGAGGTCATTTTGAAGTCATTAGGCTAAATATAGGAATTTGAAGGTTTATGCGAAAATTTGACCTGAAGTGAAAACTTTGATATCGGGGTCAGAATGCGATTCCGAAAGTTGGTGCAAGCCCGTAATGTCGAATGTAACTTGTTTGCAAACTTTGAGTCAATTCGGATCGATTTTGGAAGGAAATGGGACAATTAATCTCTTTAAGGAAACCTTAAGTTGGAAACGTCAACCCAACATTGACTTAAGAGTTAGAGGGCTTGGAACTAAATTCCGATGATTCGGTTAGTTTCGGGGGATGATTTAAGACTTAGTAGCGCAATTGGAAGTAATTTTGGAGGTCCGGTGAAGAAGTTAGCCTATTTTGGCGAGTTGGAATTTTGGCGGAATCCGATCGATAGGTGATATTTTGATCCGGGAGTCGGAATGGAATTCTGACAGTTGCAGTAGCTTTGTTAGGTGATTCTCGATATGTCTGCAACATTTCAGGTCATTCGAACATCGTTTGGTCGGGTTTTTTATCGAATGTGAATTTTGAAAGTTTAAGTTTAAGTTTGAATCGAATTCTAGGATTTTGGTGATTTTTTATGTTTAAGGTATCGTTTTTATGATCCGAACAAGTTTGAATGAAGCATTAGGTTGCGTTTGTGTTTTTGGTTGAGGTCCCGAGGGCCTCGGGGTGATTTCGAATACCTAATGGGTATTTTTGGTTTTGGAAAAAAAGCTGTTGTTGCAGCAGATTTTCAGCAGCTTTTTGGCTACTTTGGGAGCTGATATCTTGTAATCTATAAGGAATCACAAAAAGTGCAAAACACAAAAGTTGTATACCTTCGTGTCTACTTTCTAGAAAGCTAAAGAACCTGTAATGTGAACATCTGTACTGGAAGTTATGATCGACGGAAAAGGACTGCTAGAGCAATAGGATGTACAACTTGTATAGCACAGGTGCAAGGTACAACTCGACGAAGCACAGGCATATTCTTTTTTACACGAAATTGGTTTATTTCTTTCATTGATTTCATTTCGTTTGGATGATTTTGGAGAGCTTCAAGAGGGGATTTCACTGAGTAAACATTGGAGGTAAGTTCTATGGTCTAAATACGCGATTTTATCTTAGAATCTTCAATTATTTCACTGAAAATGGGAGGATTAATGGGGGATTTTTGCCCTAAGCCTGGGTTATGGTAAATCATCGATTTGAATGGGCAAATGGAGTCCGATTTTGATAAACTTTATATGTATGGACTCGTGTTGAAATAAGGAATCCAAATAAGTAACTTTTGTAATTTTTCGAGAAGTGTACCGAAAGTCGGGTTTTGGCAACTTTGTGGTTTTTTGTGTAATTTGATTGTGATCGGTTGGGTGTTGTTCCGTTAGCCTATTTTGATATATTTGTACTGAATTTGGCTTATTTTGGCGTGCGTGGATGCTGGTTCGAGGAGCTAAGGCGTCGCGGAGCTTGAGTTTTCCCAGGATCAAGGTGGGTAATACTTGTAAATGATGTCCTGAGGGTTAGTAAATCCCAGACATGCACGTCTTAGTGTTGTATTGAGGTGACTTGCATGCCGGATAACGGGCGTGGGGTAGAGCACCAATGGGGATTGTGACTTCGTCCGTCCCGCGTAATGAATAATAAAACCTAATTGCTTGATATTGAATTGACATCCTAATAAAAGATATTAATTATCATGAATTGGACTAATTATCATGCTTGGGCTTCGTGCCGATTATTTGAATCCTTCAGGGATTGGTATAACTTTCTTGATAACACTGGGCATATTTTTGTCTCGGTCTAATGTTTTTAAATGGTATTTTACTACTAAGCATTTTTATAAGGTTATGAAAAACATGAACAAGGTCTTAATGATATTTCCAGCTGTGAGCTAATATGATACTGTTGCCCGAGGGGTTTTTCTTGATTATTTGTTAGACTGATTGGGGCCGAGGGCCATATGTTAGAGCATGACGATTTGTGTGAGCATATGCATACACATGCATGGATTGGACTGCACGCCGCAGTGGTATTTGGATCAAGTTGCGCGCCGCAGCAGGTGTGATACTGATATTGCGCTTGGGCTGTAGGAGCCTCTCCGGAGTCTGAACCCCCACAGTGAGCGCGGGTGCCTTTGCATGGATCGGGATGTACGCCACACCGTTATATGCATTGCATGGCATACATACATTGGTTTAAGTGTACTACGTGGCATAACATTTAGCCCTCATACATTACTAGCACACATGCGTTATTTGCCTTATAGACCAGATCTTCTGGTGGAAATTGTTAAGGAGTGCTGAGCCCGAGGGGCTGATTTTAGTGAAGACTTGCACTTCTTGAGATTGTACCCAGGTATTGGTATCTTATCATGAAAGAAAGAAAGCTAAAAATTGAGATTTCTAAATAATCTACTCACATATGCTGGAAAGGAATAAAAAGATAGTTTTGTATTGTGTAGCATAAGATAGTACCTTGCGTAGTTTTCTTTCCTTCATCATTATTTACTTTTAATACCGTTGAGTTGGAAGTACTCACACCCGACTCCCTGCACCTTGTGTGCAGATCCAGGTACATCACAGTAGGGCTGATTCTATAGCTGATCGGGAGTGCATTTGGACAGTCGATGTAGCTGCCAACGTCCGCAGAACCTGCACTTGAGCACCGTCGTAGACACTATCACACTTTATATACTCTATAGAGGCTCATGGCTGGTGACTCCTGGTCTTTGGGAGGTTTTGTTAGTTTGGGACGTGATCCCCGTATTAGAATATTTTCTTTGTGATTATTTGATCTTGATTATGCCTAAAAGTGGTTAAATGTGATCTGCTGGCTCTGTGACTTTGTTGATTGGTCGGGCTGGCCTAGCGGTGTGCTGGGCGTAATCACGACCGTGTTTGGGGTCGTGAAAAGTTAGTATCAGAGCCTAGGTTACCAGGCCTCATGAGTCTTGAGCCAGTTGGTGGAGTCTTATGGATCGGTACGGGGACGCCTGTACTTATCCTCGGGAGGTTTCAAACCTTTAGGAAACACTTCACATTTCTTGGAATTCTTATCGTGCGTAATTGATTCAGATTGAGATATAATTCTTGGAAATTCTTTATATAC
Organism: Nicotiana noctiflora; assembly: GCA_032618575.1. Taxonomy (NCBI): domain Eukaryota; kingdom Viridiplantae; phylum Streptophyta; class Magnoliopsida; order Solanales; family Solanaceae; genus Nicotiana; species Nicotiana noctiflora. The sequence goes on along the minus strand of JASVEL010006159.1, from coordinate 65,458 downwards.
GCCTATACGCGCACTCGAACGCTCAGTAATATAATTCCCTTGATGGCTTGTCATTCCCTGATTAAGGGGCGAGATATGATCTCCGTGAGTTTATGTTGGGCCAGACGGGAGGACTTAAGGCCAGATCTTTGTTTGTGACTTGAGCACCACAGTGCTGATTTTACGAACTGGTATTATAAAGATTGTATGACCAGTATTGTTCCCAATTGTGAAAATGGCACCTTGATAACAGATGAGCTGTTAGGTGTTAGACTCTTATTGTGATTCGTTGTGTAGCCCCTAGCTATGGGCCCGGTGAATATGTTCCTGTCTCTTAGTGGAAATGTAAAATGCATTACATGTGGTAGTATGAGCTCAGGCTCAGAAAGATCAAATGTGTTATGCTATATGCATTATGATGTCTTGTCAAATTTCCGATGTATTGTTAGAATGGTTTTGGTGATTCTCTGGCAGGTGGATAGGCCATATTACAAAGGAAATTCTGCCGAACGTTTTAGAAAATTTGAGACTTAGAAAAGATTTTTTTCACCTAAGGAATGGGCTTAGCTGTTGTGTGTGAATGAATACAAGAAGTGCGAAAGAATTAAGATTTCTGATGATTCGAGTCTCCGCCAAAGCTTATAAATGACTCGAGTTTAATCTCATTGTAACATTTCGGCATCACTTGAGTAATAATGCTATGAGTGGTTAAAAGTTCTATGATGAATGGCTTCGAGCCAAGTTGGGGAGGTTGCTATTAAATAACTAATTGCACGGTTGTGTGCTATGTGGGCACTGTCTTTAAGTATGTTGGGAAAATTCGGACAAGGTTATGGTGCTTCGTAGATGTGAAGAAATACTAGGATGTTTTGAACTACTGTTGGTAAGGAATGTTAGGTGTGTAGAAAAGAAAGATAGCTAATTGTACCTGTAAGTAATCATGTTCTACGATTTCAGAGTTCTAACAATACCCGAGTGGTTCTGTTCAATAAGACAGTTGAATTACAGCTGAATAAGGGTGAATGACGCTCGAGAATGGTTTTGCAGTGTTCAAGATTTTGCTTGTAACAGTCAGGTGCCTTCAGATTGTGTATGTGGCGAAAGACGACGGTTTCGTTAGAAAAGATCAAGGCTTGTGTTATATCATGTGAATGATGTGATTCTATATATCCGTATTGGGAAGTAAAGATAACAAATTCGAAATCGCAGGAAGTTCTTCAAAATAAAGTGTTGTAGAATGTGGTACTTCTGGGAAACATTGAGAGAGTATTTAGTGGCCTATGGGTCTTAGACCGTGTGGTCTTATGTACGAGTCTCGTGGGGTAACATGAGTTGAGGTATTGTGGTGCTACAGTAAAGAGAATATTAAATTTTAGATGAATCAGAAAGGAAATTAGGTAAATGGAGCAACTTGTTAATAAACCAGAATGGTATGATAAGGATACGATTAACTCCTTGTATATGTTCAAAGTAATGAGTCTTGCAGATATGTGCAATAAAGCTCTTGAGTGCTGGCAGTTGCGTAGCTCGACGTGGGTAAAAGGACTCAGTTCTGGTAGTTAAACTTATGCAATGAATTGGAAGAAAGAGTTTGCGATGTGTTATGTATTCGTACAGGGAAGTGTGGAATCAGGCATAGCGATTCATGTGCTATATACGTGCTGGAGACTAGAAGTTCTCGTAATCTGCCTATGCAGTGGTGGTATATTATGTGTATCGGCACCGTTTAGCGATTATTGAAAATTGGAAGCCCTAGCGGCTCTCTCTTTACTTGATACGATGAATTTGAATAATGATATATGATTGCAGACTGGTTGTCATAAGTCAGGTTGTGTAGACTAATGTGATATGGATTATGTTAGAAAATGCAAGAAACTATGTAGCAGAGTGTATCACATTATGCTCCAGCAATGTAGATGTACCCTAGGGCCAGCGGACGGCTGGTAGGTATTGCTTTGTCAGTTGGGCCTTTGTGGCGGATGTCAGTGTAGAAGTATCTACCATTGATTCAGTTCCAGTATTGAGGAACGTTGTCGGATCCGTTTCATGTGGTCGGGCTTGAGGCTATATATATGTTTGTTGTAATGAGCAACTTGACTCAATGTGCATTTCCTCTTGCGATATTTATGCGTGGATCGGGTGGCATGCCGCCACGCATTATCTGGATCGGGTGGCACGTCGCCAAAGCTATGGCATCTGGATCGGGTGGCACGCCGCCACGGGTATGTTATTGGAACGGGTTGCGCGCCGCAATAGTATGATATGGAAAATATAGTTTCCTATAAGTTACTTTGTATACAATACTTCCTAGCTTCTAAAGAATAGTCCGTATTGGGTACCGCTCGGGGAATAGCACATCAGTTGCGTCCAATCAGGATTTGATAGCATATATTAAATGTATCACTGCGGGTGTGATTGATTGCTTGAGTTCAGACCTAAATATGTGCGTGGATGACTGTTTTGAGCATGGTGACTTGACGTGCTCCATGAGTAATAGTGATTGGATAGAATCGTGAGTCGTGGCAAGGCCACATGATGTTATGACATTTTGAGGATGGTTCAGGTACTCCAATTCTATGATGTGAGACGAGATCTCAGTTATGTGTTGTGATGGAATTGAGGAATTTGAATTGCAGCTCTTTTGTGTGAGTCAGTTGTTATGATTCGAGTGTGTTCAGATCATTTCTTATTGGAGCCTGTGTTTTGCTCGTCGTGGCTTAGGCCGATGAGGAGGTGTCATATTAACACTGTGGTGTGTTATAATCGAAATGATCGTTGGAGTCATTAATGAGTGCGAACATACGTGATTTCACCTAGATAAAAATGTAGAAGTTTGGCTCCAAAATCCGTTGTAATATCAGTCAAAAGAGAAATGGCTTCATAAATGGTTGATCTGAGGAATTGTTACGGTTTAACCCGTGTTTTATTGATCGTTGGCAGTATATGAATGTGTTGGAATAAAACTTCAACTAATAAGAGGTTTCCATCGGTATTTGGGTATTGTAGGCAACTGTAATAAATAAAAAATGTTATTGTGGTCATATGAGTAAAGTGATGCAAAGTGTAAATTCAACAAAGTTATGCATTAATATTTGGGTACAACGTGTGGAGATTGATATGGTGGTCGAATGATGGAAACAGACTTGGCAGGAAATTCAAGGTGTTGGAATTTGGCCTAATGGCTTATTCGCTTGAATAAAGAATTATATCTACATAATTATACAGCTAATGTGCTCAACTAAGTAGTGGTAGCATGGGAAGGTGCATGATGTGTTAAACAAGTTATTTGAGACTACATCATTGTAGTTCTCAGCACGTTCGAGGACGAGCGTATGTTTAAGTGGGGGAGATTGTAACGACCCGACAGGTCGTTTTAAGCTCCGACGCGTCATTCAGCAGATTGAGGCCATGAACATCTTCATCTCAGGTATATTTACTTGTGTGTATGGTCAGAAGTAAAATTCAGGAAGTTTGGAGTCAAATCTAAATGGAAATTCTCATTTTGAAAGCTTAAAGTTAAAGAAATGAACTAGGATTGGAATTTTGAGTAAATGACCTCGGAATTGGGATCTAAAAGTTCCAGCATGCTCTTATGATTATTTTGAACTTGGGCGTATGTCCGGATTTGGTTTTTGATAACCTATGAGCATTTTGGCGTATATGGTGGAAGTTAGTATTTTAGAAGAATTTCATAAATTTGTGTTGGAAGGCATTTTAGAGTTATAGATGTCCATTTGGGATTCCGAGTCTTGGAATAGATTCGTAGGGTGATTTTGGAGTTAGGAACGCGATCGGAAGTGAATTCGGATGTTCGGAGGTCATTTTGAAGTCATTTGGCTAAATATATGAATTTGAAGGTTTGTGAGAAAATTCGACCGGAAGTAAAAATTTTGATATCGGGGTCGGAATGTGATTCCGAAAGTTGGTGCGAGTCCATAATGTCGAATGTGACTTGTGTGCAAACTTTGAGTCAATTCGGATCGATTTTCGTAGGAAATGGGACAATTAATCTCTTTAACAAAAGCTTAAGTTGGAAAAGTCAACCTAACGTTGACTTATGAGTTAGAGGGCTCGGAACTGAATTCCGATGATTCGGTTAGTTTCGGGGGATGATTTAAGACTTAGGAGCGCAATCGGAAGTAATTTTAGATGTCCGGTGAAGAAGTTAGCCTATTTTGGCGAAGTTGGAATTTTGGCAGAATCCGATCTATAGGTGATATTTTGATCTCCGAGTCGGAATAGAATTCCGATAGTTGCAATAGCTTCGTTAGGTGATTTCGGATATGTATACAAAATTTCAGGTCATTCGGACATCTTTTGGTTGGGTTTTTGATCGAATGTGAATTTTGAAAGTTTAAATATAAGTTTGAATCGAATTCTAGGATTTTGGTGATTTTTGATGTTTAAGGTATAGTTTTTATGATCCGAGCAAGTTTGAATGAAGTATTAGGTTGAGTTTGTGTTTTTGGTTGAGGTCTCGAGGGCCTCGGGGTGATTTCGGATGCCTAACGGGCATTTTTGGTTTTGGAAAAAAGCTGTTGTTGCAGCAGATTTTCAAGAGCTTTTTGGTTACTTTGGGAGTTGATATCTTGTAATCTATAAGAAATCACAAAAAGTGCAAAACACAAAAGTTGTGGACATTCGTGTCTAGTTTCTAGAAAGCTAAAGAACTCGTAATTTGGACATCTGTATTGGATGTTATGATCGACGGAAAAGGACTGCTGGAGCAATAGGATGTACAACTTGTATAGCATAGGTGCAAGGCCAACCCATATGTAATCTTACTGCCTATAACATTTGCGGCTAAAAGGGCTCTTTTTACTGGCAATTGAATAGGTCTTTAAATGTATATAATACTGGATATCTTATGGGGTATTTAGAGGCCATTTTAATTGTCGGTAAATAACTACCGCTAAAACTAAAGTACTTTTACCGGCAATAAAATAGATCTTTACCAGCATTTCGTGTAATGGCTGCTAAAGCCTTTTGCGACGCTGGCAGCACAGGCCAAAACATAAAAGCCGGTAAATATATTAGCGGCAACTTTTACTGTCACTAAAGAGCATATTAATTGCCGCTAAAAGTCTTTTTTGTAGTAGTGTGTTCGAATGACCTAAAAATTTGCAGACACATCCAAAATCACCTAATGAAGCTACTGCAACTGTCAGAATTCCATTCTAACTCCCGGATAAAAATCTCACCTATAGATCGGATTTCCGCCAAAATTCCAACTTAGCCAATTTAAGCCTAAAACTACACCGCACCTCCAAATTCAATTCCGATCACTCTCTTAAGCCACGAATGACCTCCCAGAGCTGACCGAATCATCAGAATTTGATTCCTAGCTCTCTAACTCATAAGTCGACATTCGGTTGACTTTTACCAACTATGTTTTCTTCTAAGAGACCAAACACACACATTGAAACATGAACAAGCATATAATGGGGAAAACGGCGTGGTAAGTCACATGATGACGGGCCGAGTCATCACAATTACTGTATTTTACTCTTGTATTTATTTTCTATTTATTTTACTTGTATTTGCTTCTTTTCCGCTATTTTTTTTATTTTTCTAAAATTAAAGAGTAATTAATTTCTATTTTTTTGGTATTTTCTGATTAATACAAATAGATGATATTTGATTTTCTTTGTTTTTTTTTTCAAAAATTAGAAAAAATCTTGGTATTTTCACTTGTTTTATGAGTTATTATTTAAGCAAACAATTATCAACAAATTGCCACAAAAATTCAAAAATCATTTTTACATATATATTTTGGAATAATGTGCTTAGGGCAAAAATCACGTGCTCAAAAATAGCAAAATGAATTCAAAACAACACATATATTTAGGTTTTACTATGATACCATGGGGATGTGTATGTGCAGCTTCAAGAGTGAGAAAAATGGCATGGCAGGCCATATAAACGGTTGACTGTTATTAATATATTACATTATGGATGTTCATACTCCGTTGTAAATAAGCTTCCTGAAGAAGCTTATCCATATGGGATTCCACCGTAAATATGTTTATCTATTTAGTACTCTATTGGAAAATAAGCTTCCTGAAGAAGCTTATCTTTTCGGTACCCGGTTACGGATATATATTACTCCCGGTATAAGATTATCAATACTAGGTATAATAAGCTTATCCTTTCAATATCGGTTATGGATAAATATTACTCTCGGTAGATGATTATCCATACCGGGTATATTAAGCTTATCCTTTCAGTATTCGGTTATGGATAAATATTACTATCGGTAGAAGATTATCCATAGCAGGTCTAATGAGCTTATCCTTTCAGTATCCGGTTACGGATAAACATTAACCTAAGTAGAAGATTATCCATACCGGGTATAATGAGCTTATCCTTTCAGTACTCCGTTATGGATAAACATTACTCTTAGTATAAGATTATCCATATCGGATATAGTAGCAGCTTACACAGCAGGTTGCAATAGCAGCTTACACAGCAACTTGCAGTAGCAGCTTGCACAGCAGCTTCCTTTCTTCTATAAATAGAAGAGTGTTCAGTTCATTTTGTACATCAGTTTGAATTCGAATAATATATCAATCTCTCTTTATACCTATCTTTACTTTACAACCTTTATTTTATAACACGTTATCAGCACGAGACTCTGCCATCTCGAGTAAATATTTTGAAAGTATCTGATGTAAGAATTTTATTTTATTAATTAATGTGAAATCTTTCTAAACTTGAATTTGTAACCCTGGATATATCGGGCAAAAGCTATATGTCTTGAGTGCTTGATGCTGAAATTCATCTTGATGCGATGGGTCTGGCAGACACCATCAGTGATAAAAATCAGGCATCAAACCAAGACTGTGCCAAAGCAATGATATTCCTACGACATCACCTTGATGAAGGCCTGAAGATGGAATATCGTACTGTTAAAGATCTAGTCATACCGTGGAATAATTTGAAAGATAGATATGACCACCTGAAGATGGTCGTTCTTCCATAGGCATGATATGATTGGACTCATCTAATGCTACAAAATTTTATATCTATCAGTGAGTATAATTCTGCTATGTTTAATATTATTTCATAATTAAAATTATGTGGTGATAATATTACTGATTATGATATGTTGGAGAAAACTTTCACCATTTTCATGCCTCGAATATGCTCCTGAAGCAGTAATATCGAGAGATGGGATTTAAAAGATATTATGAACTTATCTCACATCTTCTTATAGCCGAGCAACATAATGGGCTATTAATGAAAACCCATGAAAGTTGGCCTACTGGTTCTTGTCCATTCCCTGAAGTGAATGAGAAGAACTTCCACCAAGCTAGACATGGAAGAGATCATGTCCCCGGTAGTGATCATGGTCGTGGCCGGGGAAAAAACTCTAATCATGGTGATAATAATGCACCAAAGAACTCCCCTCGCCACCCGCTGTGGAAAAGGAAGGAACAAAAGCATGAAGCGGTGCAAGCACCAAATGTAGAAAATGCATGTTGTAGATGTGGAGGAAAATGGCCCTGGTCACGTACCTATCGTACGCTAAAGCAACTGGTTGAGCATTATCAAGCCTCCTTGAAAAAGACTGAGAAAAATGCTGAAGCAAATTATATCTCTGAAGATAATTTTGACTTCATGCATTTAGATGTGGCTGATTACTTTGCACTCCCAGAAGGAGAAACAAGTCATGTAATCGGTAGTGAATCTATAGAAATATAAATATTTTAATTTTTGTTGTTTGTAATAAATAATATGGTTATGTAATTATACATAAATAAAAGTTATGATTTGATAATGATTTTTACTATAATATATCTTGCTTATGTCATTTTGAAGAATATGGATATTATTAATAGATCAACTTAAACTCTAGCAGAGTTTGCAAAAAATATACAACTACCAAAAGTGGTTATTTTTGTATATCTCATTGTAATTGTATTTTGTTAACCACCAGAAGTGGTATATGCCTATGATCACCAGAAGTGATAATTTAGACTTTCTATGGTTACAATTGATGATAAGATAAATAAATATTCTCTATACTCCTCATTTGCTCCTGAAGTAGTAAATATTTTAAAAGAGGTTGAGGCATCACAATTTATTGTGATTAATGCGCATTAAGATAATAATGTTCGATTTTCTTGAAGGGTGAGAACTTTTGATAATAATAATCTATTTCCTGAAGTGTGTGGCAATATTAATAAATCTGGTAAATATGAACGTGTTTTTGATGTAAATATATTTACCTCCAGAAGAGGTAATATAATTGAGAGAATATATACTCAATATTTCATATTTTAAATTTTCTCCTGAAGAAGTAATACAATTGGAATTGCCTCCTGAAGTAGGAAAATATTATGAAGAGGAGTTTTCTTGTGTTTAAATAATTGTTTATTTGATTGTGATTTTCTCTTATGATACCAGAAGTATCTGAGCAATATTTGATGGCAAATATATGAACAACTCCTGAAGAGCTAACCGTTTGCCTAGAAGACACGTGACATTAGTAGTGTCCAATAAATATTAGATTGTGGATAATAATTGAAGGCTCTCGAAGAGATTATTTATCAATATGCCATTCATATTATATGATTGTGGTCAAAACATAGGTTGTAGTAAATTCGATGCTTACTAAAATAAATGGCTATCATATTGAGACTATAAATGATTAGAAGATTGAAAATCTTCATTTTTCCACAATCATAGGGAGTAAAATGATATGTTTATGAGAAGTACTCGCCTTATTTTACGATTTACACTTCAGCATGTATCACGATAAACCAGAACTCCAGAAGTTTACAAATGCAAAAGTTTATGTCATAGTAAATCAAAGGTTTACTAAGAGATAGCACATGCCATGATAAACTTGAAGTTTTCATTTGCCATTTTTAAATGAGCAATTTGAGAATTTAGTTAAGCATATACTGAAGAACTAGAAGATTCTTCAAGAATTCTCCTGTGTTGCATGTTCTCATCATAAATTGATTATACCAGCTAAAGTTGGGACTAAGACCCCTGATTCTGAAATATATAAAAGGTGAATATGGATCCATTCGCCTATCATGTGAACCACTTATAGATGCATATATAAGATGGTTACATGTATGCTTATTGTCAACCTGCAGTTTGGCATTTGAAATTGCTTTTCTCACTTAAGAGCATAATTTTCAGATTATGAAATCAAGACAGTTCATCTTGATAATGCTGGTTTATATACAAGCTAGTTTAGCAGTGAATACCTCCTATTAATAGTTAAACTATTGTATGAGAACAAAGTTTCATGTGTTGGTCTACGATTTTCTAAATTGCATATAGCAGTACTTGTATGCATCAGACTAACAATATATGACAAGTCCCCCCTTCGTAATTTGTTTGGGATCAGAAATCAAATATTTTACTATCTTTTGATGTATGATATATGATTAATTTCTCTACCACAATGCACAAATATATGTTTCCCAAAGAAGATTGGGGATATATGTTAGTTTTTCTAACATATGGTGAATGGAATAAATAGCTGAAAAATATGCTATATGAATGGAATTATCATGATCCCCACTTAGAAGATAATTCAACTCAAATGGTAAAAGTGTTTGCTGATCCAAAATAAAATATCATATTTCAGCTGCAAATGCTCCTATTAAAATTTGAAGTCCCTGGAGGATAGAGTTTAGTGTAGGCATGAAGCGTGGTAGACCAATCCGTTTCAGAGGTAACAATCATTGAAAAATGATCAGGAGCTAATGATCAAAATGATCATAATGAGGAGGAAATGAGCTCTAGAAGAGCTCAAGACATAACATTTCATGAATGTCCCGAAGAAGTTGGGGTACCTGAAAATAAAGAAAGTGATGATATCTCAACAAGTTATGCCGTTTAGGAACCGATACAAAATGATCGTTGACAATATATTTGATACAAAATAGTGCATAATATTGTTAAATATTAAGAGGATCAGACCAGTAGTCCAGACACTTGAAGATGTCATGCCATTTAAATGCGAGTCATAACCTATATGACTCATTCGATTAAATCTCTATATAGATCCCGAAGGATTTAAAGTGCATGAAGCATATAGTTCAAAATCTCGAAAAATATACTCGATCAGATTATAAATATCTTGTATGGTTTAAATCAATCTGGGTGCAAGTAATATAATCGCCTCAGTGAATGTTTGTTGAAAGAGGGTTACATAAATAATGTTATTTGTCCATGTATTTTTATAAAGAAAATGTCATCAGAATTTGTTACACTTGTTGTATACGTTGATGACATAAATCTTGTTGGAACTCCAGTAGAGCTCCAAACGCAATTGAATATCTTAAGAAAGAATTGTAGATGAAAGATCTTGGAAAAATAAAATTTATCTTGGTCTACAAATTAAATATTTAGCGGACGAGATATTTTATCCATCAATTTGCCTATACATAAAGGGTCTTTGAACGATTTTACATGGACAAGCCCACCCATTAAGGACATCAGTAGGTGTTCGATCACTTGAAGTGAGTAAGGATCTGCTCCGACCTCCAGAAGAGCATGAGGAACTCCTTGGTCCTGAAATACTCAATCTCAGTGCAATTGCTCTGCACTTATGTATCTTGTTAATGCTAACAAAAGTGGTGCGGATCGTATTGGTTATGCAGATACAAGGTTAGAATGCAGAGACTATAATATTTCAAACAAGGTTTTCATCAGGGGGAGTAAATACGCTATGCATTTTTTTTCCTTACTAAGGTTTTGTCCCACATGGTTTTTCTTATAAGGTTTTTAATGAGACACCTAGCAAAGCGTATTACTAAATATGTGCACTCTTTTTTTTTTACTAGAATTTTTTCCCATAGGGATTTTCCTAGTAAGGTTTTAATGAGGCACACTATCTTTTAATGAACATTCAAGGCAGAGTGTTATAAATATATTATATTATGGATGTTCATACTCCGTTGTAAATAAGCTTCCTAAAGAAACTTATCCATATGGGACTCCGCCGTAAATATGTTTATCTATTTAGTACTATATTGGAATATAAGCTTCCTGAAGAAGCTTATCTTTTCGGTACCCAGTTACGGATATATATTACTCTCGGTAGAAGATTATCCATACCGGGTATAATAAGCTTATCCTTTCAGTATTCGATTATGGATAAATATTACTATCGGTAGAAGATTATCCATACCGGGTATAATAAGCTTATCCTTTCAGTATTCGATTATGGATAAATATTACTATCGGTAGAAGATTATCTATACCGGGTATAATAAGGTTATCCTTTCAGTATCCGGTTATGGATAAATATGATCATCAATAGAAGATTATCCATACATGGTATAATGAGCTTATCCTTCAGTACTCCATTATGGATAAACATTACTCTTAGTATAAGATTATTCATATCGGATATAGTAGCAGCTTACACAGCAGGTTGCAGTAGCAGCTTACACAACAGTTTGCAGTAGCAGCTTACACAGCAACTTCCTTTCTTCTATAAATAGAAGAGTTTTCAGTTCATTTTGTACATCAGTTTGAATTCGAATAATATATCAGTCTCTCTCTATACCTGTCTTTACTTTACAATCTTTATTTTATAACACTGCCGTTAATATTAAATTTTCTTATTATTATTTTGTTAAATATTATCTTACCATATATTTAGTGGTCTCATAATCAAATGAATCTCAACCTTGAACTATTTGGGTGTACGCATGTCACGTATCTATTAAATAGTACTTGACCAAAAATCACTTGAGGGGATCTTCACCCCATTGGGTTCCACTTATACTATAATTAGTTCCGCAATTTATTGTTGTTGTGTCTTTAGCATAGTGAGCCCTTGTTTGCATAAATTATAAATATAGGTTCTGTTCTTTTCTTTTTCTGAATTCTAAATGGTGACGTTGGATCACACATACTTTTTTTTTTCCTTTCTTTTTTCAGAACGTATTATCTTGTTTGATGCTAAGGTATCTTAAATCGAATTCACTATATTTTAAAAATTAAACTTGTTATGAACAATAAAAGAAGGAAAATAGTATTGCAGAGAAATAAAGGAGTAAAAATTATTATTGATTTTGGGATTAATTACAATGGAATAGAACCCTCTATTCATAGGGAGATGGTGACTTAGCCACCAAGTAATAAACCCTAGAATATCTCTAAATATAGACATTCACCACAAATAGAACTCTATTTATAACACTTCCCCTTGAATGTTTATTCAACGGATAATGTGCCTCGTTAAAATCTTAACTAAAATAAAACCCATTGGAAAAAAATTCTAAAAAAGGAAAAGAGTACACATATCTTATAATACATCTTTTGGTTGCCTCATTAAAAACTTTACAAGAAAAATCTAGTGAGACAAAACCTTGTAAAGAAAAAAGAGTACAACATGTATTAACTCCCCCTATGAGAGCATCCATTTACATCCTTGAGCATTTACATTTCAATCTTGTGCACCATCTTCAAAGGATCTTTGGTAGAGATTTGATAAAGTGAGCCATATTAACTTGAATGAATATATTGCACCTTGAAATCATCATTCTTGATGGATTTATAATGAATTTTTAAATATCGTAGAATGACTCTTCAATTTCTCTATGGAGGAATTCTCGTTATCACATTATCATCCTTATAGTTACAGCAAAATACATTTGTGCATAAATTGCATTGTGGATGTGGTAGTTCAAGATCAAGATTGTATGTGCTTCAAGCAATTTAAATCACTTGGGGATTCTCATATAAGTGTTGTCAAATAAGCCATTTAAATAGACTTTAGATGCATATCCACTTTTCATGTCATGTAAGACATACAAGATAAATAAAAATGATTCCACACACTTGACTTTATACTTTCAAGTGTTTCAACTGTAGATCCAAAACAACATGTCTTTCATAAGAAACCAATTCTACTTGAATTGTTTCTCTAGATTTAAGATCCTCATCTATACTTAGCGCTATCATAGATGTCCTCAACAAACATTTTATATCGGTTCCAACCTCCTTATTTTTCATAAAGACATAATATAGAGATCTCTTTATTAATATATTCAGGTACCTGAATTTCTCGTGAGATTTTATGAAGTGTTATGTCATGTGATCTTCTAGATCACTTGACTCCTTTAGTATGATCATTTTAATCACCTGCTCATCTTCTATATCAAGAAGTTTATTGTCTATACGCTTTAAGCGTACCATTGACTTTGTCCTTCTAGGACTTATTCTAATAGGAGCATTTGCAGTGAGAATATAGTTACTTTCTTTGGGTCAACAAATGCGTCTGGCATGCTTTGCAATATATTGCACATGAATTATCTTTTTATGAACTTCAAGTTCATATTATCTAATTCGAGGATCTATATGAACAAATGATAATTCATTCCACGTAACGTTTTCTCAACAGTTTATCACGTCCCCTCTTGTGTTAGAAAAACTAACTTGTTTCATGAACTTTGAGAACTCATCTTTGTGTTTTATGGTGTTATTCAAAATATACACCGCACATCAATAATAATAAGATATAATTATTTGGTTCCTGACTATGAACCACTTGTGAGGGAAAAAAATAATATACTTTGATATATAATGTATATCAAAATTAATATAGATAACTTTGTTCTCATAAGCAATTGTTTAGCTATTAAGTGGAGGCACTCAATGTCACGACCCTAGTTCATGAATCGTGGACACGTCATGACGGCACCCAGTTTTCACGACTAGGTAAGACTAACACAATTCAGAATATACACTTTCATGAAAGAAAAGAGTACAAGTGTGGTTCTATACATCAAGAGTATCTATAAAACTATCACGATCCAAACCCCGGTCATGATGGCGCCCAACACATTGCTAGGCAAGTCCTGGTACATCTTCGCGGCAGTTGAGGCATCTGGCTACATGTCTAACAATATTCATCTTCATCCTTCTCCACCAGTAATGCTGTCTCAAGTCCTGGTACATCTTCACGGCACCTGAATGAATGGAGTACCATGAGCTGTGAGCCTCCTCTAATATCAACTCTCGAAGGCCATCTACATTAGGCACACAGATACGGCCCTGCATCATTAGAACAACATCACTATCAATAGTCACATCTCTAGCATTATCGTGCAGAACTCTATCCTTATGGACAAGAAAATGGGGTTCATCATACTGACGCTCTCTAATGCAATTATATAAAGAAGACCGAGAAACAACACAAGCCAATAATCGTCTCGGCTCAAAAACATCCAACCTCACTAGCCGATTGGCTAGAGCCTGAACATCATATGAAAATGGCCTCTCCGCAACTGGAATATATGCTAAGATGCCCATGCTGACTGCTTTTCAGCTCAGAGCATATGCCACAACATTGGCCTTTCCCAGATTATACAATATAGTGACGTCATAGTCCTTAAACAACTCCTTCTATTTGAACAGATGCTAAAGACTGCGATGATCGGTATACACCTCACAAGAGACACCGTACAGGTAATGTCTCCAAATCTTCAGAGCGTGAACTATGGCTACTAGCTCCAAATCATGTACAGGGTAGTTCTTCTTATGGGTCTTCAACTGGCGAGAAGCATAAGCAATGACCCTACCCTCCTGCATCAATACACAACCAATGCCAACTCCCGAGGCATCACAATACATAGTATAAGGATCAGTAGCTGACGGCAGAATCAAGAATGGTGATGTGGTCAATGTTGTCTTGATCTTCTAAAAGCTCTCCTCACACTCCTCGGACAACACGAAAGGAGCACCCTTTTGAGTCAATCTAGTCAAGAGTGAAGCAATGGAAGAGAATCCCTGAACAAATCGATGATAATACCCTGCCAATCCTAGGAAACTATGAATCTCAGTAGCTGAGGTCGGTCTGGGCCAACTCTGCACCGCCTCTATCTTCTTCGGATCCACCTGAACACCATCACTGGACACTACGTGTCCTAAGAACGCCACGGACTTGAGCCAGAACTCACACTTGTATAACTTGGCGTAAAACTTCTCCTCCCGCAACCTCTGTAATACAACTCTAAGATGCTGGGCATGCTCCTCCTGGCTACGGGTGTACACCAGGATATCATCTATGAACACGATCACGAATGAGTCTAAATATGGCCAGAATACACTGTTCATCAAATGCACAAATGCGTTTGGGGCATTGGCCAGCCCAAAAGACATCACATGAAACTCATAGTGCCCATACCTCATCCTGAAGGTTGTCTTCATAATATCAGACTCTCTAATCTTCAGCTGGTGCTAACCTAAACGAAGATAAATCTTCGAGAATACCATAGCTCCTTGGAGCTGATCAAATAAATCATCAATGCGAGGCAGAGGATACTTGTTCTTCACTGTTACCCTGTTCAGCTGCCTGTAGTCAATACACATCCTCATTGAGCCATCCTTCTTCTTAACAAACAAGACCGGTGCACCCCATGGTAAAACACTCGGCCGAATGAACCCCTTATCTAGGAGTTCCTGGAGCTCCTCCTTCAATTCTTTCAGCTTAGCTGGTGCCATATGATATGGATGAATAGAAATAGGCTTAGTGGCTGTCACCAAATTGATCCCAAAATTAATGTCCCTATCCGGCGGCATGCGCGACAGGTCTGAGGGGAATACATTAGGAAAGTCCCACACAATGGGAACATAATCAATACTGGGAGTCTCAGCTTCGACCTCTCGCACAAATGCCAAATAATTAAGACGTCCTTTCCCAACCATCTGTTGGGCCTTGAGGAAAGATATTACCTTGCTTGGTACATAATCCGTCGAGCCTCGCCACTCGATCCTCTGAGTACCCGGCATAGCCAAAGTGACTGTCTTGGCATGATAGTCCAGAATAGCATGACACAGAGATAGCCAGTCCATGCCCAATATAACATCAAAATCAATCATGCTCAAAAGAAATAGGTCTACTCGGGTCTCCAAACCCCTAATAGTGACTAGACATGACCGATATACACGGTGCACAATAATACTATCACCCATCGGGGTAGATACATGCACGAGCAACACAAAACACCCTCGGGTCGTGTCCAAATAAGGGTAAACATATGTAGATACATAAGAATAGATGGAACCAGGATTGAACAATACTGAGGCATCTCTGTAGCAGACTGAAATAATACCTGTAATGACAATATCAGAAGCAACTGCGTCAGATCGGCCCTGAAGATCATAACATCTAGGCTGACCGCCTGATCGGCCTCCCTCTCGAGGGCAACCCCTAGTTGCCTGACCCTCAATCCTAGCTATCAGGGCGGTTGCTGAAGTCGAATGACCAGATGATGAGGGCTACCCCCTCTGCTGATATGGCCTGGGAACAAAATGGGGACACTCTCTACGGATGTGCCCAAACTCTCCGCACTCGAAGCAACTCCCAGGTGCTGGGGGCTGCGACTGATGAGGACCACTAGCACCGGAGTGTCCAGTTGATGAACTAGGTCGAGAAGAAAACTGGACAGATAGGGCCTGTGAAGAACTCTCTGATGGCATAGCGCTGGGAGATGGCTGGCTGTGGTGCAAACCCTAATAACCACAGCCAGAAGACGACCCACGGTGATCTGAGCGGTCCGGCTGTGAAGACCTGAAAGAGCTATCTCGGTTCTACTGACCATGGCCTCTAGTCTGAGTGCCACTTGAACTAGCTGATCCTCGAGGCCTCCGTCTCCTCTCGCTCCCTGCGATGATCTGACTATATGTCGCGAGCGATATCCACAACATCATCAAAAGTGTGGCTCAAAAGCCTCTCTTGGGTCATCAGAAACGGATAGGGTTAATAAGGCCATCAACGAAATGTCCAATCCTCTCCCGGTCAGTAGGAACCAAACACGGTACATATCTGGATAAATCTGTGAATCTGATCTCTAACTCTGATACTGACATGTCTCCCTGGCGAAGCCCCTCAAGCTATCTACGCATCTCTTCTCTCTACAATCGAGGTACCCACTTCTCCTAGAACATAGTGGAGAATTCTCGCCATGATAATGGTGCTGCCCCTACCAGTCTACGGCGCTCATAAGCCTCCCACCATGCGAAGGCTGATCCTTGGTACTAGAATGTAGTAAAGGATACATCGCTAGACTCCAAGATCCCTGTAGTACAGAGCATCCTACGGCACTTGTCCAGAAAACCTTGGGCGTCCTCACCCGAAGCACCACTAAAAATAGGAGGAGATAATCTACTGAACATCTCAAGACGACACTGCTCATCGTCGGTCATAGCTGGGACCTTGTCCCCCTGAACCTGAACAGCTGGTTGTACTGAGACCACTGGCTGGACTGGTGGAGCCTCAAGTGTCTGCAGGCCCTGCACCGCCGGCTCTGGAGCACTACTAAAAAAACCAGGGTTTAGTGACGGATAAAATCTGTAGCTAAACAGAAAAATCCTTTGCTAATCTCATTTAGCGACGGATTAGCAACGAATTATCAAAAGATTCTGCTAGCAATGAGCATTTTAACGACAGATTAGCGACGACGTTCGTAGCTAATTCCAATTTTTTTTGTAGTGGAGTGTGAGCTGCGGTGGTCTGGTGACCACCCCCAGCCCCTGATGTAGCTGCTGCGGTGGAAGCTGAAACTACCTGTGCCAGGCTAGTGCAAACCGCTAATATCTGAGCTAGGGTCTCATGAAGACCCGGAATAATAATGGGCAAAGTTGGTGCCTGAGCTAGTACTGCTGGAACCTCAACAACTGGAGGCTGTGGGTCAGCTGGCACTGCCTCAGCTGCCCTACCCCTACCATGACCACGGCCGCGTCCACAACCTATAGCAGGTGGCAATGGTGGTCGTCCACCTCGTCCGGAAGCTCGAGTTCTCACCATCTACGAGAGAATAGAATATCAAAGTTCAATTTTGGATCAACAAAATCGCACAACAAGAATTTCAAGAATTTGAAGCATTCCTAAAAGGTTTGCAGCCTGCCGAGGATAATTACAGGCATCCCCGTACCGATCCTTGAGACTCTACTAAACCGGCTCATGACTCACGAGACCTGTTAACCTAGGCTCAGATACAAACTTGTCACGACCCAAACCCCGATCGTGATGGCGCCCAGCACATTACTAGGCAAGCCTGACCATGTTATCTATTTTTTCAAGCCAATTATTAATTACTACTGATCAATTAACATTAATAACTTGTTTTCATATCAAAATATTAAGTGCGGACATAGAAACAAACAAAATACAGCCCAACCAATCGCGGTGTCACATGTCTGAGCCTCTACAGATGAAATATCCTATACAAATCAAGTCTAGGCAGAATAAAAGTGACAAAAATGATAAAAAGGAAGTGATCAGGTCTTGCGGACGCCGGCAGCTACCTCAAAGTCTCCTCAGAAATACAGTAGTGAAGCAGCTGTGATAGCTCAACTGCTCTCCGGAACACCTGGATCTGCACAGAAAGTGCAGTGGAGTAGGGTGAGTATATTTCAACTCAGCGATTAATAATAATAAACAAAAACTGAAAATAAGAACACTTGTACTATCACTAGACAGTTCTAAGGCTAAACTCACAGGTAAGTCATCTCTACAGTGATAAGTCCCGTCTGCAGTCCATATCTATCTCACAATGTTCCCACATTGACCTATTCCTCACTCATACTACTGTGACGTGCAGCCCGATCCAAATATATATGTATATATATATAATGTTGCGGAGTGTAGCCCTATCCAATATGTATAGCGCTGCGGCGTGCAGCCCGATCTAATATATATAACGCTGCGGCGTGGAGCCCGATCCGTTTAACATCGACGACACTCAATGGGGGTATATACAGACTCCAGAGGGCCTCATACAGCCCAAGCGCAACAATACTGCTGCGTGCAGTGCTATCCACATGTATATTACTGCGGCGTGCAGTCCGATCCACATATATATCACTACGGCGTGCAGTCCGATCCAATATATATATAATAATGATGCGGCGTGCAGCCCGATCCAATATATATGTATATATATGTATAATGGTGCGACGTGCAGTCCGATCCGGTATGTATATCAATACCTCACAGCGGGTCTTCGACCCTATCTCAGTCAATATAGACTTGACCTCTCAGGCCCACTCAGCTAGAACAAGGAATCTCACCACATGTAGTCTCTCTCAAAGTACACATCTAGTACTAGCTCATGATATGCTATACAGTTACAATTACGGTTGAGTGTATGTATCCCGCATGATATAAGGGTCACTTAGCTCTACATGCTTCCCTAATACTCTACAGATCGGCACAAGGGCCCAAACATGGCTACTAGCCCAATTACACAGTTATAAGCTCGATCTCAGTCATAACAAACAATATACTATCAATTGGGAAGGACCAAGTGAAAATCCCCAGTTACAATACCACCACGCTCGTCACACGACGCGTGTTTCATCGTAGCATAGCACTGTGTAGTGCAAGTACGTGGTTTCAAACCCTCAGTACATCATTTACTACCACCACTCACCTCGAATCGGTAGAAGTCCTAGCTCGCCTTGCGCTTGCCTCAGAAATCAACCTCCTCGGATGCTAAATCTGATTAAAATCAATAAGAATACGTCAAAATAGGTTAAATGGACATAACCAAATCGAAATAACTCGATTTACACCAAAACCCACGAAGTTGTCAAAATCCGACTTTCGGAACTCTTACCGAAAAATTACAAAAGTTACATTTTTGGAATCCTAATCTCAACACAAGTCCATACGTATAAATTTTATCAAATTCGAACTACGTTTGCCCATTCAAATCGATAATTTACCATAGCCTAGGCTTAGGGCAAAAATCCCCCATTAATCCTTCCATTTACAGTGAAATAAATAAAGATTCTAAGATAAAATCGTGTATTTAGACCATAAAACTTACCTCCAATGTTTATCCGATGAAACCCCCTTCAAATCACGTCACATTGCTCTCTAAGAACTCAAAAATGGAGGAAATGTGTTATGGGTTCGCGAATGAAATGTCTTGTTAAAACCCTTCTGCCAGACATCGTTACTCTACGCAATCGCAACCTTTCTCACGCGATCGCGATGAATAGATTTTTAGCCGGCCTGTTTTTCTTCTACGCAATCGCATGGACTCAGCCGCAATCTCGATGACCAGCTAAACAATTCTACGCGATCGCGACACTTACACCGCGATCGTATTGCTTCTAGATCCAACCATTCGCGATCGCATCCTGAACCTCGCGATCGCGAAGAGCAAAAAACCCTCAGCTATGTGATGCACTACGCGATCGCGTGGGTATCTTCGCGATCGCAAAAAACTAACGTCTGCTACACCTATGATAGCATACCTGATCCTTCCTTTGGCCAAAAATGGTCTGTTTGGACACCCGGATTCATACCGAGGCCCCCAGGACCCCAACGAAATCCACCAACCTACTCCAAAACACGATGCAAACTTGTTCCAATCATAAAACCACACCCTTAAACACGGAAATCATCTAATCAAAGCGAATTCAAGCCTAAGTTTCATTCAAAACTTCTGAAACCAACATCCAATCAAAAACCCAACCAAACGATGTCCGAATGACATTAAAATTTGCAGGCATATCCAAAATCACCTTACGCGGCTACTGCAACTATCGGAATTCCATTCTGACTCCCGGATCAAAATCTCACCTACCGTTCAGATTTTGCCAAAGTTCAACCTTAGGAAATTCAAGCCTAAAACTACACCGGATCTCTAAATTCCATTCCGATCACTCTTGTAAGACACAAATGACCTCCTAGAGCTGACCAAATTATCAGAATTCAATTCCGAGCTCTCTAACTCACAAGTCAACATCCGTTTGACTTTTCCCAACTATTCCTTCTTTTAAGAGACTATTTGTCTCATTTCCTACCAAACTCAATCAGAACTGACTCAAACTCCCCAAACACACAAATTGAAACATGAACAAGCATATAACAGGGAAAACGGGGTGATAACTCACATGATAATGAGCCGGGTCATCACAACAACGAAAATAAGGAAATAGCTGATATCACTAATAAGAATAGAAGAAGACCCTACGGATCTGTGGATGTATCAGATCATACCTCGAGTCTCTTGAAGGTGCTCCTAAATCACCTGTAGTGCGCCTGATATGATGTACCTGGATGTGCACAACAAAAGTATGCAGAAGAGTAGCATGAGTACACCACGACGGTACTCAGTAAGTGCCAAGCCTATCCTCGATGGAGTAGTGACGAGGAAGGTCAGGGCTCCACCTCGAAATAATAAAATATTAATAATAATAATATCGAGCAGTTCAAATAAGAATAAGACTAAAATAACAGCAATGAAGTAAATACTGCAACCGTCTACAATTAAGCTAACAAGGAGAAATCAACACAACAATGTACAAATCAATATGTCCAGGATCTCCAAGAATGGAACCCGCAGTCCATCTCTAAGAATGGAACCCGTAGTCCCTCTCTATACTCAGCAACTCAGGATCTCCGGGAATCCCGTAATCCATATATCAATCTCACAGGATCTCCGAGAAACGAACCCGCAGTCCATATATCAGTCTCATAGGATCTTCGGTAATTGAACCCGCAACCCTTCTCTTAGTATCACAGGATGTCCGGGAATCGAACCCGCAGTCTGTATATCAGTATCTCTGGGTCTCCGGCATTTGAACCCGCAGTCCACAAACACAAACAAAATCACTAAGAGGAAAAACACAGAGCAATATGAAGTGTATCACTACAAATTACACCAAATCCAGTCTCAACAAGTTCTAGGAAGTTCAATTAAGACAAGTAGGCACTTAGACAAATAATCCTATCTAATCATGTTTCTCTAACTAACATCAGATAAGTCTTATAGTTGAATCAATTAAATATCAAGGATATCACAATTTGAACAGTTCAAGTAAGGTTGTTTTTTTTCCAACAATCTACGCAAGTACACGCCCGTCACCTCGCGTACAAGGAATTTAAATCAATACATAAATATCCTAAGGGAGAAGGTTCCCCCACGCAAGGTTAGACAAGTCACTTACCTCAATTCCGGTACAAATCCGCTAAGAAACGACTCCCTTCCCATGAGTACCCAACTCCGAGTTGCCCAAATCTAGTCAAACCAATTTCACAGTGTAAATAACATCGCAACTAACTAATTACAATGATAAATTTAAAGCTACGGCTCGAAAGTGTATGAAATGACCAAAATACCGCTATAGCCATCAGCTCGGAATTAAAATATTTTTACGTTTTCAGAACCCTCGTACTCTCACGAGTCTAACCATATAAAATTTATCCATATCGGAGTTCGTTATCCCCTCCAAATCATCAATGTTTCTTCTATGAAACTACCCCAATTTTACACCCAAATATGAAATTATAGGAATAAATTGAGTTTAGATTAGTGAATAATGATCACAAGCGAGTAAGAAATCGTTACCCAACAATTATCTCTGAAAAGCACTCGAAAAATACCTCTAAACCGAGCTCCCTCGCTTGAGTTTTTGTAAAAATGGTGAAACCCTCGCGGATGAAATTATTATAACTAGTTCTGTCTGTCAAGTGATTTACTCTATGCGATCTCATGCCCACTGTTGCGATCGCATTGAACAAACATTTACTCTCAATATTTAATGCAATGCAATCGCACACCTACAATGCGATCACATAGAACAATTGATCAGGCTCCAAAATTACTACTATGCGGTCGCACTCTATCCCCGCGATTGCATAGAACAAATGACTTCCAGGGACCCAGGGCCACAATACACTATGCGATCGCACCAATAGCCATGCGATCGCATAGAGCATGGTTACAAACTTATGCGATCGCAGCCTTGTCTATGCGATCGCATAGAACAACGCAGAAGCTCAAGTTCATCCTTGCATGCGATCGCATCACCTCTATGCGATCGCATAGAGTATCCGTCAGCAACAAATACCAGCAACCAACATCACTTCTAAAATGCAAGAATTGGTCCGATTGGACCCCCGAATTCACCCCGAGGACCCCCGATATCCCAACGAAAACCACCAACCTACCCAAAAACACGATACGAACTTGTTCATATCATAAAAACACGCCCTTAAACACGAAAATCATCAAATCAAGGCGGATTCAAGCCTAAGTTTCAACCTAAACTTCTGAAACCTACATGCTATCAAAAAATCGAAAAAATAATGTTCGAATGACCTGAAAACTTGAAGACATATCCAAAATCACCTAGCGAAGTTACTGCAACTGTTGGAATTCCATTCCAACTCCCGGATAAAAATCTCACCTATCGATCGGATTTCCAAAAATTCCAAACTTCGATATTTCAAGCCTGAATGAACTATAGACCTCCAAATTACATCCCGAACGTGCTCCATCCCTGAAATCACCTAATGGAGCTAATAGAACCATCAGATTTCCGTTCCGAGGTCGTCTTAATATTGTTCCGAATACGGGCAATTTTTCCACTATAAAGCTCTCACTTAGGGACTAGGTGTCCCAGAACACTCCAAATTCCACAACCGAACCTCCCAGCAAATCACAATAGCATAAATGAACTTAGGGGAAATAGTTAGTTGGGGATCGGGGCGTATATTTCAAAAACGACCAGCCGGGTCGTTACATTCAATAAATTATTTTGCTAAACCTACTGTGATGTAAACCAACTTATCAAGATAAACTATCTTGAATAAAAAATCCGAAAATTATGCTTTAAATAAAATTATTGAGCAATTTACCTCGCAAATACCTTGTTGAGGGTTAATAATAATCGCACATGTAACAATCTCATAGATGAATCTTATGTGGTATACATGGCAGATGAATGGACCCATATTCACATTCGATACTCTACTGGGAAATGGAAAAAGTCTGACCATCAAAATGATCGAAAATCGGCCGGAAATCATGAATTTCCTACTACTTTCAAACCAAAATTGGTCGATCGGAAAATAGATAGTCGGAAATTAATTTCCAACCGAATCTGTCGGTGACTTATGACCAAAGTTGTCAGAATGTTCAAAAGGCCAAACAAAAAAATAGTCTCAAACTTCCGACCAATGTTGTCGGAATTTATTGACCAAATCACTCGAAATAATAAAAATAAAAATATTTTTTAATTTAAAAATAAATAATAAAAATATATAATTTTCGATCAAATCGGTTGGAATTTTTTGTAAAATTGGGCAGAACTCTGGCCATTTTTGAGCTAAACCACCTATCAAATTATTACAATACAATATCACCAACAATACAAACCATTAACACAATCTAAACCAATAATACCAACCATTAACACAATCTAAACCAATAATACCAACCATTAACACAATCTAAACCTATAATACCAATCATTAACATAACTTAAACCAACAATACCAATTATTAAATCTAATAATTTTGGGCAAAAAAATATCAAAATAGTAGCCAACATTCAATGTTAAAAACAAAAAAAATAAAGTTGTCTCTCAAAATCAAGTTTACCGATTACCAAAACATCACAACTAAACTACTACACATTAGTTTCAGTTTATTAATCATCATCATCAAATAGATTATGCCACTATTTTTCATAAATTTTTCATCTTAACAAATGTTCCGAATTGGAAGTCCAATTGTTTCGTCAAATCACGAATTTTCTTTCTCATATCTTCTACAATGAATCCATATCATCAGGTATTGGTTGAGTTGAAGGAGGCTAAGTCTGTTGCCATTCATCCACCCTTTTTGTGATAATCATTCTGAAATGAAAACATAACTAGTAACAACCTGACTGGTCGATTTGCATTTTCGAATCCCATTCACATAAATAATGCTTTTCGCGTTTGCTTTAGCTAAATTATGATCTGCGAGGGTGGGTGGTTCGGAAGTGAGAAGAATTTCGGGCAAAAATAAGCCTAGTTGCTTCTTTAAGTTTCTTTAAAAAAGGAAAGTTTGACTTCGGTCAATATTTTGAGAAAACGGACCCCGATTCGTGATCCAGAAATTTTCGAGTGCCCGTGGGAAAATATGGGACCCCGAGAATATACCCATAATCGAATTCCAAGGTCCCTAGCATGAGTAATGGACTTTTATATAAAATTATTAAGTTTAAGTTTCAATGATTTAAATAAAATAAGAAATTATTGTTTTCATAGGTATCGGGTTCCGATTTTGATTCTAAAACTTGGTACAAGTTTGAAATATCAGTTAAGACCTTCCTGCAAAATTTATTGTCAATCCGAGTAGTTTAAGGGCATTTTGACCCGTTGGTAGGAAGTTAAGAACTTAAAGTTTATTAAATTAGATCAACTGGTTTTGGGGTCTGATTCCTTGATTTAATAATGTTTTGTGTGTTCCTAGGGTTTGACTAGATCAACTGGTTTTGGGGTCTGATTGCTTTCTAACCTTGTATGAGGGAAATTCTCCCCATAGTATTTCAAATAAGTAATTGTTGCTAAATGCGGGGGCTACGTACGTACGGGGTGATGAGAGTCCGTACGTATCTAATATATGAAAATTGTTCGAGTAGTTTAGGACCCACACATGCCTATTTGGGGAATATTTCTTACTTCAATATTGCCAATATGATCGTTTTAAATTGTTAGACACTTGAGAACATGAAAGTGAACATATAAAATTATTGAGCCTTGGTAGAGATTTTCCTTGTGTGTAATTGAGCCTTATGAGCTTTTTTGATATTGTCTTTATGATTATGGACCGGGACGATCGTCTCGGTGATAATAGAAGCATCTATGGTTCGTGTCGCTCGACCCTCGACAGTGTGCAAGTTATTTTCTATTTGAGCGGGCCGTCCACCTCGGCATGTTTGTGCAGGATTTATGTGTTTGCAGTTAATTATGATACTAGAACAATATGCATTTACAGGAAGAAACTAGTAACTGGATTAAGGCAAGAAAATGAGTATAACCCTTTTGTTGAACCTATATTATTGACAATTCATTGTGTTGTATATTTCAAATTACTATATCATATTATATGGACCTTAGTAAGTTTCAAGTCGACCTGTCGTCTCTACTTCTTCGTGATCAGACGGGATACTTACCGAGTACATGTAGTTTATGTACTCGTGCTATACTTTTGTACTTAAATGTATAGGTTTTAATGTAGGTGGATCTGGACAGTATCCGGGCGTGCAGTATTGAGTTAGCTCAGGGACTTCTACGGTGAGCTGCCTTCTTTCTCATGCCGATCCGCAGCCGAAGAAATCCTTTCTTGTATTTATGATTTTCTGTCTATTCTGATTCAGACAGTAGGACAGTGTTTTGTATATTTTAATGTATACTCCATTGGTCGCCTGTAGCTTGTGACACCCTGTTCTGGCACGCACACAGTATGGATATTCATTTTGGGGTCTATATTGTTATGTCAGCACTTTATAGTTTTGCTGGTTTTCTTCATTTACTTGAGATCTTTAGTATGTCTGGTTTAGGCTAAACTAAAAATAGGAACTTAAATCATAATTTCATACTTGGCTGGCCTAACTATTGTATCAGAGCACTAGGTTCACGTAGGTCTCACATGTTACGAGCAAACCTAATAAGGTCTTGTAGATCGATACGTAGACGTCTGTATTTATCTTCAAGGGGCTATAGGGAGTTAAGAAGGACTACTCTTTGTGAGCATGTAATTTTTACCACGTATAATTTACTCCTACAAATTCATTTAGAATTAGAATTTTTTTCTTTTATTATTTGAATTTCTAAGAATTAATTGCATAATTTTGTGTTTTGTCTGTATTTTTTTGCATACATTTTTAGTTGATATAATTCAATTTAAAAATACAAAATATGCATTTGCATTTAGGGATATAATTTTACAATTTCAATATTAAGAAGGTATTAATTCATTTTAAAATAAAATTTAAAGAAAATGACAAAAATAATTTATTGCATTGTTTATTGTTGAATTTGTCTTAGTTTATTTTGAAATAGGATTTAATGAATTTTGTAGGAATTAATTAGTTACGTTTTGGAAATAAATTAGGTTTTCATTTTTATTGTTTGCATTTTTTATAATATCAGGAAAAAGACAAAATGAAACAAAAATAGACAAATAATGAAAACAAAAACAAAATCAAATAAAGAGAAAATTAAAAAATAGACTGCTCATCTGGTCCATCAGCCCTAGCCCACCACTTCAAACCCAGTCCCAACCCAAGCCCAAGTCCTAGAACCGGTCCAGCACCCCCCCCCCCCAAAACCAAACGACGTTGTTTTGACTTAAACGCCGAATCCATCTGAACCCTTGATCCTCCTCAATCCAACGGTTACAATCAATCCTAAACATTAAATAAAATTGTCTTAAAATTAACCCAAACCCTAGAGACCAACTTACCATCCTCGTACCATCTTCCCCTCCTTTCCCTGTAACGCCTTCACCGGTGTAACACCGTTTTAGCCCCACCCTTTACCACCACGCCTCCACCTTTCCTCCTCTAAGCGCTGCCGGCCAAAAATCACCTCCGCCGGCGGCGATGCTCCAAATACATCCAGAATTTCACCCTCTACTCTCCTCTTTCCCCTCTTTCCAATCCCCCAAACCCGTTTCCCTCAAATCCCTGTCGATTGCCTCGAATATTAGATCAAACTTCCGGCCCAAACTCAAAATAACCTAATCGGCCCCAAATTAACACCACTACCCCATCTCAACCGCCTCTTTATGAATCCAACCTTCGTTTCTTTCAAATCTTCACCCAAATGTTTGAATCTTCGTTTGAAAATTCCGGTTAAAACAAAAATAAACTAAACATGTTCAAATCAACACCAGGCAGTCTAGTAACCTCCCTCACCTCGAACATGAGGATGTTTCCCTTTAAAGCTCATCCAGTCTTCTCCAAATTCACACCTAGGGTTCGGATCCAAAACTTTGGTAAGTTTTCTGATTTTAATTCGTTTTTTGTTTGTTTTCATGTTTTTATCTTAATCCTGTCTCAAATAATAAGATGATAGCTTAATTGTTGGATTAGTTCGTCCTCGAACGAGCATAGAAAACATACCTGGAGTGGTGAAGAGATGAGGGTACTGGCTGCGCATATCCTGCTTGGTCTCCCAAGTCGCCTCCTCGGCTGGCTGACCCCGCCACTGGACCTTCAATGAAGGGATGTTCTTTGATCTTAGCTTCCTGATTTGCCTGTCTAAAATGGCCACTGGCTCCTCAATATAAGACAGATCCTCGTCTAGCTGAACGGAAGTGAAATCAACCACATGCGATGGGTCACCATGCTATCTCGGAGCATAGAGACATGAAATACGGGATGGACTTTGGCTAGGCTGGAAGGTAAGGACAGCTCATAAGCAACCTCCCCAACACGCCTCAAAATCTCAAAAGAGCCAATGAATCTGAAACTCAGCTTCCCCTTCTTCCCAATCCTCATGACACCCTTCATGGGCGAGACCCGAAGTAAAACCCGCTCGCCAACCATAAAAGCCACATCGCGGACCCTCTTGTCCGCATTACTCTTCTATATGGACTGGGCCGCATGGAGTCTATCCTGAATTACCTTGACCTTGTCCATTGCATCCTGGACCATCTCAGTACCTAGCAGTCTGGCCTCGCCCGGCTCGAACCAATCCACGGGGGACCTGCACCTCTTACCATATAGGGCCTCATATGGTGCCATATGAATGCTGGACTGATAGCTATTGTTATAAGCAAACTCTGCCAGTGGCAAAAAAGGATCCCATGAACCTCTAAACTCAATCACGCACGCATGGCATATCCTCCAAAATCTAAATAGTGCGCTCAGACTGGCCATCCGTCTGGGGGTGAAATGTCGTGCTTAGCTCTACCCGAGTGCCTAAGTCCTGCTGCACGGCTCTTTAGAACCGTGAAGTGAACTGAGTGCCTGTGTCTGAAATGATGTAAACTAGAATACCATGCAGCCGGACTATCTCCCCGATGTTGATCTCCGCCAGCCGCTTCGATGAGTAAGTGGTGCACACGGGTATGAAATGGGCGGACTTGGTTAGCCGATACACAATGACCCAAATGGAATATAACTTCCTCACAGTCCGTGGAAATCCAGATATGAAGTCCATGGTGATGCGCTCCCATTTCCATTCTAGGATCTCAATCACTGCATTAAACCACAAAGACGCTGATGATCATACTTCACCTGCTGGCAGTTGAGGCACCTAGAAACATAGTCAACTATATCCTTCTTCATCCGCCCTACCAGTAATGTAGCCTCAAGTCCTGATACATCTTCGCGGCACCCGGATGGATGGAATTCCGCGAGCCATGGGCCTTTTCTAGAATCAGCTCTCAAAGATCATCTACATTGGGCTCACAAATACACCCATACATCCTCATCACTCTGTCATCCCCAATGGTGACATCTCGGGCATCACCACACCGAACCTTGCCTAAAGATCCTGCAAATAAGGGTTATCAAACTGCCGCTCTCTGATGCGATCAAATAGAGAAGACCGAGAAACCACACAGGCCAAGACCCGGCTGGGCTCCGAAAGGTCCAATCAAACAAACTGCCTGGCCAAAGCCTGAACATCCATCGCCATAGGACTCTCCGAAGCTGGTAGATATGCGAAACTCCCCAAACTCTCCTCCCGGCGACTCAAGGCATCGGCAACTACATTGGCCTTGCCCGGATGATAGAGAATAGTAATATCATAGTCCTTCAATAGCTCCAACCATCTTCTCTGACACATGTTTAGGTCATTCTACTTAAGTAAGTGCTGAAAACTCTAATGATCAGTGTAAATCTTACAAGGAAACCCATACTGATAATGACGCCAAATCTTCAAGGCGTGAACAATGGCAGCTAGCTCGAGATTGTAGACAGGGTAGTTCCTTTCATGTACCTTCAGCTATCGGGACGCGTAGGCAATCACCCTACCGTCCTGTATTAATACTGTGCCGAGCCCAACCCGTGAGTCATCACAATATACCGTATAGGACCCCAAACCACTAGGCAACATCAACATAGGGGCCGAAGTCAAAGTTGTCTTGAGCTTTTGAAAGCTCGCCTCGCACTCCTCTGTCCACTGAAAAGGGGCACCCTTTTAGGTCAATCTGGTCATAGGTGCTGTGATCGAAGGGAACCCCTCTACAAAAATATGGTAATAACCCGCCAGGCCAAGGAAGCTACGAATCTCAGTAGCTGAGGAGGGCCTGGGCCAACTTTGCACGGCCTCCACCTTCCTCGGATCCACTCAAATACCCTCGATCGACACCACGTGGCCTAGAAATGCCACTAAACTCAGTCAAAATTCACATTTAGAGAACTTTGCATATAATTGCTTCTCCCTCATAGTCTAAAGCACTACCATCAGGTGCTGCTCGTCCTCTTCTCCGGGAATCGAACCCGCAGTCCGTATCTCAATATCTCAAGATGTCTAGGAATTGAACCTGCAGTCCTTTACCTCGGTAGCATTGGATCTCCGGGAATTGAACCCGCAGTCCACAAACACAAACGCAATCAATAAGAGGAAAAACACAGAGAAATATGAAGTACATAGCTACAAATTACACCAAATCCAGTCTCAACAAGTTCCAGGAAGTTCAATTAAGAATAGTAGGCACTTAGACAGATAATCCTATCTAATCATGCTTCTCTAACTAATATCAGATAAGTCTTACAATTGAGTCAATTAAATATCAAGGATATCACGATTTGAACAGTTCAAGTAAGGTGGTTTTTTTCAACAATCCGCGCAAGTATACGCCTGTCACCTCATGTACAAGGCATTTAAATCAACACATAAATATCCTAGGGGTGAAGGTTCCCCCACGCAATGTTAGACAAGTCTCTTACCTCAATTCCGGTACAAAACCGCTAAGAAACGACTCCCTTGCCACGAGTATCCGACTTCAAGTGGCCCAAATCTAGTCAAACCAATTTCACAGTGTAAATAACATCACAAGTAACTAATTACAATGATAAAATTAAATCTACAGTATAAAAGTTGGTGAAATGACCAAAATTCCCCTGTAGCCATTGGCTCGGAATCAAAATATTTTTATGTTTTCAGGACCCTCGTACTCTCACAAGTCTAACCATACAAAATTTATCGAAATCGGAGTTCGTTTGCCCCTCCAAATCATCAAAGTTTTTTCTATGAAACTACCCCAATTTTACACCCCAAATCCGAAATTAAAGGAAGCAATTGAGTTTAGATTAGTGAATAATGATCACAAGGGAGTAAGAAATTGTTACACAACAATTATCTCTTAAAAGCACTCGAAAAATCCCTCAAAACCGAGCTCCATAGCTTGAGTTTTTGTAAATATGGTAAAACCCTCGCGGATGAAATTATTATAACTGGTTCTGTCTGCCCAGTGATTTACTCTATGCGATCGCATGCCCTTTGTTGCGATCGCATTGAACAAAAATTTACTCTCAATATTTAATGCTGTGCGATCGCACACTTACAATGTGATCGCATAGAACAATTGTCCAGGCTCCAAAATTACTACTATGCGATTGCACTCTATCCCCGCGATCGCGTAGAACAAATGACTTCCTGGGACCTAGGGCCACAATACACTATGCGATCGCACCAATAGCCATGCGATCGCATAGAGCAAGGTTACAAACCTATGCGATCATAGCCCTGTGTATGCGATCGCATAGAAAAACTCATAAGCTCAAGTTCATCCTTCTATGTGATAGCATCACCCCTATGCGATCGCATAGAGTATCCGTCTGCAACAAATACCAGCAACCAACAACACTTCTAAAATGCAAGAATTGGTCCGATTGAACTCCCGGATTCACACCGAGAACATCGGGGCCCCAACGAAAACGACCAACCTACCCTAAAACACAATACGAATTTGTTGCAATAATAAAAACACGCCCTTAAACACGGAAATCATCAACTCAAGGCAGATTCAAGCCTAAGTTTCAACCAAAACTTCCGAAACCTACATGCTATCAAAAACCCGACCAAAAGATGTCTGAATGACCTGAAAATTTGTAGACATATCCAAAATCACATAACAAAGCTACTGCAACTGTCGGAATTCCATTCCGACTCCCGGATCAAAATCTCACATATCAATCGAATTTCCAAAAATTTCGAACTTCGGCATTCCAAGCCTAATTGTGACGACCCAAAGGGTCATCACTTATTCAATTAATCATTTCGAGCTTCCGAGGCCTTGAAAACCTCATTCTATGTTGCCTCGATTTACGTGCACGATCCGAGCATGTAGCCGAAAAGATTTTGTGATAGAAAATATGAATTCTATGAGAAATTTGGATAAAAATGATATTAATATTGATATGGTTGACTTCGGTCAACATTTTTGGTAAACGGATCCGGACCCGAGATTTGATGGTCCCGAGAGGTCCGTAGGAAAATATGGGACTTGGACATGCGTCCGGAGTCGAATTCCGAGGCCTAGAGCCCAAGTTATGAATTTTTATGTGAAATTGTTTTTGATGCAATTATTAAAGGAAATAAATTAATTGACCTTGGTATCGGGCTCGTATTTTGGTTCCGACGCCCGGTACAAGTCTTAAATATTATATATGTGATTTCTGTAAAGTTTGGTGACATTTGGATG
Organism: Nicotiana noctiflora; assembly: GCA_032618575.1. Taxonomy (NCBI): domain Eukaryota; kingdom Viridiplantae; phylum Streptophyta; class Magnoliopsida; order Solanales; family Solanaceae; genus Nicotiana; species Nicotiana noctiflora. The sequence goes on along the minus strand of JASVEL010006159.1, from coordinate 33,047 downwards.
TCGTTTGAGATGTTTTGGACCTTGAGTCCCAAGTTTGAAAGTTTTGAAAACTAAAGGCATGAAAATCATGCATTTGAGGCTTGATTTGATTAAAACGAAATGATATTGGCGATATGATCGCACGAACAAGTCCATAATGTGTTTTTGAGGTTGTGTACATGTTTGGTTTGGAGCCCGGGGGCTCGGGTAAAGTTTTAATAGGCCGTTGGATGAAACTCTGAATTTTTGAACTGCTGGATTTTCACCCAGCTGTTGGCTTCGCAATTGCGAAGGGGGACAGGCTCGCAAATGCGAACATTCATCGCAAATGCGAAGCCCCCTTTGGCCCACAGCCTTGTTCGCAAATGCGAACAATTGTTCGCATTTGCGAAGGTCCCCAGTGCCAGCCTATGTTCGCAAATGCGAACATTGTTCGCAAATGCGAACATTCCCCAACATTGCCTTGGTTCGCAAATGCGAACCATTGTTTGCAAATGCGAACACTGCCTATACAGCATGTGTTCGCAAATGCGAACATTATTTCGCAAATGCGAACTGTTCGCAAATGCGAACTTCCCACCCTTAGCTTAATTTTCAAACTCAAGAAATTGGTCGGGGTTCGCAATTGTTCGCAAATGCGAACACAGAGACCTGAAAAAGACGAATTTCAGTCATTTCTTCACATTTTACAAAACCAAAACACCCATTTGCGATTCTTCAAGGATTTCTTCTACATCAAAACGATTGTAAGTCACTTTTTACTTAATTCTTTCAATTCCTAACATCATTAAACATGTTTTTCATAAGAAATCAAAGATTTTCATGGTAAAATTCTTGTTTTTGTTAGAAAATAGGGTTTTTCATAAATTGGGGAATTGGACCTCGAATTGAGGTTCGATTTTTAAACAAATCATATATATGAACTCGTGGGGGAATGGGTAACCGGATTTTGGTCATAACCCCGAATTCCGACCATGTGGGCCCGGGGTTGAAATTCACTATTCCGGGCAGAATGTTGTAAAAGTTGTATTTGGTCTTAAGAATTAGTTTGTTGAGTAAAATTGATGATATTAAATCAATTGTGTATAGATACGGTTGGATTGGAGCCAAATTGAAAGAAAAGACATTTCCACGGAGTGAATTGCTCATAAGCATTCGAGGTAAGTGTTTGTTCTATCCTAGCTTGAGGGAATAGGATTATGTGTTATGTGTTATGTGATCGAGTGCGGTGTATGGGCTGTGGTGACGAGCATCCATACACCGGCGTCTAGTATGACCGTGAGTCGTTGGAAAATGATATTTTGAGATATATTACAGGTGAATCGTTATTGTTCTCCCTTGTTGGGACTTGTTGTGAAGATAATTATTGATTGCCCTTGATGGGACGATTTATGAATTGTTGTTTCTTTCTCTGCCCTTAACCGTGATTGTTATTTGGGTGAGGAAGAGTGATAATGCACGAAGGGTGATGCCGTGCCATGTTTATTTATTTATGCACGAAGGTTAATGCCGTGCCATGTTTATTTATTGATTATGCACGAAGGATCATGCCGTGCCTGTTATTGAACCATGTACGAAGGATCATGCCGTACTATGGATGTGAGGATGAGAGTAAAAGCACGAAGGGTGATGCCATGTACTTTATTTGTTTATTTGGTGAGGATGAGAGTAAAAGCACGAAGGGTGATGCCGTGCAATTGCTTGCTATTTCTTGAAGTGATATAATTCGTGTTTACATTATACTTTGTTTTCTTTGTGAAATTATTAACTGTGGTTAATTGTTGAATTCTTTAAGATATTTCTTATTGTGGTATTACTTGATTATTTCTTGTTATTTTGTGGTACACATATATATATTGCACAGGTTTATGTGAGTGTCTGGTCCTAGGCTTGTCACTACTTCGCCGGGATAGGCCAGGCACTTACCAGCACATGGGGTCGGTTGTGCTGATGCTACACTTCTGTGCGTTTTTGCACAGGTCCAGGTTACGATCAGGAGCAGCAGTAGCAGTAAATAGATTGTGTGGGAGTTGATCATATTTGAGACCGAGGTAGCTTGCAGACGTCCGCAGGCCCGGCGTCTCTTTCTTTATTTATGTTTATAGCTGTAGTCTCATTGTTCCGAGACGAACATAATGATGTTATATTTCCTTCAGACTTTTATGTGTAGTATTCCATAGTAGTTTGTGAGTTGGTGACTCCAAGTCTTCGGTAGAGGATTTCGGTATGATTTTTACCGTGTGATTTATTATTTCCATTTCGATAAAGTATTCCGCATTTATTTAATTAAAATTGTGTTAAAAACAGGATAGTATGAATACGGTGGCTTGCCTAGCTACCACGAGTAGGCGCCATCACGATCCCGATATTGGGGGAAAAATCCGGGTCGTGACAGTATTTTGGTTTGCTTGTTTGTATTTGAACCATTTCGCCGAGCTTAGTGGAGTTTGAGAGGTAGGTACGGAGACGTCTGTACTTGTCCTCCGGAGTCTATTGAGTTAGGAAAGAGTCTCTCATTTGTTCTTTCTTGTCGTGCGACTTGTTCCTCAAATACTGATTGAATTTCTATTCTGTCCTTTCGCGGATGGTAAGGACACGCGCTTCTTCGTCCGCTGACCAGCAGCCCGAGCCCCAGACAGCTCCCGTGAGGGGCAGGGGCCAAGGTCGTATTAGAGGCCGTGGTAGGGGTAGAGCTCAGCCTCAGGCAGCTACCCCAGAGGTGGAGCCTCATATTGAGATTGAAGAGGAGGTTCCGGTTCCAGCAGCTCCAGTGGGCCCAGCTCAGGTCCCGGGAGAGGCTTTGATTACCCCGGATCTCCGGGATGCTTTGGTCAGAATAGCGGGATTTATGGATAGCATTGCCAGAGCGGGTCTATTATCAGTTGCCCCAGCCACTTCTCAGGCTGGAGGAGGGGCCCAGACTCCTATTGCTCGTACTCCGGAGCCAGTAGCTCCTCAGCCTCAGGCACCAGTAATTCAGCCAGCTGTGGCCACTCAGTCAGGTACCACAGCTTATGCCGGCGATGGAGCGGCCATGACTTCTCTGATTCGTTATGGAGGCTTGATCGGTTCTCCAAGCTATTTACCACTACATTCAGTGGAGCCGCATCAGAGGATCCTCAGGACTTCTTATTCAGTTGCCATGAGATTCTCAAGACTATGGGGATCGTGGAGACAAATGGAGTTGACTTCTGTACCTTCAGACTTGCAGGATCCGCCAAGACTTGGTGGAGAGATTATTGCTTGACTCGACCAGCAGGGTCCCCAGCTTTATCATGGGATCAGTTTGCGGAACTATTTATGGAGAAGTTTTGCCCTGCTACTCAGAGGGATGTACTTCGGAGGCAGTTTGAGTGCCTCCATCAGGGCACTATGACAGTTACACAGTATGAGATGAGATTTATCGACTTGGCTCGTCATGCAGTGGTGATACTTCCCACGGAGCGGGAGAGGGTCCGCAGGTTTATAGATGGGCTTAATCAGCCGATTAGACTCCAGATGGCTATGGGCGTGGGAAGTGACATATCATTTCAGGAGGCAGCCAATGCGGCACGCAGAGTTGAGATGGCTCTTGCTAGGGAGGCGGTTATTCTTTAGATAAGAGGCCTCGTCATTCAGGCAGGTTTGGTGGTTCTTCCTCTGGTGGCAGAGAATCCTTTGATAGAGGCCAGTCCTCCAGGCCTTTTCATTCCGCCCTTCAGGCTTCACAGGGTGGACCGGGTGATCGCGGTTTTCGTGGGCATTATTCAGACTAGCCTCCTATTAATGCTCAGCCTCTTCAGAGTGTTCGTGGAGGCCATTTAGGTCGTCAGGGCCAGTAGCCCTATCAGTCTAAGAGTTGCTACGGTTGTGGTGACCCAGGTCATTTTATTAGGTATTGCCCTTTAGCAGCGGGCAACTCTCAGCGGCGAGGTCCTCGTCCTATGATTCAGGCCCCAGCTGACCCTCAGCCTGCCCAGCCAGCCAGAGGCGGGGGTAGAGATTATAGAGGTGGAGGTCGAGACCGTAGAGGTGGAGACCGTCCAGCGAGAGGTAGAGGTCAGCCAGTTGATGGTCGTCCTAGAGACGCAGCTCGGAGGGGAGGTGCAGATCCCCGATTCTATGCTTTACCAGCTAGGCCAGAGGCAGAGGCATCAGATGCTGTGATTACAGGTACTATTCTTGTGTGTGGCAGAGGTGCTTCAGTATTATTTGACCCTGGATTTACGTATTCCTATGTGTCTTCCTACTTCGCACCGTATTTGGCTGTTCCCAGCTATGCTCTGGATATTCCAGTTTATGTGGCTACGCCAGTGGGTGACTCCATTGTAGTCGATCGGGTGCACCGTTCGTGCGTAGTTATATTTGGGGGTCTTGAGACCCGTGTTGATCTGTTGCTCTTGGATATGGTAGATTTTGATGTCATATTGGGGATGGACTGGTTGTCCCCATACCATGCTATTCTTGATTGTCATGCTAAGACTGTCACCTTAGCCTTGCCGAATCACCCCGATTAGAGTGGAAGGGTACCTCAAGCCACTCCGTTCGCACTGTTATTTCTTATGTTAAGGCTCGACGTATGGTCGAGCTTATTTGGCTTATGTTCATGATTCCAGCGCAGAAGTTCCTTCCATTGATTCAGTCCCTATTGCACGGGAGTTTCCTAAGGTTTTTCCTTCAGACCTGCCGGGCATGCCACCCGATAGGGATATTGATTTCTGTATTGATCTGGCACCGGGTACTCAGCCCATCTCTATTCCACCCTATCGTATGGCCCCGCCGGAACTAAAAGAGTTGAAAGATCGGTTGCAGGACCTTCTTGAGAAGGGCTTTATCAGGCCCAGTGTTTCCCCCTGGGGAGCACCTGTGTTATTTGTAAAGAAGAAGGATGGCTCGATGCGGATGTGTATTGATTACCGGCGGTTAAACAAGGTGACTATCAAAAATAAATATCCACTGCCGAGGATTGATGATTTGTTTGACCAGCTCCAGGGAGCGAGGGTATTCTCTAAGATAGACTTGAGGTCAGGCTACCATCAGCTGAAGATCAGGGCGGCTGACATTCCTAAGACGACCTTTCGCTCTAGATATGGGCATTATGAGTTCTTGGTCATGTCCTTCGGGTTGTCCAATGCCCCAGCAGCATTCATGGAGTTGATGAATCGGGTATTCAGGCCTTACTTAGATCTGTTCGTGATAGTCTTCATAAATGACATTCTGGTGTACTCCCGCAGCCAGGAAGAGCACAAGCAGCACCTCAGAGTGGTTCTTCGGATTCTGAAAGATAATCGGCTATATGCCAAATTTTCTAAATGTGAGTTCTGGCTGAGTTCGGTAGCATTTCTGGGTCACATTGTATCAGTGGAAGGTATTCAGGTAGACCCAAAGAAGATTGAGGCAGTCCAGAATTGGCCTCGACCAGCTTCAGTGACTGAGATCCGGAGTTTCTTGGGGTTAGCAGGTTACTACCGTCGATTTGTAGAGGGGTTTTCTTCTATTGCAGCCCCGATGACCAGGTTGACCCAGAAGGGTGTCCAGTTTCAGTGGTCAGAGGAGTGTGAGGCGAGCTTTCAGAAGCTCAAGACAGCCTTGACCACCGCACCGGTGTTGATACTACCTACGGGTACAGGGCCTTATACAGTTTATTGTGACGCCTCTCGTACAGGGCTTGGAGCGGTATTGATGCAGGATGGTAAGGTTATCGCTTATGCTTCGAGGCAATTAAAGATACATGAGAAGAATTATCCAGTTCATGATCTTTAGTTAGCAGCAGTGGTTCATGCCTTAAAGATCTGGAGGCATTATCTATATGGTGTGACATGTGAGGTGTACACCGATCACAAAAGCCTACGGTACTTGTTCAAACAGAAGGAGTTGAATCTACGACAGCGGAGATGGTTAGAGTTGCTAAAAGACTATGATGTTACTATATTATATCACCCGGGTAAGGCCAATGTGGTGGCCGATGCATTGAGTAGAAAGTATGCCAGCATGGGTAGTCTTGCATATATTCCGGTCAATCAGAGACCATTAGCTCTAGATGTCCAGGCCTTAGCCAACCGGTTCGTGAGATTAGACATTTCTGAGCCTAGCCGAGTGTTAGCCTGCACGGTCGCTCGTTCTTCCTTATTAGAGCGTATCCGTGAGAGGCAATTTGATGATCCTCATTTACGTGAGTTGAGAGATACGGTACAGCGGGGAGGTGCCACACAGGGTAAACCTAGATGATGATGGGGTATTGAAATTGCGGGGTCGAGTTTGTGTGCCCAATGTCGAAGGGATTCGAGAGTTGATCTTAGCGAGGGCCCACAGTTCATGGTATTCTATTCACCCGGGCGCCGCGAAGATGTACCAGGACTTACGGCAACACTATTGGTGGCGCAGAACGAAGAAAGATATCGTTGCGTATGTCGCTCGGTGTCTAAATTGTCGGCAGGTGAAATATGAGCACCAGAGACCTGGTGGTGTGTTCCGGAGGATTGAAATTCCCGAGTGGAAATGGGAGCGGATCACTATGGACTTCGTTCCTGGACTTCCTTTGACTCGGAGAAAATTTGATGCTATTTGGGTCATTGTTGATAGGTTGACCAAATCAGCACACTTTATTCCAATGTCTGTCTCCTACTCGTCGGAGAGGTTAGCGGAGGTTTACATTAGGGAGATTGTTCGTCTCCGTGGAGTGCCGATATCTATTATCTCCGATCGGGGAACGCGGTTTACCTCGCGGTTCCTGGAGAGCGGTCCGGCGGGAGTTAGGCACCCGGGTTCGATTGAGTACGGCATTTCATCCTCAAACGGATGGCCGGTCGGAGAGGACTATTCGGATTCTCGAGGACATGCTTCGAGCCCGTGTCATTGATTTCGGAGGCTCGTGGGATCGGTTTCTACCATTAGCAGAGTTCGCCACAATAACAGCTACCAATCTAGCATCCGGATGGCTCCGTATGAGGCGTTGTATGGTAGGCGATGTCGATCACCGGTCGGATGGTTTGAACCGGGAGAGGCTCGGTTGTTGGGTACAGACTTAGTTCGGGAGGCCTTAGATAAGGTCAAGACTATTCAGGAGAGATTGCGTTCAGCTCGGTCTAGGCAAAAGACTTATGCGGATCGCAAGGTGCGAGATGTAGATTTCATGGTTGGTGAACGAGTATTGCTTCGGGTGTCGCCTGTGAAGGGCGTGATGAGGTTCGGAAAGAAGGGCAAGCTCAGCCCTAGGTATATTGGTCCATTTGAGATTCTAGACAGAGTAGGAGGGGTGGCTTACAGATTAGCTTTGCCGCCTAGCTTATCAGCCGTGCATCCAGTTTTTCATGTATCTATGCTTCGGAGATACCACGGCGATCCCACACATGTGTTAGACTTCAGTAATGTCCAATTGGACAATGATCTATCTTACGAGGAGGAGCCGGTAGCCATTCTAGACCGGCGACAGTTGAGGTCGAAGAGTTATCCTTCTGTGCGTGTTCAGTGGAGAGGCCAGCCTCCTGAGGCATCGACCTGGGAGTCCGAGTCTGATATGCGGAGCCGCTACCCACACTTGTTTCCTGACTCAGGTACTTCTTTCTTTTGTCCGTTCGAGAACGAACGGTTGTTTTAGAGGTGGAGATTGTGACGACCCAAAGGGTCATCACTTATTTAATTAATCATTTCGAGCTTCCGAGGCCTTGAAAACCTCATTCTATGTTGCCTCGATTTACGTGCACGATCCGAGCATGTAGCCGGAAAGATTTTGTGATAGAAAATATGAATTCTATGAGAAATTTGGATAAAAATGATATTAATATTGATATGGTTGACTTCGGTCAACATTTTTGGTAAACGGATCCGGACCCGAGATTTGATGGTCCCGAGAGGTCCGTAGGAAAATATGGGACTTGGACATGCGTCCGGAGTCGAATTCCGAGGCCTTGAGCCCGAGTTATGAATTTTTATGTGAAATTGTTTTTGATGCAATTATTAAAGGAAATAAATTAATTGACCTAGGTATCGGGCTCGTATTTTGGTTCCGACGCCCGGTACAAGTCTTAAATATTATATATGTGATTTCTGTAAGGTTTGGTGACATTTGGATGTCGTTTGAGATGTTTTGGACCTTGAGTCCCAAGTTTGAAAGTTTTGAAAACTAAAGGCATGAAAATCATGCATTTGAGGCTTGATTTGATTAAAACGAAGTAATATTGGCGATATGATCGCACGAACAAGTCCATAATGTGTTTTTGAGGTTGTGTACATGTTTGGTTTGGAGCCCGGGGGCTCGGGTAAAGTTTTAATAGGCCGTTGGATGAAACTCTGAATTTTTGAACTGCTGGATTTTCACCCAGCTGTTGGCTTCGCAATTGCGAAGTTTTCTCGCAATTGCGAAGGGGGACAGGCTCGCAAATGCGAACATTCATCGCAAATGCGAAGCCCCCTTTTGCCCAGCCTTGTTCGCAAATGCGAACAATTGTTCGCATTTGCGAAGGTCCCCAGTGCCAGCCTATGTTCGCAAATGCGAACATTGTTCGCAAATGCGAACATTGTTCGCAAATGCGAACATTCCCCAACACTGCCTTGGTTCGCAAATGCGAACCATTGTTCGCAAATGCGAACACTGCCTATACAGCATGTGTTCGCAAATGCGAACATTATTTCGCAAATGCGAACTGTTCGCAAATGCAAACTTCCCACCCTTAGCTTAATTTTCAAACTCAAGAAATTGGTCGGGGTTCGCAATTGCGAACCCATGTTCGCAAATGCGAACACAGAGACCTGAAAAACACGAATTTCAGAGTCATTTCTTCACATTTTACAAAACCAAAACACCCATTTGCGATTCTTCAAGGATTTCTTCTTCATCAAAACGATTGTAAGTCACTTTTTACTTAATTCTTTCAATTCCTAACATCATTAAACATGTTTTTCATAAGAAATCAAAGATTTTCATGGTAAAATTCTTATTTTTGTTAGAAAATAGGGTTTTTCATAAATTGGGGAATTGGACCTCGAATTGAGGTCCGATTTTCAAACAAATCATATATATGAACTCGTGGGGGAATAGGTAACCGGATTTTGGTCATAACCCCGAATTCCGACCATGTGGGCCCGGGGTTGAAATTCACTATTCCGGGCAGAATGTTGTAAAAGTTGTATTTGGTCTTAAGAATTAGTTTGTTGAGTAAAATTGATGATATTAAATCAATTGTGTATAGATACGGTTGGATTGGAGCCAAATTGAAAGAAAAGACATTTCCACGGAGTGAATTGCTCATAAGCATTCGAGGTAAGTGTTTGTTCTATCCTAGCTTGAGGGAATAGGATTATGTGTTATGTGTTATGTGATCGAGTGCGGTGTATGGGGTGTGGTGACGAGCATCCATACACTGGCGTCTAGTATGACCGTGAGTCGTTGGAAAATGATATTTTGAGATATATTACAGGTGAATCGTTATTGTTCTCCCTTGTTGGGACTTGTTGTGAAGATAATTATTGATTGCCCTTGATGGGACGATTTATGAATTGTTGTTTCTTTCTCTGCCCTTAACTGTGATTGTTATTTGGGTGAGGAAGAGTGATAATGCACGAAGGGTGATGTCGTGCCATGTTTATTTATTTATGCACGAAGGTTAATGCCGTGCCATGTTTATTTATTGATTATGCACGAAGGATCATGCCGTGCCCTTGTTATTGAACCATGTACGAAGGATCATGCCATACTATGGATGTGAGGATGAGAGTAAAAGCACGAAGGGTGATGCCGTGTACTTTATTTGTTTATTTGGTGAGGATGAGAGTAAAAGCACGAAGGGTGATGCCGTGCAATTGCTTGCTATTTCTTGAAGTGATATAATTCGTGTTTACATTATACTTTGTTTTCTTTGTGAAATTATTAACTGTGGTTAATTGTTGAATTCTTTAAGATACTCCTTATTGTGTTATTACTTGATTATTTCTTGTTATTTTGTGGTACACATATATATATTGAATTGCACGGGTTTATGTGAGTGTCTGGTCCTAGGCTTGTCACTACTTCGCCGGGATAGGCCAGGCACTTACCAACACATGGGGTCGGTTGTGCTGATGCTACACTTCTGTGCGTTTTTGCACAGGTCCAGGTTACGATCAGGAGCAGCAGCAGGAGTAAATAGATTGCGTGGGAGTTGATCATATTTGAGACCGAGGTAGCTTGCAGACGTCCGCAGGCCCGGCGTCTCTTTCTTTATTTATGTTATTAGCTGTAGTCTCTTTGTTCCGAGACAAACAGAATTATGTTATATTTCCTTCAGACTTTTATGTGTAGTATTCCATAGTAGTTTGTGAGTTGGTGACTCCAAGTCTTCGGTAGAGGATTTCGGTATGATTTTTACCGTGTGATTTATTATTTCCATTTCGATAAAGTATTCCGCATTTATTTAATTAAAATTGTGTTAAAAACAGGATAGTACGAATACAGTGGCTTGCCTAGCTACCACGATTAGGCGCCATCACGATCCCGATATTGGGAGAAAATCCGGGTCGTGACACTAAATGAGCTACAGACCTCCAAAATACATCCCGAACGCACTACCAACCCCGGAATCACCTTAATATTGGAACCATCAGATTTCCGTTCTGGGGTCATCTTAATATTGTTCCGAATATGGGCCATTTTTCAACTATAAAGCTCTCATTTAGGGACTAAGTGTCCCAAAACACTCCAAATTCCAGAACCGAACCTCCCGGCAAACCACAATAGCAGAAATGAACTTACGGGAAATAGTTAATTGGGGATCGGGGCGTAAATTTCAAAAATAACCGGCTGGGTCATTACGTTCAATAAATCATTTTTGTAAACCAACTGTGATGTAAACCAACATATCAAGATAAACAATCTTGAATAAAAAATCTGGAAATTATGCTCTAAATCAAATTATTGAGCAAGTTACCTCTCAAATACCTTGTTGAGGGTTAATAATAATCGCACATGTAACCATCTCATAGATGAATCTTATGCGGCATACATGGCAGATGAATGGACCCATATTCACATTAGATACTCTACAAGGAAATGGCAAAATTCTAACCGTCTAAATGATCGAAAATCGATCGGAAATCACGAATTTCCGACTACTTTCTAACCAAAATTGGTTGATCGGAAAATAGATGGGCGAAAATCAATTTTCAACCGAATATGTCGGTGATTTACGACCAAAGTTGTCGGAACGTTCAAATGGCCAAACAACCAAATATTCTCAAACTTCCGACCAATGTTGTCGTAATTTACTAACCGAATAAGTCGTAATAAAAATACAAATAATTTTTATTTATAATGAAATAATAAAAATATATAATTTTCGACCAAATCGGTTGGAATTTTTTGTAAAACTGGGCAGAACTCTGGCCAATTTTGAGCTAAACCACCTATCAAATTATTACAATACAATATCACCAACAATACCAACCATTAACACAATTTAACCAATAATACCAACCATTAACACAATCTAAACCAATAATACCAATCATTAACATAACTTAAACCAACAATACCAATTATTAAATCTAACTATTTGGGGCATAAAAATATCAAAATAGTAGCCAACATTCAATGTTAAAAACAAAAACATAAAGTTGTCAATCAAAATCAAGTTTACAGATTAACCAAAACATCACAACTAAACTACTACACATTAGATTCAGTTTATTAATCTTCATCATCAAATAGATAATGCCCATGTTTCTCATGAATTTTTCATCTTAACAAATGGTCCGAATTGGAAGTCCAATTGTTTCGTCAAACCACAAATTTTCTTTCTCATATCTTCTGCGATGAAGCCATATCATAAGGTATTGGTTGAGTTGAAGGAGGCTATGTTTGTTTCCATTCGTCCACACTTTTTGTGATAATTTTCCTGAAATGAAAACATAACTTCTAACGACCCGACTGGTCTATTTACATTCATGAAACCCGTTCACTTAAATAATGCTTTTCGCGTTTGCTTTAGCTAAATTATGACTTGCAGGGGCGGGTGGTTCGGAAGTTAGAAGAATTTCGGGCAAGAATAAGCCTAGTTGCTTCTTTAAGTTTCTTTAAAAAGGGAAAGTTTGACTTCGGTCAATATTTTGGGGAAACGAACCCAGAATCGTGATCAAGAAATTTCTGAGGGTCCGTGGGAAAATATGGGACCCGGGAATATACCCGGAATCGAATTCCAAGGTCCCTAGCATGAGTAATGGACTTTTATATAATATTATTAAGTTTAAGTTTCAAAGATTTAAATAAAATAAGAAATTATTGTTTTCATAGGTATCGGGTTTCGATTTTGATTCTAAAACTTGGTACAAGTTTGAAATATCAGTTAAGACCTTCCTGCAAAATTTATTGTCAATCCGAGTAGTTTAAGGGCATTTTGACCATTCGGTAGGAAGTTAAGAACTTAACATTTATTAAATTAGATCAATTGGTTTTGGGGTCCGATTCCTTGATTTAATAATGTTTTGGGTGTTCCTAGGGTTTAACTTGGTCCGTCTTGTGATTTCAGACTTGTTGTTATGTTCGGGCGGAGCTCGGGACTCCCGAACGTCAAATGGTCGAGGTTTGAGCGAAGTTGGATTTTGAAAGGAAGCAAGGCTGATGCTTGTGTCAAAATCGCTTCTGCGACTCTTTCACAGCAAAAGCGGTTACTAGATAAGCAGCCACCTGGTCGCATAAGCGGAAGGCTCAAGAAGGGGAGACCGCATAAGCGGCCCTAGGATTGTAGAAGTGGTCCCGTGTGTGCGAAAGAAAGGACCGCAGAAGAGGTCTCGTCCACTGTGCCCGAAACCACTAAAGCGGTTATTTTTCCACGGAAGCGGACGCCGCGTATGCGATAATTTACCCGCGTATACAAAAATCGCTTGGCCAGTAAGGGTTCATTAAATACGAATCTACGCTTATGTTCTCTCTTTTTCACACCACTTGAGTGATTTTGAAGGTTCCAAAGAGAGAATTTCAGCATAACTTCACAAGGTAAGTAATCCCCCTTACTCTTAGCATAAATACATAAAGATTAGGTGGAATTAACATTAAAATTAGGAAAAATTCAAGAGATTAAAGCTAGACCTAGTGTTTAACCAAAACTAAGATTTAACCCTATAATTTGCTATAAATGAACTAGAAATCATATATTTGTGATCCTCATATGATAGAGAACAGCTTCCTTCGAAATATATTCGAATCCGAGCGTGTGGTCCCGGGTTATGGATTTAGGAAGCTAATGTTAAAGGCTAGGAAATTTATTAAATATCTAGAACTCGATCTTATAAGCCTTTATTTACTAGTTCTTGCTTCGCCTGATTAGTTTGGGATTTTCCGGCTTCGAATTGAGGACTTGAGCTCTTTCTTGGAGATTAGGAGTGCACTTTGGAGCGAGGTGAGTCTCCTTTCTAACCTTGTATGAGGGAAATTCTCCCCATAGGATTTCAAATAAGTAATTGTTGCTAAATGCGGGGGCTACATACGTACGAGGTGACGAGAGTCTGTACGTATCTAATATATGAAAATTGTTCGAGTAGTTTAGGACCCACACATGCCTATTTGGGGAATATTTCTTACTTCAATATTGCCAATATGATCGTTGTAAATTGTTAGACACTTGAGAACATGAAAGTGAACATATAAAATTATTGAGCCTTGGTAGAGATTTTCTTTGTATGTAATTGAGCCTTATGAGCCTTTTTGATATTGTCTTGATGATTATGGACCGGGACGATCGTCTCGGTGATAATAGAAGCATCTATGGTTCGTGCCGCTCGACCCTCGACAGTGCAATTTACTTTCTATTTGAGCGGGTTGTCCATCTCGGCATGTTTGTGCAGGATTTATGTGTTTGTAGTTAATTATGATACTAGAACTATATGAATTTAAAGGAAGAAACTAGTAACTGGATTAAGGCAATAATATGAGTATAACCCTTTCGTTGAACATATAGTATTGGCAATTCATTATGTTGTATATTTCACACTACTATATCATATTATTTGGACCTTAGTAAGTATCAAGTCGACCTCTCGTCTCTACTTCTTCAAGATCAGACGGGATACTTACTGAGTTTTCACGACCCAGATTTTCCCCTATCATCAGTATCGTGATGGCGCCTACTCGTGGTAGCTAGGCAAGCCAATTAATTCAACATTATCCCGTGCATATCATCATTTGTATAATAATACTTAATAACAAGAGAAATAATTACTCAATTTAATAAATGCAGAAGTCTTTCTAAATAGAGATGAATAATACTAAGGTAAAACACTGATAAAATCCTCTACCCAAGATGTGGAGTCACCAACTCACGAACTACTAAAGAATATTACACATAATGGTCTGAAAGAAAATAATAAATATTTGTCTGTCTTAGAACAATGAGACCACATCAAATAACATAAGTAAATAGAAGAGACGTCGGGCCTGCGGATGCCTGCAAGCTACCTCAATCTCGATATGCTCAAAACTCTCGCGAGTACCCTACTGCTGTTGCTGCTCCTGCTCGAAACCTAGACCTGTGAAAAAACGCACAGAAGTGCAGTATCAGCAAAATCCGACCCCATGTGTTGGTAAGTACTTGGCTTATCCCGGAGAAGTAGAGACAAGCCTAGTACCGGACACTCACATAAACCTGTGCAGTTCTATATGTACATACCACAAAACAACAGGATTATCAAGTAATGAAATTAAAAAAGAAGTATCATACTGGGGGAATGATAACGTCCATTTCCACCGCTAAAAAGCAATAGACACGGTCGTATGCAATATATTTACCCAACTATGAGTCGGGGTCGAATCCCCCACAGAGAACAATATGTAGGCGATTAGGAATGCAAGAAAATTATCGCTAGTCGCGCTAAGCCAAACACTTAAGATTTTGGGTTTTGGAAAATGTTTATATCTAATTGCGGAAATGTAAACTAACCTAGAAAGCGAATAAAATGATCAATGGCTACAAGTATGAATGCATCGGGAATTACACTCAAGTAACGATCCAATGTATTTCATGATTTTACAAATATGAGTGAGTTTATGTTAATTAGCCACGGATAATAATTCTTAATTAGCTTCTTCCGAAGACTAACAAGACTTCCTAATTGAATTATCCCTAATCACAATTAGAAGATTAAGCGCACCCGATAGGCTACAAGTAGTTCAATCCTATCCCTAGGTTGAATCTATAAAGTGAGGGTTAACACCTCAAGTTCTTGTTAATTAATCTATCCCAACTTCGAATTATCTTTTCCAAAATTAATTCAAAGTAAATGGGCGAGTCCTAGAGTTAGCTAATCTCTTTGGAAACATTGAAGAACAAGAATAATTAAAGTAACAATAACTCCATTCATAAATATATAAAAATCATTCAATACATAAGCACAACAAGGTATTTAATCCCACACTTTAAATATGAATATTCCCATAAACAAGATTCAAGTGTTGGAAATAAATACTACACACTTAGATATACAATACAAAGCAAGGAAATGAAGAAATAAATATAAATGGGTAAGAAATCCTTAACCACAAGCTTTAATCTTCAAGACCCAAGTGTGTGTGCAAAACCCTAGCCTTCTCTCTAAGCCAAAGAGTAAAAATATGTTCAAGAAATTCAAAGATCGATTAGAGATTCAGAGATATATCCTACAATGTCTGTTTGGACGAGTATAAAATGATTTGGGGTGAAAAATATGTGAAATGCCGGAATTGCCCAGATCTGGCCCAGATGCAACACATCGCGATCGCGTGTTTTGGCTCGCGATCGCGTAGAACAGTGGTTTAACCTTCCGCGATCGCGTATACCATCAATGCGATCGCGTAGCTTTAGGTGTGTGTCTTCTGCGATCGCGTGATCCAATTCTGCGATCGCGTAGCTTTAGTCATTTCACTTCTGCGATCGCGTGATAGCTTCTGCGATCGCGTAGTATTGCTGCCTGGTCTTCTGCGATCGCATGATGGTGTCTGCGATCGCGTAGAATTGCTTCCTGGTCTTCTGCGATCGCGTGATGGTGACCGCGATCGCGTAGATTATTTCGCCCAGCAGTCATTTTTCCTTTAAATTCCAGTCAAAAATACCCAAATTCCTTTCAACACACCTCATAGCATCATGTACCTGAAAATCTCACAATAACCACTGTAAATAATCTCATTGCTTACATAAGACGACACAAAAGCTAAGGAAAGAAGGCTAAAATGAGTGGTAAAATCACCACTCATCAGGGAAACACAATCAGTAACTTATATTAAATCAATAAAGAAAAATCAGAGTATGATAAAAATAGATGCTATCAAAACAAGGAAATTTCAAATAGTTGCACAGCATCACACTTCGTGCTTTTACTCTCATCCTCACATCCATGGCACGGCATGATCCTTCGTGCATGGTTAAATTTACAATGGCGTAGAAGGTTTCTTCGTGCAAAATCAATATCACAAGGCACGGCATGATTCTTCGTGCATAATCAATAACAAGGCACGGCAATACCCTTCGTGCATAATCAATAAAATAAGAGACGGCATGATCCTTCGTGCATAATCAATAAAACAAGGAACGACATTACCCTTCGTGCATAATCAATAAAATAAGGCACGGCATGATCCTTCGTGCATAATCAATAAAACAAGGCACGTCATTACCCTTCGTGCATAATCAATAAAAAGGCACGGCATGATCCTTCGTGCATAATCAATAAACAAGGCACGACATCACCCTTCGTGCATTATCACTCTTCCTCACCCAAATAACAATCACAGTTAAGGGCAAAAGAATGAAACAATTAACATGAACCATCCCGGCAAGGGACACAATAATCATCACAGTAAAGTTCCGGCAAAGGAAACAATAATCAACTTCACAATAAAGTCCCGGCAAGGGAAAACAATAATCAACTTCATAACCCGATAAGGGTTCAAGATTATATCTTAAAAATATCCCGCAATATAAGTCAACAAACGACTCACGGTCATGCAAGACACCAGTATATGGATGCTCGTCACCACAGCCCATACACTGCACTCGATCACATAGAAATTAGCACATTAATCATATTCCCTAAAGCTATAATAGATCAAACACTTACCTCTAAGCCTTGAAGTCCAATTATCCTTCAAGTATAGCTTTACCTTGAATTTCAGAATTCAACTTGCTCGAATCTAATCACAATTGGTTCAATTACATTAATAAATACTATATAAATTTGTTTGGATGCTTAAAAATGGTTTTCTCAAAGTTTAACCCAAAATTTCCCAAAACGCCCCTGGTTCCACGTGGTCGGAACTCGAGGTTCAGACCAAAATCCAGTTACCCATTCCTTCATGAGTTCAATTATATGATTTGTTTTGAAATCGGACCTCAAATCGAGGTCTAATTCCCCAATTCATGAAAAACCTAGGTTCTACCTAAAAACAAGAATTTCTACCATGAAAACTTTTGATTTCTCTTGGGAAACATGTTTAATGATGTTAGGGATTGAAAGAATTAAGTAAAAAGTGACTTACAAGTGTTTTGGAGTGATTTTGCTCTTGGAGAATCGTGTGTGGTGTGTTGGGTTTTGAAAGAATTAAGAAAAGAGGTGCAAAATTCATTTAAGTATCAGATTGAATAGCTGCGGTTATGGGAATTGCGAACGTTTGTTCGCAATTGCGAACATAGCAGGTTTTGGACTGTTTCTCTCGCATTTGCGAGAAAAAATTTGCATTTGCGAACTCTGGCCCAAGTCTGCCAGCCTCGCATTTACGAGATGTTTTTAGCATTTGCGAACTTGAGGCTTCCTGTGCAGGATCACATTTGCGACCCATTGTTTGCATTTGCGAACCCAGGCCATCTGAGGGACATTTCCCATTTGCGACTAATTGTTTGCTTTTGCGAACGTAGCATGATCCTGGAACACTTCGCAATTGCGAGTATGTTTTCCCAATTGCGAAGATATCACATGTGGTAAATTACCAGCTGTGTTATTTTTCAGAATTTGCTCAAACGGCCTATCAAATCTTTACCCGAGCCCTCGGGCTCCAAACCAAACATGCACACAACTTCAAACTTATGTTACAAAATTGCTCGTGCAATCAAATTGCCAATATAACATCGTTTTCATCAAATCAAGCCTCAAGTTCATGATTATCTTTCTTTAATTTCATAAACATTCAAATTTTAGAATTCAAGGTTCAAAACACATCAAACGACATCCAAATGTCATCAAACTTTTCAGAAAGCACATATATAATATTTAAGACTTGTACGGGGCGTCGGAACCAATATACGACCCTGATACCATGGTCATTTAATCCATTTTCATTTAATAATTTCAGCAAAAACAATTTAACGGAAAAATTCATATCTTGGGCTCTAGGCCTCAGAATTCGACTTCGGACGCATGCTCGAGTCCCATATTTTCCTACGGACCTTCCGGGACCGTCTGATCTCGAGTACGGGTCCGTTTACCAAAAATGTTTACCAAAGTCAACTATGTCAATATTAATATCAAATCTTCAAATTTTTCAGAGAATGCACATATTCTAGCACGAAACTTTTCGACTACATGCCCGGACTACGCACTTAAATCGAGCCAACATAAAATGAGGTTTTCAAGGCCTCGAGAGCATGGGGAAAATGAGGAAAATAGGTGATGACCCTTTGGGTCGTCACATCCTCTGCCTCTAAAACAATTGTTCGTCCTCGAACGGACAAGAGAAAGAAGTACCTGAGTCGGGGAACAAATGTGGGTAGCGGCTCCGCATATTAGACTCGGACTCCCAGGTCGATGCCTCAGGAGGCTGACCTCTCCACTGAACGTGCACAGAAGGAAAACTCTTAGACCTCAATTGTCGAACCTGCCGGTCTAGAATGGCCACCGGCTCCTCCTCGTAGGAGAAATCATTATCCAATTGGACAGTACTGAAGTCTAACACATGTGTGGGGTCGCCGTGGTACCTCCGAAGCATAGAGACATGAAAAACTGGATGTACGGTTGATAAGCTAGGTGGCAGTGCTAGTCTGTAAACCACCTCTCCCACTCGGTCATGAATCTCAAATGGACCAATATACCTAGGGCGGAGCTTGCCCTTCTTTGCGAACCTCATCACGCCCTTCATAGGCGATACCCGGAGCAATACCCGCTCACCAACCATGAAATCTACATCTCAAACCATACGATCTGCATAAGTCTTTTGTCTGGACTAAGCCGAACGCAATATCTCTTGTATAGTTTTGACCTTGTCCAAGGCCTCCTGAACTAAGTCTATACCCAATAACCGAGCCTCTCCTAGCTCAAACCATCCAACTAGAGACCGAAATCGCCTACCATACGATGCCTCATACGGGGCCATCTGAATGCTAGACTGGTAGCTGTTGTTGTAGGAAAACTCCGCTAATGGCAGAAACTGGTCTCACGAGCCTCCAAAATCAATGACACATGCTCGGAGCATGTCCTCTAGGATCTGAATAGTCCTCTCGGACTGACCGTCCGTCTGAGGATGAAAAGTTGTACTCAACTGAACCTAGGTGCCTAACTCCTGCTTGACCGCTCTCCAGAAATGCGAGGTAAACTGCGTACCCCGATCTGAGATAATAGACACCGGCACTCCATGAAGTCGAACAATCTCCCTAATGTAAATCTCTGCTAACTTCTCCGATGAGTAAGAGACAGATACTGGAATGAAGTGTGATGACTTGGTCATCCTATCAACAATGATCCAAATAGCATCAAATTTCCTTCGAGTCAAAGGTAGTCCGGTAATGAAGTCCATTGTAATCCGCTCCTTTTTCCACTCGGGAATTTCAATTCTCTAGAATACACCACCAGGCCTCTGCTGCTCATATTTCACCTGCTGATAATTTAGACACCGAGCGACATATGTAACGATGTCCTTCTTCATCCTGTGCCAAAAATAGTGATGCCGTAAATCCTGATACATTTTTGCGGTGCCCGGGTGAATAGAATACCACGAACTATGGTCCTCCGCTAGGATCAACTCTCGAATCCCCTCCACATTGGGCACACAAATGCGCCCCTGCAATCTAAATACTCCATTATCATCTAGAGTTACCTTCGTAGCACCTTCCCACTGTACAGTATCCCTCAAGTCACGCAAATGGGGATTATCAAATTACCTCTCACGGATATGCTCTAATAGAGAAGAATGAGGGACCGTGCAGGCTAACACCTGCTAGGCTCAGAAATGTCTAGTCTCACGAATTACTTGGCTAAGGCCTGGACATCTAGAGCAAGTGGTCTCTGACTGACCGGAATGTATGCGAGACTACCCATGCTGGAAGACTTTCTACTCAACGCATCGGCCACCACATTGGCCTTACCTGGGTGATATAGAATAGTAATATTATAGTCCTTCAGCAACTCTAACCATCTCCTCCATCGCAAATTCAACTTCTTTTGCTTGAATAAGTACTGTAGGCTTTTGTGATCCATGTATACCTCACACGCCACACCATATATATAATGCCTCCAGATTTTTAAGGCATGAACTACTACTGCCAACTCAAGATCATGAATCGGATAATTCTTCTCATGGATTTTCAATTGTCTCGAAGCGTAAGCAATAATGTTACCATCATGCATCAATACCGCTCCAATCCCCATACAGGATGCATCACAGTAAACTGTATAAGGCCCTGCATCCATAGGTAGTATCAACACTGGTGCTATAGTCAAAGCCGTTCTGAGCTTCTGGAAGCTCGCCTCACACTCATCTGACCACTTGAACTGGGCACCCTTCTGGGTCAACCTGGTCATCGGGGCTGCAATAGAGGAGAACCCCTCTACAAATCCACGGTAGTAACCTGCTAACCCCAAGAAACTCCGGATCTTGGTGGCTGATCTAAGTCTAGGCCAGTCCTTGACTGCCTCCATCTTCCTTGGATCGACATGTATACCTTCTGCCGTCACAACATGGCCTAGTAATGCAACTGTACTTAGCCTAAACTCACACTCTTGAGATATCTGCATATAGCTGACTACCTTTTCCAGAGTCTGGAGAGCCCTCTAAGATGCTGCATATGCTCTTCTAACCACGGGAGCATATCAATACATTATCGATGGGTACTATCACGAGCCAGTTTAACTAGGGCATGAACACCACGTACTTATACAAATAGCCATGACTTTGGCCATAAGAGTCGTCCCTAAATTACAACATTGCCAATTAACTACGTGTTATCAAATACCTTATTCCAAAGCTCCCACATTACTCAAAATGAGGTATAGAGAACTTATGATTACTTTTTTTGAATTAATGAATCATATTTATCCGCACCTGGGTGCTCGTCTCAAAGGCTAACTCAACGGTTTAAAAATAGAGATGGCTAGATATGAATAGGAGTTATACAAAATGGTCAAATAGTCCTAACAGGCATGACTCTCATTTAAAAACGTAATACCAAAAATATTAATTTTATAAAAGAAGAATTTTAAACAAATAAACTCTTACTACCAGGACCTAGTCCTCACATGATATACACCGCAGCTTGAAGCTCGGCTTAGAAATATTTCACATTATGCCAAAACAATTTGAGGATCTCATCCTCAACTCTGAGTCACAATGCTTGCACATTATATCATCTGAAATTTTTTCATTTCCTTTCTTTCTTCCTTTCAATAATTGTCCGTCAAAGATAATCACGACATAAAATGAACCCTTATACTGAAAAAGTGCACAATTACGATTAGATTTAGTTATTCCGAGAATTATATCAAAACCCACTGTAATAAGTAATATAAAGTCACTCTTAGCCTTATGGATAATTTAGTGACTAACCCCTAATAATATGGATGTCTATCCTCATGTAATATCCCAACGTGAGTATTTCCATAACCAGATTTGATGATTACGATGCTCGCTCATGAATGGAGCATGTTAAAAGGACTCGCCTAAATTTTCTTTCAAAAACCAGATAAAATTAAGGGAAAATTATTATGTCTATAACAATCTGATTTATACGTGTGATGACCCCATTTGGTGTAGTTACCTCCCTCATATCATAAAAATTATATCAATGTTTGGGTTTTCACCTCTAGGATTTTCACCTCCACCTCTAACATCCTGACCTCTACATCTGGCTGGCCATGTAGGATAAATATTAACTGCAATGGAGCGTGTAGCCTGAGTGCTTTCCTAAAATTACATTTCTCCAAAACTCCATATTCACAGTGATTCCTTTAAGGCTCAATTAACTTATTGCTCGTGACAATATACATATTCGGACACAATCATTGTGACCTGGTACAATCGTTCAGATCGCATATACTACATATTGCAGAGAATCTAGGGGGGTGACGTCTTCCGAACATCTTCTTAAAATAGCATTTGGTAACTAGCGTTGCGTTGGCCGGCTTGCCCTCTTCGTGGACTTGTCGCAACCATCGACGGCCAATTTCCTCTTTTGCTATGTTGACTTAACACTTATGAGCTACCCCATTTACTCACATACCTTGGGGCGATTCTTACACCATGAAAGGAACCAAACTTAAATATGTATAAGTTATTTGGAGGACCTTTCCCTACCGTATATATGCATCCCAATAGTTCACAATATTTGTCCTTCACAACTCCAACAAATCCACCGGACGTCAAGGTTTGTTGAAACCCCACAAGATGCATTAGGTGATTTCCTGATATAATTGCATCTTCCGTCGGAACCACAACTGGCGTGGTAAATACATTATCTTCCCACTACTTCTGTCTGCCATCAGAAGCACAGTAAAAATCAACCCCATCGCATTCGACTATTCCCACGTTCTGTAATTCCTCGCAACAACGGTCAAGAACAATCCCATGGGTCCTCAAAAGATGCACCGCTGAAGGTGGTAGTGAAGAGTTTGGTGAAACCTATCCATCCTCCGTAAGACTTTTGAAGGCGTAGTTGATCTATCACTAGCCCGTGTCATTGTTCGGCTGGAGAAGCGGTACGTGACTTTGCCATTCGTGGGAAGACAAGAGTGGAAATTCAACTTAACATTTTGAAGAACGAATTCGCACGATAAGAAAGAACAAATGAGAAACTTTTTCCTAACTCAATAAACTCTGAAGGACAAGTACAGACGTCTCCGCATCTACCCCTCAAACACTACTAAGCTTGTTTGTGAGTGCTGAGACCTATGTAACCTAGAGCTCTGATACCAACTTGTCACGACTCGGATTTTCCCCCATCATTGGGATCGTGATGGCGCCTACTCGTGGTAGCTAGGCAAGCCAATTCGTTCAACATTATCATGTGCATATCATCATTTTTATACTCATACTTAATAACAAGAGAAATAATTACTCAATTTAATAAATGCGGAAGTCTTTCTAAATAGAGATGAATAATACTAAGGTAAAACACTGATAAAATCCTCTACCCAAGATGTAGAGTCACCAACTCACGAACTACTAAAGAATACTACACATAACGGTCTAAAAAAATAGTAAATATCTGACTATCTCGGAACAATGAGACCACAGCAAATAACATAAGTAAATAGAAGAGACGACGGGCCTGCGGATGCCTGCAAGCTACCTCGGTCTCGAAATGCTCAAAACTCTCACGAGTACCCTACTGCTGCTACTCCTGCTCGAAACCGGGACCTGTGCAAAAATGCATAGAAGTGCAGTATCAGCACAATCCGACCACATGTGCTGGTAAGTGCCTGGCCTATCCCGGCGAAGTAGATACAAGCCTAGGCCTAGACACTCACACAAACCTGTGTAGTTCTATATATGTACATACCACAAAACAACAGGATAATAATGTAACGAAATTAAAAAAGAAGTATCATACTGGGGGAAACACAATCAGCAACATATATTAAATCTGTAAATAAAAATCAGAGTATGATAAAAATAGATGTTATCAAAACAAGGAAATTTCAAATAGTTGCACAGCATCACCCTTCGTGCTTTTACTCTCATCCTCACATCCATGGCATGGCATGATCCTTCGTGCATGGTTCAAATAACAACGACACGGAGTGTTCCTTCGTGCATAATCAATATCAGAAGGCACGACATGATCCTTCGTGCTTAATCAATAACAATGTACGACATTACCCTTCGTGCACAATCAATAAAATAAGGCACGGCATGATAATTCGTGCATAATCAATAAAACAAGGCACGACATTACCCTTCGTGCATAATCAATAAAATAAGGCATGACATGAACCTTCGTGCATAATCAATAAAACAAGGCACGACATTACCTTTCGTGCATAATCAATAAAGAAGGCACGACATGATCCTTCGTGCATAATCAATAAAGAAGGCACGACATCACCCTTCGTGCATTATCACTCTTCCTCACCTAAATAACAATCACAGTTAAGGGAAAAAGAATGAAACAATTAACATGAATCGTCCCAGTAAGGGACACGATAATCATCACAGTAAAGTCCCGGCAAGGGAAACAATAATCAACTTCACAACCCGGCAAGGGTTCAAGATTATATCTTAAAAATATCCTATAATATATGTCAACAAACGACTCACGGTCATGCTAGATGCCAGTATATGGATGCTCGTCACCACAGCCCATACACCGCACTCAATCACATAGCATTTAGCACATTAATCCTATTCCCTCAAGCTAGGATAGATCAAACACTTACCTCTAAGCCTTGAAGTCCAATTATCCTTCAAGTATAGCTTTACCTCGAATTTTAGTATTCAACTTGCTCAAATCTAATCACAATTGGTTAAATTACATTAATAAATACTATATAAATTGGTTTGGATGCTTAAAAATGGTTTTCTCAAAGTTTAACCCAAAATTTCCCAAAATTCCCCTGGTTCCATGTGGTCGGAAGTCGGAGTTCGGACCAAAATCTGGTTACCCATTCCCTCACGAGTTCAATTACATGATTTGTTTCAAAATCGGACCTTAAATCGAGGTCTAATTCCCCAATTCATGAATAACCTAGGTTCTACCCAAAAACAAGAATTTCTACCATGAAAACTTTTGATTTTTCTTGAAAAACATGTTTAATGATGTTAGGCATTGAAAGAATTAAGTAAAATGTGACTTACAAGTGTTTTGGAGTGATTTTGCTCTTGAAGAATCGTGTATGGTGTGTTGGGTTTTGAAAGAATGAAGAAAAGAGGTGTAAAATCAGTTTAAGTATCAGATTGCACAGGTGCGGTTATGGGAATTGCAAACGTTTGTTTGCAATTGCAAACATAGCAGGTTTTGGACTGTTACTCTCGCATTTGTGAATAAAAGTTTGCATTTCCGAACTCTGGCCCAAGTCTGCCAGCCTCGCATTTTCGAGATGTTTTTCGCATTTGCGAACTTGAGGCTTTCTATGCACGATCGCATTTGCGACCCATTGTTTGCATTTGCGAACCCAGGCCATCTAAGGGCCATTTCGCATTTGCGACTAATTGTTAACTTTTGCGAACTTAGCATGATCCTGGAACTCTTCGTAATTGCGAGTATTTCTTCGCAATTGCGAAGATATGCTGGGGCAAAATACCAGCTGTGTTATTTTTCATAATTTGCTCAAACGACCTATCAAATCTTTACCCGAGCCCTCGGGCTCCAAACCAAACATGCACACAACTTCAAATTCATGTTACAAACTTCCTCGTGCGATCAAATCGCCAATATAACATCGTTTTCATCAAATCAAGCCTCAAGTTCATGATTATATTTCTTTAATTTCCTAAACTTTCAAATTTTGGAACTCATGGTTCAAAACATATCAAAAGACATCCAAATGTTGTCAAACTTTGCAGAAATCATTTATATAATATTTAAGACTTGTACCCAGCATCGGAACCAAAATACGAGCCAGATACCATGGTCGCTTAATCCATTTTCATTTAATAATTTCAGCAAAAACAATTTAACAGAAAAATTCATATCTTAGGCTCTAGACCTCAGAATTCGACTCCGGACGCATGCCCGAGGCCTATATTTTCCTACGGACCTTTCGGGATCGTCCGATCTCGGGTCCGGGTCCGTTTACCAAAAATGATGACCCAATTCAACTATGTCAATATTAATATCAATATTCTTAGCACTAAATCTTTCCGGATACATGCCCGAACTATGCAGGTAAATCGAGGCAACATAAAATGAGGTTTTCAAGGCATCGAGAGCACGGGGCAGATGAGGAAAATAGGTGATGACCCTTTGGGTCGTCACATGAGTACATGTAGTTTATGTATTCATGCTATACTTCTGTACTTAAATGTATAGGTTTTAAGGCAGGTGGATCTGGACAGTATCTGGGCTCGCAGTAGTGAGTTAGCTCAGGGACTTCTACGGTGAGCTGCCTTCTTTCTCATGCCGATCCGCAGCCGAAGAAATCCTTTCTTGTATTTATGATTTTCAGTCTATTTTGATTCAGAAAGTAGGACAGTGTTTTGTATATTTTTATGTATACTCTATTGGTCGCCCGTATCTAGTGACACCCGGTTCGGGCACACACACTGTATGCATATTCATTTTGGGGTCTGTATTGCTATGTCAGCACTTTATCGTTTTGCTTCTTTTCTTCATTTACTTGAGATATTTAGTATGTCTAGTTTGGGCTAAACTAAAAATGGGAACTTAAATCATAATTTCGTACTTGGCTGGCCTAACTATGGTGTTAGGCGCCATCATGACCTATTTATGAAAATGGATCGTGACAACATTGTATCAGAGCACTAGGTTGACATAGATCTCACATGTTACGGGCAAACCTAATAGAGTCTTGCAGATGATACGGAGACGACTATAGTGTGTTAGGAAAGACTATTCTTTGTGAGCATGTCATTTTTGCTACGCTTAATTTACTCCTACAAATTCATTTAGAATTAGAATTTTTTCTTTTATTATTTGAATTTCTATGAATTAATTGCATAATTTTGTGTTTTGTCTGTATTTTTTGCATACATTTTTAGTTCATATAATTCAAGTTAAAAATACAAAATATGCATTTGCATTTAGGGATATAATTTTACAATTTCAATATTAAGCAGGAATTAATTCATTTTAAAATAAAATTAAAGAAAATGACAAAAATAGTTTTTTGCATTGTTAATTGTTGAATTTGTCTTAGTTTATTTTGAAATAGGATTTAATCAATTTGTACGAATTGATGAGTTATGTTTTGGAAATAAATTAGGTTTTCATTTTTATTGTTTGCATTTTTTATAAAATCAGGAAAAACACAAAATTAGACAAAAATAGACAAATAATGAAAACAAAAACAAAATCAAATAAAGAGAAAATTAAAAAATGGACTGCTCATCTAGTCCACCAACCCTATCCCAACAGTCCAAACCCAGTCCCAACCCAAGCCCAAGTCCTAGACCCGGTCCAGCACCCCCCATAACCAAACGACGTCGTTTTGACTTAAACGCCAAATCCATCTGAACCCTTGATCCTCCTCAATCCAACGGTTACAGTCATTCCTAAACATTAAATAAAATTGTCTGAAAATTAACCCAAACCATAGAGACCAACTTACCATCCTCGTACCATCTTCCCCTCCTTTCCCTGTAACGCCTTTACCGGTGCAACACCGCCTTAGCCCCACCCTTCACCACCACGCCTCCATCGCTCCTCCGCCCTGCGCTGCCGACCAAAAATTGTCTCCGCCGGCGGCGATGCTCCAAATACATCCAAAATTTCACCCTTTACTCACCTCTTTCCCCTCTTTCCAACCCCCAAACACATTTCCCTCAAATCCCTGTCGTTTGCCTCGAATATTAGGTTAAACTTCCGGCCCAAACTGAAAATAACCTAATCGGCCCCAAATTAACACCACTACCCCATCTCAACCGCCTCTGTCCAACCTTCGTTTCTTTCAAATCCTCACCTAAATGTTTGAATCTTCAACTAAAAATTCCGGTTAAAACAAAATTCAACTAAACAAGTTCAAATCAACACCAGGCAGTCTAGTTACCTCCCTCGCCTCGAACATGAGGATGTTTCCCTTCAAAGCTCATCCAGTCTTCTCAAAATTCACACCTAGGGTTCGGATCCAAAACTTTGGTGAGTTTTTCTTATTATAATTCATTTTTTGTTTGTTTTCATGTTATTAGCTTAATCCCTTCTTAAATAATTAGATGATAGCTTGATTTTTGGATTAGTTTAGGCATGTGTTAGCTTCATGTTTTAAATTTCTGTTGATTTATTTTTGTTATTCGAATTAGTAATTGTTCAAATAGCTCAGCAGTAATTAGTGCTTATTAGTTTAATCCTGGTTTATGCCAGCTTAATTGATAGGTTAATTTCATTTAGTTCAAATTTTAGTTTAGCTCTGGATTTTAGCTTACCTTGATACAACTAGTTTTAGTTTAGTTGCTTATTTAATTGCAGTTCAATTAGGCCTAAGGTTTGGATATAGCTGGTTAACTTAGTTCCTTAGTCAATTATAATTAGATTTCAACTAAGGTAAAATAGGGTAAGGTGTTTGGTTAGGTCTGTAATTTCACGGGTGTTTCAGGGATAGTTCAGGCATAGAAAAGGGTAGTTTTATCAACAATAGTAAATTCAAAACCAAAACAAGGGTAGTATAGGTGTTGTGTAGTTAACAGAATCCCCTATACCCTTCTAGAAGGGGTCTAAGTGTAAGTTTTCTGCATTTTTATGCAGTAACTAAGTAACTTGGGGAACAAGGTAAAACATTAAGGTCTAATGATCAATTTGTGAGAAATTAAAAGGGGGGAAAGTAATAAGGGTTCCAGAACATTCTGCCACAGTTTTAGCCTATAAAAGTCACCCAAATGCCTTGAAATAGAAGGTTAGATGTTCTGAAAAATTCATAACCCTTCCAGCTTAAAAAATTCCTTTTAAATATCCTTTTATTTGAGTAAAAAAATCAGACTGGAAGTGCTGAAATGATCTGATTGCTCTGGTTCAATATCAATTGATATTTTGGGTGAAAACCAGTGTATTTCTATTGTTCTACTGCTATTACTCCCGAGTTAGTTCTTCCTGGGTAGTGAGGCCGGACTTGAGGATAAAATTTTGTCCTGTTCGAGTTGTGTCATTGCTAGTTTTGTTGACTGTGCTTGGACAGGTATTGATCTCCTTAACCTTCCATTGTTTTGCAATTCTAGGTACACCTCTTGTAATATTCAGAGCATTGGAAATAAAGTAAAAATTGAGCAGTTTCTTCCTTTTATGTAGACTCACATTATGTTTAGTTAGAATCGATAATGTTCTTATATCTCTATATGTATTCGGATAAGGATTATTAGAAATATAATACTATGGTTTTGTGTCAGCTGCTATTTTATTGAAATGTTGTGATTATTTGTGTTGGACTGTTAAACATGGACATTCTAATTTGTATAAGTTTTGGCGTAGATTAAACTCATATTTGGTATAGCTTTGTGCCTGGTTTAAATGAAAACTCTAGATTTGGTCAAGGCAAGTATTGATATTAATTATAGGTATAAATGTGAATGTAAACTGTATTTCCAATTGGAATTTTAGTATACTTGGATGTCCAGTTAAATTTAGTATGAATAATAATCTGGTTATGGCAATTTGGGCCACAAACAG
Organism: Nicotiana noctiflora; assembly: GCA_032618575.1. Classification (NCBI taxonomy): domain Eukaryota; kingdom Viridiplantae; phylum Streptophyta; class Magnoliopsida; order Solanales; family Solanaceae; genus Nicotiana; species Nicotiana noctiflora. Next base: position 3,621 of record JASVEL010006159.1, on the reverse strand, counting down.
GCCCAATGCTTGGCTCAACAGGCTGTGCTAAATTCTGATAATCGATGGATCAATGCCGTTGATAATGGTCCAGTATCGTGGCCCAATACAGAAACTGAACATTTTTCTCTTTTTTAAAGCCTATCACCTCTTGATTAAATGCTAATTCTTGCGAATTTGTATGAATAAACATATTTAGTTTCAATTGCAAATCAATGACTGTTCCCTGATTTGAGCTTATGTTCTGTTAAATTTTAGTTTGCATAGAATACAAATACATCTGGAGTTTTAGAATCGAGATATGTATGGCATTGGTTTGCATGTCTTTTCCTAATTTCATTGTATTAAATCTGTGAACTATGAAGAAAATTAATTCATTATTTGATACATCCCTGTTTGGGTGCAGCATGTTTGAGTTCGATTGGTTATAACAGTTAGTTTCATCTCATTTGGTGTGGCCATTTTGTAAAACACTTGCTCTACATCTAGTTGTCTAAAATATGGTTTATGAGAAGTTCATGACTATTCTAAGTTTGCGTTAGTATAAGTTACGGTAGGAAAATTGGTAATGAACTTACAAATATAGAATTCGGGTCTAGAATTAGGTAGCGGGTTCAAGCTAAAAGGGTGTTCCCTTTTGTTTGAATTTGTGACTCGAATTAGTATTTGTAAATTAATTAGCCCTTAGAGACAAATAATTCGTAGAAACCTCTAGTATGCTTTAGTTGGACTTTAATAACAAAAATGAGACGCGCCTCTCCAAATTGAATACATAATTGCGGGGCCCTCATCTATTACGCAATAAAATACCTAGAAACTCAGAACGGTCCGTTTAACAAATTTCATGTCCTTCCCAAAAGATAATAACGCGCTAGACACTTTAAGCGCGTGTTTAATAACTTTACCTTCCTAATTCGGGTGTGTATTTCATACAACCCAAATCCAAATCCGAAAATGTCAAATAAAGGTGTGTCGAGGATCCGCGTGCATTTCATGTGACGTGATCCGAAAATATATTTTTAGGCGACGTTCACTTTCGTAATAATAATAATAATTAAAAAGCGATAAATAATTATAAAATTGCACTATAGGTTGGAGGTAAAAAATTACATTTTTAGCCATTTATAATAACTTAAGCGACCGTACTAGAATCACGGGATCTGGGGGTGCCTAACACCTTCCCTCGGGTCAACAAAATTCCTTACACAAAATTTCTGGTTTGCAGACTCCATGTGGGGAGTCGAATAATTTTCCTCGATTTGGGATTTAAACTAGTGACTCAGGACACCAAAAGCCAATCCTTTCCTGAGTGGCAACTCTAAAAATAAATAAATAATCCCAAATGAGAATAATATCACTTTAATTGAAAAAACTCCCCTTTTATATATATTTTACCTTTCGGGGTAAGGTGTGTGTAAAAAAGGGAGTTGTGACAGCTCTAGCGACTCTGCTGGGGATCGAACCTAGAATCTCTGGTTCAGGGTTGAAAGAATTCGAGCTTAGTTTAATTATTATATTTGGCTTTTATCTGATTCTTCTACATGCTTCCATGCTATATGTGCTAAATATTTACTGCTTTGATATTTGTTGAAAATGTATATAAACTGTCGCGAATCCCTCCTCTTTCTGAGTCTTCTACATCATGGAGAAGGGTGCACTTCGTGTAGCTTCTCTTCTATTAGAGTCTTTTTCTCAAATTTAGAACGAGGTTTGGATAAGTTGCAAAGCTGACCGAGCTTCTGTATTCCCAGTACGGTGCCTCCCCCTCAGCCCGAGTTGTCCACTTGGGTACGCCAGGTATAGACCAATAAACCTAGGGTTTGAACCTAGATGAACAATAAACTCATGCCGGACTCCTAGTAGGGTGCTTATGTGCATCATGTGCATTCTGACTTAGGGGACTCAACATAGGGGTTGGGCCCTTCTAGGACAGGTGACCCATACTGAAATGACCATCCCGATGCATATTATGTGCTACTTGCATTGATTTGCTCGGTTTTGCATGCTGACCGGTTTGTATATAATAGCAGTGTTAGGACTAAGGGAAGATAATCATTTGTTGTGAAAAAACCCAATGCCCAATTCGTACCAAAATGCTGCCGGAGTTTAAAAAAATAAAGAGAAAATTGAAAAAATTGTTGCTCAAAAATAATTTTGATTTTTCCCAATCAGCCCAAACTATGCTGGTTTGATTCTCACCGGATGTGAGATACATAGGCAACCCTCACCGGGTTAACCTTTTCTTTTTCAAAAATAACCAAATAATGTCAATTTTTAATTGTTTTCATTAAATAAATCGGGTGATGTCATTCTTGTTTAAAATAAGCCGAATGTCCCTCAAAAGGACGCCGGAAGGCCGTTTTTGCAAGAACAGCCACCTTGAGTCATTTTAAACGGTTTGCAAATACCGCCTTAAAATCTCCCTCACGGAAGTGCTGAAAGTCCGTATTCACCAAACTTGTTTTTCTCAACTGGAATTTTTGCAAAGATAGACATTATATGGCCAAGTTTCAAAAAAGAGTCACAATCAGCGTTAAAACTTTATCAGTCTTGTGCTAGCTTGTGGTGATGCTTAATGATGCCCCATGGGCCCCAGGATGAAAAATGTTTTCAAATTCATGGTCCATTAAATATATTTTGCAAAAATAGGCGCTTCTACCTTTTGATCATTAAATAAATGTGCAGGATGAATTCCAAAGACATCAAAAACTTTTCAGTCCTGAGTGAGATACCCCTCCAGCTTCATATGTGGTGGAATGACTTACGAGATGGAAGTAAAGAATTAGTGGTAAGAATATTAGGAGGCCTTCCAGGGCTTATGAGCATAAGACCGAGAAAGGACATTGTTGAAGCATTGATACCGTTTTGGGATCCAACTCGAAATGTCTTCAAATTCTCTGATTTCGAGCTCACACCAACATTGGAGGAAATGGCAGGGTATGCAGGCCTTAACGGGAACATGCGAAGTAGATATCCTCTATTACCCGGGACTAACACGCTCCATAAATTCTTGAATTTATTGAGTATCAGTCGAGATATCCAAGACCCGCATCTAGCAGAAGGGTGTTGTACTTTGCATTTTCTTTACCATCGATACGGCAACCCCAGGGGCTTCAAGGAACTTAACACGAGCTTAACATATAAAGGAAATAAAGACAAATGGAAGGCTCGGCGAGGGTTAGCATTTATTGTGGCCTTTCTAGGAATTGTGATTTGCCCAAAGGAAGATGGGAAAATAGATCTTGCACTGACAGGAATGGTGGGTGTAGCTATGAAAAAGCCCAATAGTACAATAGTCTCCTTGATTGTAGCAAAAATTTATTGGGCCTTAACTAAGTGTCGAGAAGGAGAAAAATGCTTCCAAGGGTGCAATCATCTGTTGCAAATGTGGATCCAGGAGAATTTATGTCATCGCACATGGTACATGAACTTCGGGTTAACTGGGCTCAGTTGCATCAATGAATTTGAAACACGGGTTGCAAGCATCAAATTCCCCCAAGGTGTTAAGGCTTGGTCTTCATGCTTGAATTCATTAAATGCGGATAAAATTGAATGGGCTTATGGGTGGCTTCCTGGAACTGAAGTCTTCTATACTTCAGCAGATGTCCCATATATACTTTTGATGTTCATTCGAAGCATACA
>JASVEL010006158.1:0-30113 GCA_032618575.1 Nicotiana noctiflora | reverse complement strand
TCCACCAACCCTATCCCAACAGTCCAAACCCAGTCCCAACCCAAGCCCAAGTCCTAGACCCGGTCCAGCACCCCCCATAACCAAACGACGTCGTTTTGACTTAAACGCCAAATCCATCTGAACCCTTGATCCTCCTCAATCCAACGGTTACAGTCATTCCTAAACATTAAATAAAATTGTCTGAAAATTAACCCAAACCATAGAGACCAACTTACCATCCTCGTACCATCTTCCCCTCCTTTCCCTGTAACGCCTTTACCGGTGCAACACCGCCTTAGCCCCACCCTTCACCACCACGCCTCCATCGCTCCTCCGCCCTGCGCTGCCGACCAAAAATTGTCTCCGCCGGCGGCGATGCTCCAAATACATCCAAAATTTCACCCTTTACTCACCTCTTTCCCCTCTTTCCAACCCCCAAACACATTTCCCTCAAATCCCTGTCGTTTGCCTCGAATATTAGGTTAAACTTCCGGCCCAAACTGAAAATAACCTAATCGGCCCCAAATTAACACCACTACCCCATCTCAACCGCCTCTGTCCAACCTTCGTTTCTTTCAAATCCTCACCTAAATGTTTGAATCTTCAACTAAAAATTCCGGTTAAAACAAAATTCAACTAAACAAGTTCAAATCAACACCAGGCAGTCTAGTTACCTCCCTCGCCTCGAACATGAGGATGTTTCCCTTCAAAGCTCATCCAGTCTTCTCAAAATTCACACCTAGGGTTCGGATCCAAAACTTTGGTGAGTTTTTCTTATTATAATTCATTTTTTGTTTGTTTTCATGTTATTAGCTTAATCCCTTCTTAAATAATTAGATGATAGCTTGATTTTTGGATTAGTTTAGGCATGTGTTAGCTTCATGTTTTAAATTTCTGTTGATTTATTTTTGTTATTCGAATTAGTAATTGTTCAAATAGCTCAGCAGTAATTAGTGCTTATTAGTTTAATCCTGGTTTATGCCAGCTTAATTGATAGGTTAATTTCATTTAGTTCAAATTTTAGTTTAGTTGGATTTTAGCTTACCTTGATACAACTAGTTTTAGTTTAGTTGCTTATTTAATTGCAGTTCAATTAGGCCTAAGGTTTGGATATAGCTGGTTAACTTAGTTCCTTAGTCAATTATAATTAGATTTCAACTAAGGTAAAATAGGGTAAGGTGTTTGGTTAGGTCTGTAATTTCACGGGTGTTTCAGGGATAGTTCAGGCATAGAAAAGGGTAGTTTTATCAACAATAGTAAATTCAAAACCAAAACAAGGGTAGTATAGGTGTTGTGTAGTTAACAGAATCCCCTATACCCTTCTAGAAGGGGTCTAAGTGTAAGTTTTCTGCATTTTTATGCAGTAACTAAGTAACTTGGGGAACAAGGTAAAACATTAAGGTCTAATGATCAATTTGTGAGAAATTAAAAGGGGGGAAAGTAATAAGGGTTCCAGAACATTCTGCCACAGTTTTAGCCTATAAAAGTCACCCAAATGCCTTGAAATAGAAGGTTAGATGTTCTGAAAAATTCATAACCCTTCCAGCTTAAAAAATTCCTTTTAAATATCCTTTTATTTGAGTAAAAAAATCAGACTGGAAGTGCTGAAATGATCTGATTGCTCTGGTTCAATATCAATTGATATTTTGGGTGAAAACCAGTGTATTTCTATTGTTCTACTGCTATTACTCCCGAGTTAGTTCTTCCTGGGTAGTGAGGCCGGACTTGAGGATAAAATTTTGTCCTGTTCGAGTTGTGTCATTGCTAGTTTTGTTGACTGTGCTTGGACAGGTATTGATCTCCTTAACCTTCCATTGTTTTGCAATTCTAGGTACACCTCTTGTAATATTCAGAGCATTGGAAATAAAGTAAAAATTGAGCAGTTTCTTCCTTTTATGTAGACTCACATTATGTTTAGTTAGAATCGATAATGTTCTTATATCTCTATATGTATTCGGATAAGGATTATTAGAAATATAATACTATGGTTTTGTGTCAGCTGCTATTTTATTGAAATGTTGTGATTATTTGTGTTGGACTGTTAAACATGGACATTCTAATTTGTATAAGTTTTGGCGTAGATTAAACTCATATTTGGTATAGCTTTGTGCCTGGTTTAAATGAAAACTCTAGATTTGGTCAAGGCAAGTATTGATATTAATTATAGGTATAAATGTGAATGTAAACTGTATTTCCAATTGGAATTTTAGTATACTTGGATGTCCAGTTAAATTTAGTATGAATAATAATCTGGTTATGGCAATTTGGGCCACAAACAGGCCCAATGCTTGGCTCAACAGGCTGTGCTAAATTCTGATAATCGATGGATCAATGCCGTTGATAATGGTCCAGTATCGTGGCCCAATACAGAAACTGAACATTTTTCTCTTTTTTAAAGCCTATCACCTCTTGATTAAATGCTAATTCTTGCGAATTTGTATGAATAAACATATTTAGTTTCAATTGCAAATCAATGACTGTTCCCTGATTTGAGCTTATGTTCTGTTAAATTTTAGTTTGCATAGAATACAAATACATCTGGAGTTTTAGAATCGAGATATGTATGGCATTGGTTTGCATGTCTTTTCCTAATTTCATTGTATTAAATCTGTGAACTATGAAGAAAATTAATTCATTATTTGATACATCCCTGTTTGGGTGCAGCATGTTTGAGTTCGATTGGTTATAACAGTTAGTTTCATCTCATTTGGTGTGGCCATTTTGTAAAACACTTGCTCTACATCTAGTTGTCTAAAATATGGTTTATGAGAAGTTCATGACTATTCTAAGTTTGCGTTAGTATAAGTTACGGTAGGAAAATTGGTAATGAACTTACAAATATAGAATTCGGGTCTAGAATTAGGTAGCGGGTTCAAGCTAAAAGGGTGTTCCCTTTTGTTTGAATTTGTGACTCGAATTAGTATTTGTAAATTAATTAGCCCTTAGAGACAAATAATTCGTAGAAACCTCTAGTATGCTTTAGTTGGACTTTAATAACAAAAATGAGACGCGCCTCTCCAAATTGAATACATAATTGCGGGGCCCTCATCTATTACGCAATAAAATACCTAGAAACTCAGAACGGTCCGTTTAACAAATTTCATGTCCTTCCCAAAAGATAATAACGCGCTAGACACTTTAAGCGCGTGTTTAATAACTTTACCTTCCTAATTCGGGTGTGTATTTCATACAACCCAAATCCAAATCCGAAAATGTCAAATAAAGGTGTGTCGAGGATCCGCGTGCATTTCATGTGACGTGATCCGAAAATATATTTTTAGGCGACGTTCACTTTCGTAATAATAATAATAATTAAAAAGCGATAAATAATTATAAAATTGCACTATAGGTTGGAGGTAAAAAATTACATTTTTAGCCATTTATAATAACTTAAGCGACCGTACTAGAATCACGGGATCTGGGGGTGCCTAACACCTTCCCTCGGGTCAACAAAATTCCTTACACAAAATTTCTGGTTTGCAGACTCCATGTGGGGAGTCGAATAATTTTCCTCGATTTGGGATTTAAACTAGTGACTCAGGACACCAAAAGCCAATCCTTTCCTGAGTGGCAACTCTAAAAATAAATAAATAATCCCAAATGAGAATAATATCACTTTAATTGAAAAAACTCCCCTTTTATATATATTTTACCTTTCGGGGTAAGGTGTGTGTAAAAAAGGGAGTTGTGACAGCTCTAGCGACTCTGCTGGGGATCGAACCTAGAATCTCTGGTTCAGGGTTGAAAGAATTCGAGCTTAGTTTAATTATTATATTTGGCTTTTATCTGATTCTTCTACATGCTTCCATGCTATATGTGCTAAATATTTACTGCTTTGATATTTGTTGAAAATGTATATAAACTGTCGCGAATCCCTCCTCTTTCTGAGTCTTCTACATCATGGAGAAGGGTGCACTTCGTGTAGCTTCTCTTCTATTAGAGTCTTTTTCTCAAATTTAGAACGAGGTTTGGATAAGTTGCAAAGCTGACCGAGCTTCTGTATTCCCAGTACGGTGCCTCCCCCTCAGCCCGAGTTGTCCACTTGGGTACGCCAGGTATAGACCAATAAACCTAGGGTTTGAACCTAGATGAACAATAAACTCATGCCGGACTCCTAGTAGGGTGCTTATGTGCATCATGTGCATTCTGACTTAGGGGACTCAACATAGGGGTTGGGCCCTTCTAGGACAGGTGACCCATACTGAAATGACCATCCCGATGCATATTATGTGCTACTTGCATTGATTTGCTCGGTTTTGCATGCTGACCGGTTTGTATATAATAGCAGTGTTAGGACTAAGGGAAGATAATCATTTGTTGTGAAAAAACCCAATGCCCAATTCGTACCAAAATGCTGCCGGAGTTTAAAAAAATAAAGAGAAAATTGAAAAAATTGTTGCTCAAAAATAATTTTGATTTTTCCCAATCAGCCCAAACTATGCTGGTTTGATTCTCACCGGATGTGAGATACATAGGCAACCCTCACCGGGTTAACCTTTTCTTTTTCAAAAATAACCAAATAATGTCAATTTTTAATTGTTTTCATTAAATAAATCGGGTGATGTCATTCTTGTTTAAAATAAGCCGAATGTCCCTCAAAAGGACGCCGGAAGGCCGTTTTTGCAAGAACAGCCACCTTGAGTCATTTTAAACGGTTTGCAAATACCGCCTTAAAATCTCCCTCACGGAAGTGCTGAAAGTCCGTATTCACCAAACTTGTTTTTCTCAACTGGAATTTTTGCAAAGATAGACATTATATGGCCAAGTTTCAAAAAAGAGTCACAATCAGCGTTAAAACTTTATCAGTCTTGTGCTAGCTTGTGGTGATGCTTAATGATGCCCCATGGGCCCCAGGATGAAAAATGTTTTCAAATTCATGGTCCATTAAATATATTTTGCAAAAATAGGCGCTTCTACCTTTTGATCATTAAATAAATGTGCAGGATGAATTCCAAAGACATCAAAAACTTTTCAGTCCTGAGTGAGATACCCCTCCAGCTTCATATGTGGTGGAATGACTTACGAGATGGAAGTAAAGAATTAGTGGTAAGAATATTAGGAGGCCTTCCAGGGCTTATGAGCATAAGACCGAGAAAGGACATTGTTGAAGCATTGATACCGTTTTGGGATCCAACTCGAAATGTCTTCAAATTCTCTGATTTCGAGCTCACACCAACATTGGAGGAAATGGCAGGGTATGCAGGCCTTAACGGGAACATGCGAAGTAGATATCCTCTATTACCCGGGACTAACACGCTCCATAAATTCTTGAATTTATTGAGTATCAGTCGAGATATCCAAGACCCGCATCTAGCAGAAGGGTGTTGTACTTTGCATTTTCTTTACCATCGATACGGCAACCCCAGGGGCTTCAAGGAACTTAACACGAGCTTAACATATAAAGGAAATAAAGACAAATGGAAGGCTCGGCGAGGGTTAGCATTTATTGTGGCCTTTCTAGGAATTGTGATTTGCCCAAAGGAAGATGGGAAAATAGATCTTGCACTGACAGGAATGGTGGGTGTAGCTATGAAAAAGCCCAATAGTACAATAGTCTCCTTGATTGTAGCAAAAATTTATTGGGCCTTAACTAAGTGTCGAGAAGGAGAAAAATGCTTCCAAGGGTGCAATCATCTGTTGCAAATGTGGATCCAGGAGAATTTATGTCATCGCACATGGTACATGAACTTCGGGTTAACTGGGCTCAGTTGCATCAATGAATTTGAAACACGGGTTGCAAGCATCAAATTCCCCCAAGGTGTTAAGGCTTGGTCTTCATGCTTGAATTCATTAAATGCGGATAAAATTGAATGGGCTTATGGGTGGCTTCCTGGAACTGAAGTCTTCTATACTTCAGCAGATGTCCCATATATACTTTTGATGTTCATTCGAAGCATACAAACTTATGCACCTCACAGAGTCATGCGGCAATTTGCAAGGTTCCAAACAGTGCACAACGATGCAGATCTAAGTGAACAAGTTATTGAGTTGGGTCCTAAAACCACCTTCCCGGAAGTAAGAATTAGAAAAATATGGAATGAAATCTGGTTTCTGCAACCCGATACAATGATAGAGGATCGAGCCAGGGGAGAGGTGGATCCTAAATATTTGGCCTGGTTCAACAAAAGGTTCCAAATTCCCAGGAGACCCTCTAAAAGGCCTCATGTACAGCAGTTTACCGATGGAGCCCCGCTTTAATTGGATTGGTTGACAAAAGAAAAGGAATACCGAGTAAAAATTGGGGCATTAGAACACTAGGTACGGGATCTTCAGTTCGAAAAAGATGTCCAAATGGCTGCTGATGAAGGTGAGAAGAAGAAATTGTTTCTGGAAAATGAAGCCCTTAAAGCACAGATCCAACAAATGAAAATTGACGCAAGAAATAGGGAAAGAAGCGTGTTTGATGAAAGGTGGATTAGAGGGTTGAGAAAAAGAAGTCTCAAATTGTGAAGAAGAATTAGAAAGGTCTCAAAGGAATATGGCCACACTACAAACACATTGGGCCAAGAAAACTGAGGAAATAGCCTGATATGTACAACATCTAAAAAGGGATTATGAAGAAACCATTGCCAACCTAAGAAATAAAGGAAATGCTTCGGAAGAAAGGGCAATCCAATTAGACAAAACGTTTCGAGCTGAGAGGAACCGGTGTTATGAGATGATGGATGAAATGCAAAAGGAAGTAAAGTTGTTACAAGACCTTCACCTTTAGGGTCCCAAGTGCTAGAAGCCCGCAATCAACAGATAAGCCGACTCCTTCAAGAAAAAGGTCAAATTAGGGAAAGAATCCAGCGCATTGCCCATTATATTGTCAAGAGATCTCAACATGGTGAACAGATGGGTAGAACCACTTTCTTTGCTTCAGTAATGCTATTTGTTCGGCAGGTCATGAATGATTTAGAACAACTGCAAAGGGGTTCTGCGCGCAGGCTCGTGGTGATGCTGAATGATGCCCCACGGGCCCCAGGGTTTGAAGCTTTGATGTATCCCTAGATAGTTGAGTCTGTATTTTGTTTTGAGTCATTTGTATTTTTCTTCTGAAAATGAAAACAAATAGTTTAGTAACTTTGTAATTGCAGTTTTTATTAATGAATATTCGAAAATTTCCCAAAAAATTATTTTTCTTATTTTTTGCATTTTTATCTTTTATTTGCAAGAACTACACTTGGTTTGATTCATGCGGGGCCATGACACGTAGGCAATCTACATAAGATTCGATCGTAATCTTGGAAAAAACAAAGAAAGAAGAGAAATATGAGGAAATAAATAAAAGGAAACCGAGAGAAAAAGAAACACAAGAGAAGGCAATCAGGCATTGAGAGAAAAAGCCAAAAGGGAAGTGAAAATAAAATAAAAAGAGAAAGGAAAGGAAAAAGAAACAATAGAAAAGTTGGGATGACGCATGCAGCTAAAGCAAACATGTAGATTCTCAGTTAACTGTATAGGTGCATCACATTTCAATGTGTAGTTGCCTATCTGTTATTTGTGTCACACTAACCGTTGTTGCTGTCATTCCAGTTAAGTTTTAGAAACCGTGGTTGGTTTGTGGTAAGCTGGCCTCACATTGATACTTCACCAGATCCAAAGGAAGAGTTGAAATGTCGTCAGAAATGGCTCTTCCTGCAGTCCCTATCTCCGAAGACAGCCCACTCTCTGGAATACCTGTCTCCGAATCCTACATAGCTGAAGAAAATAGAATACCACGTCTTCGTTAGATGGAGACGTGGGATGCTTGCAACTACGGGAAACAACCCCCTAGTAATATCCCTGGATTCCCAGAATTGTTCCCCAGATCATGAGGAGTTACCACTATCCTCATCAGCCACCCAAATGTTTCTTTGGGTCAGCCTACCATCACTGCTAACTTTTTTTGAACACCCTCTGAAACTCACCTACAAATGTTCCCATCTAAGACTACGCACAACATTTTCACTGGTCCACCATCCTCTCCAATAACTCATCCATCATTGCCAAGGCACGTTGGGGACCCTTCAATCTTCACATTCTAGAATCTGGTCTTTCAAGTTGATCCTCTAATATACCCTCATTACACATATTTTCGGCCACCTTATGAGCCCGTAACGGAACATGACAAGACTCTCAAAACATCAGAACATGATGACATGACAAAAAGGATGAAGAGTCTGGAACAAAGTCTTAAGAATATGAAAGGACTAAGTGGGCAGAAATGTGTCTCTTATAATGATCTGTGCATGTTCCCTCACGTGCATCTGCCTTTGGGATATAAGATGCCAAAGTTTGAGAAGTTTGATGGACATGGTGATCCCATAGCTCATCTCAAAAGGTACTGTAATCAGCTACGTGGAGCTGAGGGCAAAGAAGAGTTACTGATGTCCTATTTTGGAGAAAGTTTAGTGGGTATAGCGTCAGAATTGTACATGGATCAGGACATATCTCGATGGCATATTTGGGATGACCTCGCTAGAGATTTTGTCCGACAATTTCATTAAAATGTGGATATTGCACCCGATAGGAATTATTTGGCAAATCTCAAGAAAAAGGCTCAGAAAGTTTCCATAAATATACAATCAAGTGGCACGAGCGAGGGTGAAACCATCAACGGATGAGGTGGAGATGGTGACAGTTTTTCTACAATCCCAAGAAGCAGATTATTTTCAAAACATGATGTCCGCCATGGGTAAACCTTTTGCGGAAGCCATATAAATTAGAGAAATGGTGGAGAATAGTTTAAAGACAGGCAGAATCCTAAGTCAATCGGCTATAAGAGCAACCTCCCAAACTATTCAAGGCTGGTCTGGAAGGACGGTTAAGGGCAAGAAGAAAGAAGAAACAGTGATGGCAACATCGGGAGGAAGACGATTTTGAGCTTCTAGACCGGCATTCCCTAAAAGAACTCCTCAGTAGTATTACCCTCACACAGACATGACTTATACTCCTCCACCTTATGCGGTAATGAATGCTCAACCGTTCGGCCGACCGCAAAATAATCGAAACCCACCCCCATTCCAAAGAAACCAGCCTCCTTTCTAAACCCAATACAATCCCCAAACAACGCAAAATAATTTCCTCCCTAGAGAACCACCCAAGCGACAAAATTTTACACTAATTGGTGAATCATATTCCAGTTTATTCCCGAAGCTTGTCCAAATGAACTTGCTGCACCCCAAAACAAGCAAACCCTGGAATCACGATCATACTAGTGGGGTGCCAGGTGTGCATATCATTCAGGAGTGGAAGGGCATAGCACAGACCATTGCTAGACATTGAAAAGGGCTGTGGAAGATTTGATCAAGCAAGAAAAAATAGTGCTGAAGGATGAAGAAGTTCCAAATGTTACTAATAACCCATTGCCCGCTCACAACAACGGGCCAGTAATTGGTATGATTTGTGAAGACCAAGAATTTGATCTGTCCTTGAAAGCCATAATTGCTATTGTCAATGTTGAAAGGAAGCCTAAGACATCCCTGAAGCAGGAAAAAAGAGAGAAGAAGGATAAAACTACCAAAGTGGAACCCGAAATTAAAATTGAGGCAAAAGTCGAGCCAATGCCTCTGAAACAAGGGGTTCTTTATATTACAAGGGGTCGTCCAAAAAAACAGTTAGTCGTGAGTGCTCCGAAGAAATATGAAGTAAAGAAAGGGACACAAGTGGCCTACGTGGTGCGGGAGATAATCATACCGCCTCGGCTGAGCAAGCCAGTGGTTATTAGACGTGCACCACAGAAGCTGATGACTTATCCCTCTACAGTGCCCTAGAACTACCAACAAACTGTGGTTACTTAAAAAGGCAAAGAAATATAGGGGAACTCCCGGGAACCATCCCAGTTGAAAAATTCGCAAATACTCTTGAAGTCAATAGCGCTGCAAGGAAATGCTTTCCATCTAAAAATCCAATAAGCGCCGAAGAAGCAGAAACTTTCTTTCAGAAATGAAAATGCTTGATTATGAAATAGTGGAACAACTGAGGGGGTGTCTTGAGCAAGTATCACTTTGGACATTGGTGACTAAATCCGGTGAACATCAGAAGATTCTTATGAAAACCTTGAATGAGGCATATGTGCCCAGCGGAACATCAATTGAATAATTGGAGAGAATGGTAGAAAGATTTTTTTGCTATCAATCAGCTTTCTTTTAAAAAGAATGATCTACCACCAGAAGGAGCTGCTCACAATAAAGCTTTACATTCAACTGTCAAATGTGGGGGTTCCTATGTTAAGTGTGTCATAGTGGACGGAGGCTCAGGGGTTGTTATCTGCCCACTCTCCACATTACAAAGAATGGAGATCGGAACAGGAAGAATTCGTGCCAACAATATCTGTGTGAGATCTTTTGATGGCATCAAGAGGGACACTATCTGTGAAATTGATTTGATACTAACCATAGGTCCAGTGGATTTCGAGGTCACTTTCCAAGTATTCGACATGGACACGTCATACAATTTGCTTTTGGGAAGGCCTTGGATTAATGCTGCAGGAGTCGTGCCTTCTACATCCACCAGATGGTAATATTTGAATATGAGAATCAGGAGATTGTAGTTCATGGAGAAGATGAGCAGTATATCTATCGTAACCATCCATTCCGTGCTTGGAAGCAAGGGAAGGAAGTAAGCATATTGTTTATCAAGCCTTTGCAGTTGTGGCAGTGGACCAATATAAGGAAGAAAGTCCATGCGCCCATCCTTTCTTGTCTAATGCTTCAATCATGGTGGCCAAAGAAATGATTAGATATGGATTCAAACTAGGGAAAAGATTGGGAAAATATTTGCAAGGAATAGTTTAGCCAGTAACTCTATCAACTGCAGAGAAGTATTTCGGGATAGGTTTTCACCCCACTCTAGAGGATGAAGCTTGGGCTGAAGAAAGGATAAAAGAATGATGGTTTTTGCCACAGCCAGTGCCACATATGAGACCTTTGTCGAACCCAAATATGTTGAAGAAGAGGATGAGGTTTTCACTGCAGACGAAATAGAGAACATATGCGGAGCCATGATGAAACTCACATTGTAGAACCAGGAGAATGTACTAGCACCGCTGAGGTACTCTATATGTGACCAGATGTTAAACTTCAGAATTGGAATGCTACTCCGTTCCCGATCAGGCGGAAGTCCTGGTAGATTAGCCAATTCACCTTGTTATGCATCTCAAGTTATTTCAGGGTGTAACTCATATGTTTTCTTTTCGTATCTTGTCTTTTAAATTCATGCAAACCCTGTTATCTTCCCAAATTCCAAGAAATGAAATCAATATTTCATCATCCATTTTCCTTTTTCTGATTTCTTTTATTTTTTCTGTTTTTTCATTTTTTCTTTTCAATTATAATAATTTGGCTTAAACATGACATGCCTGCGGATTTCATGCCTAGACTCAAGCACGATGTCTAACTATGAAATAAGGAATCAAGAACTAGAATATGATTAAGAAGAGCATTTTAAGGAAATAAACCAAGAATTGGAACAATTTGAGAATAAACCTAAGCCAAACCTGAATGACACTGAACCGGTTAATTTGGGAACTACCGAGGAAACAAGAGAAACCAGTATAAGCATTCACACAGAGGAGAGAAATTCGAGATGCCATAATCCAGCTCTTGTTTGAATTTTAAGATGTGTTTGCTTGGTCATATGACAACATGCCAGGGTTGAGTGTAGACTTAGTGGTGCATAAATTGCCGATTTACCCTGACTCTCATCCGGTGCAACAAAAGCAAAGAAAGTTCAAAACTAACGTCAGTGATAGGATCAAGTAAGAAATTACAATAAGATCTGAAGATAGGGGTAATTCGGGTGGTCCGATATACTACTTGGTTAGCCAATGTGGTTCCTGTGCCAAAGAAAGATGGGAAAACCCGTGTGTGTGTGGATTATAGAGATTTGAACAGTGCAAGTCCAAAGGACAATTTCCCTTTGCCCAACATCCACATCCTTGTTGATAACTACGCTAAACATGAGATACAGTCCTTCGTGGATTGTTACACGGGATATCATCAGCTGTTGATCGATGAAGAAGATGCCGAAAAAATTGCTTTCACTACACCATGGGGGACCTACTGCTATCGGGTCATGCCATTTGGTTTCAACAATGCTGGGGAAACATACATGAGGGCTATGACTTCTATCTGTCATGACATGATGCATCAAGATATAGAGGTGTATGTAAATGATGTAATTATCAAGTCCCGGACTCAGAATGATCATGTGCGAGACCTGAGAAAGTTCTTTGAACTGTTACGTAAGTATGATTTGAAGTTGAATCCAGCCAAATGCACTTTTGGGGTCCCATTGGGCAAGCTCCTAGGTTTTACAGTCAGCAGGAAGAGTATCGAGCTCGATCCAATAAAGATAAAGGTTATTCGATATCTACCTCCTACAAGAACTAAGAAGGACGTGATGAGCTTATTGGGCAGGTTGAACTATATCAGTCGGTTCATTGCTCAATTGACTACCATGTGTGAGCCCATATTTAAACTATTGAAGAAAGATGCAACAGTCAAATGGACAGCTGAATGCCAAGAATCTTTCGACAAAATCAAGGAATATCTGTCAAATCCTTCGGTGTTGGTCCCACCTAAAGCAGGACGACCTCTCCTCTTATATTTGACAGTGCTAGAAAACTCTTTCGGTTGTGTTATAGGGAAGCATGATGAGACTGGCAAGAAAGAGCAAGCAATTTATTATTTTAGTAAGAAGTTCACTAGCTATGAGGCCATGTATACTTTGTTGGAAAGAACATGTTGTGCACTGACATGGGTCACTCAGAAGTTAAGTCATTATATGCAAGCCCATACTACCTATCTTATAACTAGGCTGGACCCTTTGAAATACATATTCCAGAAGCCGATGCCCAATGGGAGATTAGCAAATAGAAAATCCTGCTCACTGAGTTTGACATAGTCTATGTCACTCGCACGAGAATGAAGGTCCTGGCGTTAGCAGACCATTTGGCAGAAAACCCGATTGACGATGAATACCAACCACTGAGCACGTATTTCCCGGATGAAGAAGTTAATTCTGTAGAAGTCATCACTGAAGATACTTGTACTTGGAAAATGTTTTTTTGATGTAGCAGTAAATGCGAGAGCTATAGGTATTGGGGCAATTTTGAAATCCCCTGATGGTCAGCATTATCCAGCCACATCTAGGCTCCGATGTTTCTGCACAAACAATACGGCTAAGTATGAAGCCTGCATCATGGGTATGGACATGGCCATTGACAAGGAGGTCGAAGATTTTTTGATCATGGGATGTTTTGACTTAATCATTCAGCATGCATAGAAAGAGTGGGAGACCCGAGATGTAAAGCTCATTCTGTATAGGCAATACGTGGATGACCTTACCAAACGCTTCAAGTCAATCGAGTTCAGGTATATTCCTCGATGTCACAATGAGCTGGCTGATGCACTCGCCACTTTAGCATCAATGTTACCTTACCCAGGCAATGCCCATATTGATCCCTTGGAAATTTAAATCAAAGAAAGGCATGGTTACTGTAGTGCAATTTGAATAGATCCCAGAACTCAGCCATGGTATCATGACATCAATAGATTTTTGAAGACACAAGAATACCCTGAGCAAGCCACAGGAGATCTGAAAAGAACCATTAGAAAGAAGACAAGGAGTTTCTTTTCAGGTGGTGATATTCTCTATAAAAGGACCTCGGACCTTAATCTGTTAAGATATGTTGATGCTGAGGAAGTCGGAAGAATCATGTAGGAAGTGCACACAGGAGTGTGCGGACATCATATGAATGGATACATTTTAGCAAAGAAAATCCTGCGAGCGGGATATTATTGGATAACCATGGAAAAGGTCTGCTTTGGTTTTGTTCGGAAATGCCATCAATGCCAGGTGCACGGTGATTCAATTCATGCACCGCCAACAGAGCTTCACCCTTGTGAGCACCGTGGCCATTTGTCCCTTGAGGGATGGACGCCATTGGGCCAATTGAGCTGAAAGCTTCTAATAGGCATAGATTCATATTGGTTGCAATTGATTACTTCACAAAATGGGTTAAAGCCGTCACTCTCAAAGCAGTCACCAAAAAAGTTGTAGTGGACTTTGTACATTCCAAAATCACTTGTCGCTTCGGTATCCCTGCTACAATCATTAGTGATAATGATGCAAACTTGAATAGCCGTCTGATAGTATAGGTATGTGAACAATTCAAGATAACACACAGAAACTCTACTCCTTATCGTCCAAAAGCCAATAGTGTCGTTGAAGCAACAAACAAGAATATCAAGAAGATTCTGAGAAAAATGATCCAAAGCTCCCGACAGTGGCACAAAAAGTTGCCTTTCTCATTACTTGGGTATCGGACCACAGTGTGTACATCAATTAGAGCAACCCCATATTTGTTGGTCTATGGAACTGAAGCAGTCATACCGGCAGAGGTAGAGATCCCTTCGATTCGCATAATCGTGGAATCCGAAATTGAAGACAGTGAATGGGTTAAAACCTGGTTGGAGCAGTTATCATTAATTGATGAAAAGTGAATGGCCGCATTTTGCCATGGGCAGTTGTACCGACAAAGAATGTCCCGTGCCTATAACAAGAAAGTACGCCCTAGGAACTTTGAAGTAGGGCAGCTTGTGCTTAGACGCATTCTCCCACATCACCAAAAAGAAAAAGGAAAGTTTCTCCTAATTGGAAGGGTCCATACATTATCCGGAAAATATTACCAAGAGAAGAACTGTATCTGGGAGACCTTGAAAGAAATTATCCTAAAACAGCAGTTAATGCAGATGCAGTGAAAAGGTACTCTACCTGAATCTCCTTAAGGGGTGACTTTTGTATAATTGAGATGACGAATGCTTTTCTTCATGCTATCCCAAATACTATCAATCCTTTGTAAACCCTTTGAGTCGGTTCTGTCTCATTGGTTACCCTCTTCGGAACCTGAAAGTATTAAAAACAAAAAAAACAAAAAAAATTATTTTCCTGAACTACGTTTTGACTTGATCCTGAAAAGGTACGTATGCAGCCTCTCCCTGAGGTTCGGTCACACCAAGACAAACATCTCAATTTCCCCCATAGTTGAAACTGGGCAAATGGTATGACGGTTAGGTTTGAATCCGCCGTAATGGTTCCATAGTTGTAGTTCCACCCAAATCCTTTTTACCCCAAAGATGTTGTTCAAGTCCTTCCGATCAATTGGCAAAGGCAGGGAAGCGAAAAATGTCATTATTGGAAACTGATGAAATTCCAATTGAGAGAAATAAAATGTGAGAGTCTTATCGGTGAAATCCTTCGGGCACCACAACACGATAGTGAGTAGAGAAACTGAAAATGAGAGAGTCCGCTTAGTTAAAACTCGTAAAGAGCACTATCGGGCGACGGTGAGAAGAGAAGTGAGAGAGGTCGATTGGAAAAAACCCGCAAAAGGCTCTGTCGACCGAAAAGGAAACCTCATCACTAAAAAGTCTTGACAGGGTTCCCTGCTTTTGAAATACAAATTAATGGGTTCATGTGAAGCTAGAAAGTTTGTGTGGGTCGGACATCCAGTCCAAGAAGCATGTCATGTTCATTTGAAGCCCGCATACACCCCAGATAAGTTCTTTTTTTTCCCCGAAAGGGACGCTTCTCTTTAAACTCATTTTCTTGCCTTTTGTATATTTATCCTTTGAATCCCTTTCAGTATAACTCTGATGCTAGAACTATTACAAAGAAAAGGTGGCAGGACTGGTTATACAGAGCTCCGCCTGGTTAAAGTTGAAGAAAATGCCCAGCCTCAACGAGTGCGTCAGGCCAATCTCGACTGACAATAGTGATGAATGGTTTCAAAGTAAAGACATTTGAAAAGAAATAAAGTCAAAAGCAAAGGTCCCAAGGGCAGAATCAAGTGAAAAGGCTATAGCCCACACGGGCTAGTCATAAAGAAATCTTGAGAATTGAACCCGGTGTGTTTGAAAAGAGATTCACCCTGAAAGGCCAACAAGCAACCAAGTTCTCAACAGAAAGGAGGCTGGGATCAAGCAATGGGGATGATCAAGGCGACAAAACCAACCACCATTTAAAACTAATAAAATATTCTTTGTTGAAAACAGGTTCTGTTCAAAGCAACCGTGCAAGAAACTGGTGCAACCCAAAAAGAAATAAAATATGCAAGTTGAAACAGCTTTGCAACAGGAAAGCGACCAAAGGAAAGTTTCCCGAAACTCTTTCATGGGTTTTGGCTAATTTAATAAAATAAATAGAGAACAAATCATGGTAGCGTAGGATTTCATTCCTTAAATATCTCGGCATAACCCGTGGATCTCCCTGGCATAACCCAGGGAGCTTTTTCTTTCCCAAATCCCGGCATAACCCGTGGATCTCACTGGCATAACTTACCCGAGGGGCTTTTTCTTTCCAAATCCCAGCATAACCCGTGGATCCCCCTGGCATAATCCAAGTGTTTTTTTCTTTCAAAATCCCGGCATAACCCGAGGATTCCCCTTGCATAACCCAAGGGTCTTTTTCCTTCCAAATCCTAGCATAACCCGTGGATCTCCCTGGAATAACCCAATGAGGTTTTTCTTTCCAAATCCCGGTATAACCCGTGGATCCCCCTGGCATAACCCACGGAGCTTTTTCTTTCGAAATCCGGCATAACCCATGGATCTCCCAGGCATAACCCAAGGAGCTTTTTCTTTCCAATCCCGGAGTAACCCGTGGATCCCTCTAGCATAACCCAAGAGGCTTTTTCTTTAAAAAATCCCAGCATAACCCATCGAACCCCTTGCATAACCCAATGGGCTTTTTCCTTTCCATATCCCGAAATAACCCGTGGATCCCTCCGGCATAACCCAAGAGGCTCTTTCTTTCAAAAATCTCAGCATAACCCGTGGATCCCCCTGGCACAACCCCAGTGGCTTTTTCTTTCCAAATCCTGACATAACATGTGGATCTTCCTGGCATAACCTAAGGAGCTTTTTCTTTCCAAATCCCGGCATAATCCGTGGATCCCTCTAGCATAACCCAAGAGGCTTTTTCTTTCAAAATCCCGGCATAACCCGTGGGTCTCCTTGGCATAACCCAAGGAGCCTTTTTCTTTTTCATCTCCCTGGCATAACACAATGAGCTTTTCCTCTTTCCGGCATAACCTGGTCATCTTTTAGCATTTCATCAAGATACATAAGCCTGATTTAATCACCTAGACATATATCACAACTAACTCATGAAATTTTCCTAGTGAAAAATGGGGCAAAAAAATTTGTTTGTTAGTTTTGATGTCTTGAGGAGATCTTACATCAATGCAAAAGATGCGATATGACAAAAAGAATGAGTCTCAATCCAGAATCAAGAAAAGAAGAAAAGAACGAAAAAGAAATGAACTCAAATGTGAAGCAAGCAAGGTTGTGGAGTGTTCAAAATCTGATCAAAGTCACTAGCTCCGCTGATCCATTTTCAACGTAATGCTTCATGAAGAAGTAGATGCCTACAACGTGCGAGCATCAAGATTCAGATCGAAATCGGCAACAAAAACAGCTAAGACTCAAGATCAAGTTTCAAGAGAATTGTAAATAGGAATCTTGTAACTCATAGTTGTTAGGCATAGCTAACTTAGCTTTGATTTTCCTTTTGGTGTAATAAGGAGGTTAGCAGCAGCAGCAACAACAGTGACTATCACAACTTTTGTCCTAGCTACCAAACTTTCCACAACTACACTAACCTGATTCCTTTATAGCCACGGATATGTAGGCAACCTTTGAAGCAGGGTTCGGTCAAATGGTTTTCAAAATGTTTCTGATGGAGTGTCGAGCGGGAAAAAATCCCTTCATAGAACTCATTTATCTTTGCCCGAAAATCCTTCCTGTATTCGAACAATGAGGGGCAGCTGTGAGCATGTTATTTTTGCCACACTTAATTTACTCCTACAAATTCATTTAGAATTAGAATTTTTTCTTTTATTATTTGAATTTCTAAGAATTAGTTTCATAATCTTGTATTTTGCCTATATTTTTTGCATACATATTTTGTTGATATAATTCAATTTAAAAATACAAAATATGCATTTGCATTTAGGGATATAATTTTACAATTTCAATATTGAGTAGGTATTAATTTATTTTAAAATAAAATTTAAAGAAAATGACAAAAATAGTTTTTTTGCATTGTTAATTGTAGAATTTGTCTTAATTTATTTTGAAATAGGATTAAATCAATTTGTATGAATTAATTAGTTAAGTTTTGGAAATAAATCAGGTCTTAATTTTTATTGGTTGCATTTTTTATAAAATCTGGAAAAACACAAAATGAGACAAAAATAAACAAAAAATTAAAACAAAAACAAAATCAAATAAAGAGAAAATTAAAAATTGAAATGGACTGCTTATCTGGTCCACCGGCCCTAGCCGAACACTCCAAACCCAGTCCAAACCCAAGCTCAATTCCTAGACCCAGTCCAGCACCCCCCATAAACAATCAACGTCGTTTTGACTTAAACGCCAAATCCATCTAAACCTTTGATCCTCCTCAATCCAACGGTTACAATCAATCCTAAACATTAAATAAAATTGTCTGAAAATTAACCCAAACCCTAGAGACCAACTCACCATCCTCGTACCATCTTCCCCTCCTTTCCCTGTAAAGCCTTCGCTGGTGTTACACCGCCCTAGCCCCACCCTTCACCACCACGCCTCCATCGTTCCTCTGCCCAGTGCCGTCGGCCGGAAATCGCCTCAGCCTACGGCGATGCTCAAAATACATCCAAAATTTCACCCTCTACTCTCCTATTTCCCCTCTTTCCAGCCCCCAAACCCGTTTCCCTCAAATCTCCGTCATCTGCCACGAATATTAGATCAAACTTCCGACCAAATCTCGAAATAAGCTAATCGGCCCCAAATTAACACCACTGCCCCATCTCAAGCTCCTATTTACGAATCCAACCTTCGTTTCTTTCAAATCCTCGCCCAAATGTTGGAATCTTCGATTGAAAATTCCGGTCAAAACAAAAATCAACTAAACAAGTTCAAATCAACACCATGTAGTCTAGTAACCTCCCTTGCCTCGAACATGAGGATGTTTCCCTTCAAAGATCATCTAGTCTTATCAAAATTCACAGCTAGGGTTCAGATACAAAACTTTGGTGAGTTTTTCTGATTATAATTCATTTTTTGTTTGTTTTCATGTTTTTAGCTTAATTATGTCTCAAATAATTAGATGATAGCTAAATTTTTTGATTATTTTAGGCATGTGTTAGCTTCATGTGTTTAATTTATGTTGATTTATTTTGATAATTCGAATTAGTAATTGTTCGGAAAGCTCAGCAATAATTAGTGCTTATTAGTTTAATCCTTATTTATGTCATTTTAATTGATATCTTAATTTCATTTTGTTCAAATTTTAGTTTAGTTGGATTTTAGCTTACCTTGATTCAACTAGTTTTTGTTTAGTTGCTCATTTAATTGCAATTCAATTAGGCCTAAGGTTTGGATACAGCTGGTTAACTTAGTTCCTTAGTCAATTATAGTTAGATTTCAATTAAGGTAAAATAGGGTAAGGGGTTTGGTTAGGTCTGTAATTTCAGGGGTGTTTCAGGGATAGTTCATGCATCGAAAAGGGTAATTTTATCAAGAATAGTAAATTCAAAACCAAAACAAGGGTAGTATATGTATTATGTTGTTAAAAGAATCCCCTAGACCCTTCTAGAAGGGGTCTAAGTGTAACTTTTCTGCATTTTTGTGCAGTAACTTGGGGAACAAGGTAAAACATTAGGGTCTAATGATCAATTTGTGAGAAATTAAAAAGGGGGAATGTAAAATAAGGGTTCCATAACATTCTTCCCCAATTTTATCCTATAAAAAGCACCCAAATGCCTTGAAATAGAAGGTTAGAAGTTATGAAAAATTCATAACCCTTCAGCTTCAAAATTTCCTTTTAAAAATCCTCCTCTTTGAGTCAAAAATTCAGACTGGAAGTGCTAAAATGATCCGATTGATCTGGTTCAATTTCAACTCATATTTTGGGTGAAAACCAGTGTATTTCTATTGTTCTACTGCTATTACTCCCGAGTTAGTTTGTGACGACCCGGCCCGTCGTCACGGGAATTACCACCCCGTTATGTTGAAATTGTATGTTTTATGCTTTTATATTGGTGTTAAAGTCTATCGGGTGAGTTAGGAGTGAATTGGATTGAAAATGAGGCATATAGCCTTTGTGAAGGAAACTTGAATAAGGAAAGTCAACCCGGAGTTGACTATTTGGTTAGAGGGCTCGGAATCGGATTCCGATGATTCGGTTAGTTCCGGGAGGTGATTTGTGACTTAGGGGAGCGATCGGAATTGAATTTGGAGGCTCGGTGTAGAAATAGGCTTGAATTGGCTAAGGTTGAATTTTGGCGAAATCCGAACGGTAGGTGAGATTTTGATCCGGGGGTCGGAATGGAATTCCGACAGTTGCAGTAGCTCCGTTAGGTGATTTTGGATGTGCCTGCAAAATTTCAGGTCATTCGGACGTCGTTTGGTCGGGTTTTTGATCGAATGTGTAATTCGGAAAGTTTTAAGAAATTTAGGCTTGAATCCGTGTGTAATTGGTGATTTTGATGTTTAGGGTGGTGTTTTTATGATTGGAACAAGTTCGTATCGTGTTTTGGAGTATGTTGGTAGTTTTCGTTGGGGTCCGGGGGCCTCGGGATGAATTCGGGGGTCCAAACGGACCAATTTGTGCCAAAAAGCACTGCTGTTCTGCTGCAATAATTGTAGAGAATTTTTGTTCATCGCGATCGCGGGAGGAGTGATGCGATCGCGTAAGGTCGACGGGTTGTGCATCACGATCATGTGGTGATGTCTGCGATCGCGTAGGTCAATGGCGGAATGCAGTGCGATCGTGATTGGGTTCACGCGATCGCGTAAGGTCAAGTCCGGATGCAATGCGATCGCGTGGCTGGAGTTGCGATCGCGTAGGGTTCTGTTGTTCACTGCGATCGCGTGCCAAAGGCTGTGATCGCGTAGCGGAAAAATCAGGCCCCAGGGATTTGTGCATCGCGATCGCGTGCCAAAGGCTGCGATCGCGTAGGGTTAATTGGCCTGGCAGTGAGTTTAAGTTCAGAACAGAACCAGTCGCGGGTTTCATACCCCAAAACGCCATTTTTGAGTCCCAAGAGAAGAAATTGACGTGAATTGCTGGGAATTCATCGGGGATTCGTTGGAGGTAAGTTTTGTGGCTTAATTACATCATTTTAACATGAAATCATTGGTTAAATTTCTGTAAATGGAAGATTAAAGGTGGGTTTGAGCCCTAGGCCTAAATTGAAGAAAAACACCGATTTGAGTGGGCAAATGGAGTCCGATTTTGGTAAATTTTATACGCTTAGACTCGTATCGAGATGAGGGTTCCGAATATATGACTTTCGTAATTTTTCGGCAAGCGTACCGAAAGTCGGGTTCTGACAACTTTGGGAATTTTGATGTAAATTGAGTTGTATTGATTGGGTGTCGTCCCATTGGCCTAATTTGTTGTGTTTCTACTGTATTTGATCAGATTCTACGAGTGCGGAGCTTGATTCTCGTGGAAAGGGCATTGCGAAGTAGTCGTCGCACCGTATTGAGGTGAGTAATAGATGTGGGTGATGACCAGCGGGTTCGAAACCCCGGTATACCACTTTGTGACGCTGTAAAGCGGCGAGACACGCACACTCTTGAGAGTGCGGGGTCGATCATGAACTGGAGACTATATATTAGTCCGACCTGTTGATACCGTATTATTGGCTATTCTCGAGCCGTTGAACCCCCTTCTTGGGCGGTTGAGTATACTTGTGGGCCGTGAGCCAGTTATTGGATCCCGCGAGGATCGTTATCATTGTCTTATCATATAGACATGCTAGTTTACTACTAGTCCGCAGCTATTTTTGTTATTATGCTAATTCCAATCTCTGGAACTTGATATTATTGTTTTCCAACTGAAAAATGATAAAAGAGTTTTCAAAAACTACTTTTGAGCCTGCGAGGCTGTATCTGCATATTAGCTGACTAGTAGTGGATCGGGCTGCGCGCCGCAGCGAGATATATGTTGGATCGGACTGCACGCCGCAGGAATATCTCTATGAGATGTGCTTGGGCTGTAGGAGCCCCTCCGGAGTCTGAACCCCCACAGTGAGCACGGGTACCCAAAATTGGAGTCGGGCTACGCGCCGTAGCGGTCATATCATGCATTGCATTGCATTTAGCTACATCTGCTAGTTGTTATGCTATTTATTGGTATTTGTTGGTACAGGTACAGTGAAGATTGATTCTATGACAGGGTAGCTGACTATAGCTTTACATAGTGCTTTATTGCGGATTTCTTATCTGCGCTGTCTTACCCTTGTTTATTACCACTGAGTCTAGCGGTACTCATTTTACTCCCTGCACCTTGTGTGCAGATCCAGGTACCTCTCAGCAGTGATCCAGTAGCTGTGCGAGGCGACATCTGTGGGATATACGAGGTAGGTGCAGAGTCCGCAGGACCCGATAATCCTTCCTACTGTCTTTTGATTTTGTATTGACATTTCTTTCCGCACTTGGTATTTTTGTAAACCTTTATACACTTACGTTCAGTAGAGGCTCATGACTCTTGACCCTTGGTCTATAGGAGTTGGGGTATTTTGGACTTGGTTTCCCCGTTGTTAGTATAAGTATTACTATTGTTTCATATTTTGAAATGCTTAAATGGGTTAAAGAAAGCTTCTAGCTCCGTTGTTGATGTTGATTGGTCAGGCTGGCTTAGCAATGTGCTGGGCGCCATCACGACCGGATTTAGGGTCGTGACAAGTTGGTATCAGAGCCTAGGTTTACTAGGCCTCATGTGTCTTGAGCCGGTTGGTAGAGTCTTGTGGATCGGTACGGGGACGCTTGTACTTATCCTCGGGAGGCTGCGAACCTTTAGGAAAAAAACTTCACTTTTCTTGAACTCTGTCGTGCGATCTTGTTGTTCTGAGAACCGAACTTCTATATTCTATTCTCTCGCAGATGGCGAGAACGCGAGCATCAGGACGAGGTGGACGACCTCCGTTGCCACCTGTTAGAGGTCGTGGGCACGGTCGTGCTAGAGTTAGAGGTAGGGCGGCGAGGCGGTGCCAAGCCCGACCCGCCTCGTTGTACCGGTTCGGGAGCGGCCCCCGGTGGTTGATGCTCCGGCGGCCCCAGTTCGGGGCCGGACTATATCTATTGCTATTCACGGTCTTCAGGAGACTCTCGCTCGGATATTATCGGTGTGTTACGGTTTGGCTCGGGTAGTCTCAGCTACTCGCTACGGTAGCGACATCTCAATCGGGGGGTGGTCAGCAGACCCTGCAGGCTCGCACACCTGACCCGGTTGTTCGGGGACTTCGGACACTAGAGGCGGTCCCCGCTCGGGTGGTTGCACCGGTTATTCCTCCAGCTGCACCAGCTCCGGCTCCAGAGCATATGGTTCAGGTTATGCCCGATGACGAGCGGCGTCGTCTTGAGAGATTTGGTAGACTTCAGCCACCCCATTTCAGTGGCGTTGAGGGCGAGGATGCCCAGGGTTTCTTGGATAAGTGTCAGAAGATGTTGCGTACGGCTGGTATTCTTGAGTCCGGCGGAGTTTCATTTACTACATTTTTGTTCACTGGTCCCGCATTTGATTGGTGGAGGAGTTTGAGAGGCGTAGGCCTGCAAGAGCAGCACCTCTCACATGGCAGCAGTTCTCTACTCTCTTTCTAGAGAAATATGTACCTCGGTCTCGTCGCGAGGAGCTACGTCGCCGGTTCGAGTGGTTGATTCAGGGCGACATGTCTGTGACCCAGTATGAGCTTAGATTCACTCGGTTGGCTAGGCATGCCACATGGATGATCCCCACTGATAGGGAGAGGATCAGGAGGTTCATTGATGGCCTCAACTACTCTATCCGTATTCTTATGACCAGCGAGCGAGTTCTGTCATCATCGTTTGAGCAGGTTGTTGATATGGCACGCTCCATTGAGGCGGATCGTCGCCGAGAGAGAGAGGAGCGGGAGGCCAAGAGGCCTCGCGGTTCTGGCAGTTTCAGCGGTGCTCCATCTAGAGGGCATTCCTAGCAGAGCAGAGGTCGCTCATCTAGACCTTCTCATTCAGGCCGCCCAGAGCAGAGCGGAGGTTCCTATGGTCGTGGTCGACAGGGGTTTCAGCAGGGTCAGTCATCACTTAGTGCCCTCCCAGCCCAGAGTGCAACACCTACTTCTCCAGCACCAGGTGCATGTTATGAGTGTGGTGAGTTTGGCCACGTGAGGAGACAGTGCCCTCGACTACGTAGGGGCAGGACTCAGCAGAGGGATCAGCCCTCCTCTTCGGCACCATCTCGGTCTAGTAGAGGTGGAGGTCGGTCTTCTCGTGGTCGCCCCGGGGCGAGGAGAGATCCGGTGGAGACCCAAGCACGGTTTTATGCACTTCCCGACGGGCGTGATGCGGTTTTCTCCGATGCGGTGATTACGGTATCATTTCTATCCGTCGCGGAGATGCCTCTGTTCTATTTGATCCGGGGTCCACATATTCTTACGTGTCCTCTTATTTTGCACATCACTTGGGTGCGACTCGTGGTAGTCTTGATTTACTTGTTCATGTATCCACCCCCGTGGGTGATACGATTGTTGTGGATCATGTCTATAGATCCTGTGTTATATCTATTGGGGGTCTGGAGACCCAGGCAGATTTGTTATTGTTGGGTATGGTGGATTTTGATGTTATATTGGGTATGGACTGGTTGTCTCCGTACCATGCTATATTGGACTGTCATGCTAAGACAGTTACGTTGGCCATTCCTGGTATTTCTCGGATTGAGTGGCGGGGTTCGACCGATTTCGTCCCTAGCCGTGTTATTTCGTTCCTAAAAGCTCAGAAGATGGTTGAAAAAGGGTGTTTATCGTACTTGGCTTTTGTGAGAGATGTGGGAGCTGAGTCTCCTAGCATTGATTCTGTACCTGTTGTGAGGGACTTCCTAGATGTATTCCCCTCAGACCTGCCGGGCATGCCGCCGGACAGGGATATTGATTTTGGCATTGACTTGGTGCCGGGCACTCGGCCCATATCCATTCCTCCTTATCGGATGGCACCAGCTGAGTTGAAAGAACTGAAAGAGCAACATCAGGAGCTTCCGGATAAGGGTTTCATCCGCCCTAGTGTGTCCCCGTGGGGTGCGCCGGTATTATTTGTTAAAAAGAAAGATGGCTCCATGCGAATGTGTATTGATTATAGGCAATTGAACAAAGTGACAGTGAAGAACAAGTACCCTCTACCGCGCATAGATGATTTGTTTGATCAGTTACAGGGTGCGAGGGTGTTTTCTAAGATCGATCTTCGTTCGAGCTATCATCAGTTGAAGATCAGAGACTCAGATATTATGAAGACTGCATTCAGGACCCGATATGGTCATTATGAGTTTCTTGTGATGTCGTTTGGGCTGACCAACGCCCCAGCAGCATTTATGCATCTGATGAACAGTGTGTTTAGGCCTTATTTGGATTCATTTGTGACTGTGTTCATTGATGACATTCTAGTCTACTCCCGTAGTCAGGAGGAGCATGCTCATCATTTGAGTATTGTGTTGCAGAGATTGAGGGAGGAGAAGCTATATGCTAAATTCTCCAAGTGCGAGTTTTGGCTCGAGTCCGTAGCATTTATGGGACATGTGGTGTCTCGTGATGGTATTCAAGTTGATCCGAAGAAGATAGAGGCGGTGCAGAGTTGGCCTAGACCGTCCTCAGCTACAGAGATCGGGAGTTTTCTTGGCTTGGCGGGGTATTATCGCCGGTTTGTTCAGGGATTTTCATCCATTGCTTCTTCATTGACTAAATTGACCCAGAAGGGTGCACCATTCGTGTGGTCGGATGAGTGCGAGGAGAGCTTTTAGAAGCTCAAGACAGCTTTGACCACAACTCCAGTGTTAGTATTGCCATCAGCTTCAGGTTCATATACTGTTTACTGTGATGCCTCGAGAGTGGGTATAGGTTGTGTGTTGATGCAGGAAGGAAAGGTAATTGCTTATGCTTCTCGGCAGAGTTGAAGCCGCATGAGAAGAACTATCCTGTTCATGATTTGGAGCTAGCCGCCATTGTTCATGCATTGAAGATTTGGAGGCACTATTTATACGGTGTGTCTTGTGAGGTGTATACCGACCATCGTAGTCTCCAGCACTTGTTCAAACAGAAAGACCTTAATTTGAGACAGCGAAGATGGCTTGAGTTGCTGAAGGATTATGACATTACTATATTATATCATCCGGGGAAGGCCAATGTGGTGGCCGATGCTTTGAGCCGGAAGGCGGTCGGTATGGGGAGCTTGGCATATATTCCGGCTGAGGAGAGGCCATTTGCTCATGATGTTCAGGTGCTAGCCAATCGGCTAGTGAGGTTAGATATTTCGGAGCCCAGCAGGGTATTGGCTTGTGTTTTATCTCGGTCATCTCTATATGATCGTATTCGTGAGCACCAGTATGATGATCCACATTTGGCTGTCCTTAGGGACAGAGTTCAGCATGATGACGCTAGAGATGTCACCATTGATAGTGACGGCGTATTGAGGATGCAGGGCCGGATATGTCTGCCCAATGTTGATGGCCTTCGTGAGTTGATTTTGGAGGAGGCCCATAGCTCGCGGTATTCTATCCATCCAGGAGCCGCTAAGATGTATCAAGATTTGAAACAGCACTATTGGTGGAGAAAGATGAAAATGGACATTGTCGGACATGTAGCACGGTGCCTCAACTGTCAGCAGGTTAAGTACGAGCATCAGAGGCCCGGTGGTGTATTTCAGCGCATTGTTATTCCTGAGTGGAAATGGGAGAGGATCACTATGGACTTTGTTACTTGACTCCCTCGGACGGCGAGGAAGTTTGATTCTGTATGGGTGATTGTGGATAGACTGACCAAGTCAGCTCACTTCGTTCCAGTTAGTACTACCTACTCATCGGAGCGGTTAGCATCGATCTTTATTCGAGAGATTGTTCGGTTGCATGGAGTCCCAGTGTCTATCATATCCGACAGGGGTACTCAGTTCACTTCTCAGTTTTGGAGAGCATTTCAGCGAGAGATGGGTACACGGGTCGAGTTGAGTACAGCATTTCACCCCCAGACAGATGGGCAGTCTGAGCGTACTATTCAGATTTTGGAGGATATGCTGCGAGCTTGTGTGATTGACTTTGGTGGTTCGTGGGATGAGTTCCTACCACTTGCTGAGTTTGCCTACAACAACAGTTATCAGTCGAGTATTCAGATGGCCCCGTATGAGGCATTGTATGGCAGGCGGTGTAGATCCCCGTGGGATGGTTTGAGCCTGGTGAGGTTAGATTGATAGGGACTGAGTTAGTCCAGGATGCTCTGGATAGAGCAAAGTTGATCCAGGAGAGGCTTCGTACGGCACAGTCTCGTCAGAAGAGTTATGTGGACCGTAGAGTTCGAGAGTTGTCTTTCATGGTTGGTGACAGAGTATTGTTGAAGGTTTTACCTATGAAGGGTGTCATGAGGTTTGGGAAGAAAGGAAAGTTGAGTCCCGGGTACATTGGTCCTTTTGAGATACTCAAGAGAGTTGGAGAGGTGGCATATGAGTTAGCCTTGCCGCCCAGCTTATCTAGCGTTCATCCGGTATTCCATGTGTCTATGCTCCGGAAGTACATTGGAGATCCGTCTCATGTATTAGATTTCAGCACCATTCAGCTTGATGGTGATCTATCCTATGATGTGGAGCCTATTGCCATTTTGGGACGTCGGGTGAGAAAATTGAGGTCTAAGGAGATTGCATCAGTTAAGGTTCAGTGGAGAGGTCGACCCATGGAGGAGGCCACTTGGGAGATCGAGCAGGAGATGCAGAGCAGTTATCCTCACTTGTTTGAGACTTCGGGTATGATTCTTGACCCGCTCGAGGACGAGCGTTTGCTTAAGAGGGGGAGAATGTGACGACCCGGCCCGTCGTCACGGGAATTACCACCCCGCTATGTTGAAATTGTATGTTTTATGCTTTTATATCAGTGTTAAAGTCTATCGGGTGATTTAGGAGTGAATTGGATTGAAAATGAGGCATATAGCCTTTGTGAAGGAAACTTGAATAAGGAAAGTCAACCCGGAGTTGATTATTTGGTTAGAGGGCTCGGAATTGGATTCTGATGATTCGGTTAGTTCCGGGAGGTGATTTGTGACTTAGGGGAGCGATCGGAATTGAATTTGGAGGCCGGTGTAGAAATAGGCTTGAATTGGCTAAGGTTGAATTTTGGCGAAATCCGAACGGTAGGTGAGATTTTGATCCGGGGGTCGGAATGGAATTCCGACAGTTGCAGTAGCTTCGTTAGGTGATTTTGGATGTGCCTGCAAAATTTGAGGTCATTCGGACGTCGTTTGGTCGGGTTTTTGATCGAATGTGTAATTCGGAAAGTTTTAAGAAATTTAGGCTTGAATCCGTGTGTAATTGGTGATTTTGATGTTTAGGGTGGTGTTTTTATGATTGGAACAAGTTCGTATCGTGTTTTGGAGTATGTTGGTGGTTTTCGTTGGGGTCCCGGGGGCCTCGGGATGAATTCGGGGGTCCAAACGGACCAATTTGTGCCAAAAGGCACTGTTGTTCTGCTGCAATAATTGCAGAGAATTTTTGTTCATCGCGATCGCGGGAGGTGTGATGCGATCGCGTAAGGTCGACGAGTTGTGCATCGCGATCGCGTGGTGATGTCTGCGATCGCGTAGGTCAATGGCGGAATGCAGTGCGATCGCGATTGGGTTCACGCGATCACGTAAGGTCAAGTCCGGATGCAATGCGATCGCGTGGCTGGAGTTCCGATCGCGTAGGGATCTTCTGTTGTTCACTGCGATCGCGTGCCAAAGGCTGCGATCGAGTAGAGGAAAAATCAGGCCCCAGGGATTTGTGCATCGCGATCGCGTGCCAAAGGCTGCGATCGCGTAGGGTTAATTGGCATGGCAGTGAGTTTAAGTTCAGAACAGAACCAGTCGCGGGTTTCATACCCCAAAACGCCATTTTTGAGTCCCAAGAGAAGAAATTGACGGGAATTGGTGGGAATTCATTGGGGATTCGTTGGAGGTAAGTTTTGTGGCTTAATTACATCATTTTAACATGAAATCATTGGTTAAATTTCTGTAAATGGAAGATTAAAGGTGGGTTTGAGCCCTAGGCCTAAATTGAAGAAAAACACCGATTTGAGTGGGCAAATGGAGTCCGATTTTGGTAAATTTTATATGCTTAGAATCGTATCGAGATGAGGGTTCCGAATATATGACTTTTGTAATTTTTCGGCAAGCGTACCGAAAGCCGGGTTTTGACAACTTTGGGAATTTTGATGTAAATTGAGTTGTATTGATTGGGTGTCGTCCCATTGGCCTAATTTGTTGTGTTTCTACTGTATTTGATCAGATTCTACGAGTGCGGAGCTTGATTCTCTTGGCAAGGGCATTGCGGAGTAGTCGTCGCGCCGTATTGAGGTGAGTAATAGATGTGGGTGATGACCGGCGGGTTCGAAACCCCGGTATACCACTTTGTGACGCTGTATAGCGGCGAGACACGCACACTCTTGAGAGTGCGGGGTCGATCATGAACTGGAGACTATATATTAGTCCGACCTGTTGATACTCTATTATTGGCTATTCTCGAGCCGTTGAACCCCCTTCTTGGGCGGTTGAGTATACTTGTGGGCCGTGAGCCGGTTATTGGATCCCGCGAGGATCGTTATCATTGTCTTATCATATAGACATGCTAGTTTACTACTAGTCGGCAGCTATTTCTGTTATTATGCTAATTCCAATCTCTAGAACTTGATATTACTGTTTTCCAACTGAAAAATGATAAAAAGAGTTTTCAAAAACTACTTTTGAGCCTGCGAGGCTGTATCTGCATATTAGCCGACTAGTAGTGGATCGGGCTGCACGCGCGCGCCGAGATATATGTTGGATCGGACTGCACGCGCGGAGAATATCTCTATGAGATGTGCTTGGGCTGTAGTAGCCCCTCCGGAGTCTGAACCCCCAGAGTGAGCACGGGTACCCAAAATTGGAGTCGGGCTACGCGCCGTAGCGATCATATCATGCATTGCATTGCATTTAGCTACATCTGCTAGCTTAGCTGTTATGCTATTTATTGGTATTTGTTGGTACAGGTACAGTGAAGATTGATTCTATGACAGGGTGGCTGATTATAGCTTTACATAGTGCTTTATTGCGGATTTCTTATCTGCGCTGTCTTACCCTTGTTTATTACCACTGAGTCTGG
>JASVEL010006157.1:0-10442 GCA_032618575.1 Nicotiana noctiflora | reverse complement strand
CGGTGCTCGTACTTAACCTGGCGCAGTTGAGGCACGTGCTACGTATCGACAATGTCCATTTTCGTCTTTCTCCGCCGATAGTGTTGTTTCAAATCTTGATACATCTTAGCGGCTCTGGATGGATAGAATACCGCGAGGTATGGGCCTCCTCCAGAATCAACTCACGAAGGCCATCAACATTGGTGGAGAAAGATGAAAATGGACATTGTCGGACATGTAGCACGGTGCCTCAACTGTCAGCAGGTTAAGTACGAGCATCGGAGGCCCGGTGGTGTATTTCAGCGCATTGTTATTCCTGAGTGGAAATGGGAGAGGATCACTATGGACTTTGTTACTTGACTCCCTCGGACGGCGAGGAAGTTTGATTCTGTATGGGTGATTGTGGATAGACTGACCAAGTCAGCTCACTTCGTTCCAGTTAGTACTACCTACTCATCGGAGCGGTTGGCATCGATCTTTATTCGAGAGATTGTTCGGTTGCATGGAGTCCCAGTGTCTATCATATCCGACAGGGGTACTCAGTTCACTTCTCAGTTTTGGAGAGCATTTCAGCGAGAGATGGGTACACGGGTTGAGTTGAGTACAGCATTTCACCCCAGACAGATGGGCAGTCTGAGCGTACTATTCAGAATTCTGGAGGATATGTTGCGAGCTTGTGTGATTGACTTTGGTGGTTCGTGGGATGAGTTCCTACCACTTGCCGAGTTTGCCTACAACAACAGTTATCAGTCGAGTATTCAGATGGCCCCGTATGAGGCATTGTATGGCGGGCGGTGTAGATCCCCCGTGGGATGGTTTGAGCCTGGTGAGGTTAGATTGATAGGGACTGAGTTAGTCCAGGATGCTCTGGATAGAGCAAAGTTGATCCGGGAGAGGCTTCGTACGGCACAGTCTCGTCAGAAGAGTTATGCGGACCGTAGAGTTCGAGAGTTGTCTTTCATGGTTGGTGATAGGGTATTGTTGAAGGTTTCACCTATGAAGGGTGTTATGAGGTTTGGGAAGAAAGGAAAGTTGAGTCCCGGGTACATTGGTCCTTTTGAGATACTTAAGGAGAGTTGGAGAGGTGGCATATGAGTTGGCCTTGCCGCCCAGCTTATCCAGCGTTCATCCAGTATTCCATGTGTCTATGCTCGGAAGTACATTGGAGATCCGTCTCATGTATTAGATTTCAGCACCATTCAGCTTGATGGTGATCTATCCTATGATGTGGAGCCTATTGCCATTTTGGGACGTCGGGTGAGAAAATTGAGGTCTAAGGAGATTGCATCAGTTAAGGTTCGGTGGAGAGGTCGACCCGTGGAGGAGGCCACTTGGGAGATCGAGCGGGAGATGCGGAGCAGATATCCTCACTTGTTTGAGACTTCAGGTATGATTCTTGACCCGCTCGAGGACGAGCGTTTGCTTAAGAGGGGAGAATGTGACGACCCGGCCCGTCGTCACGGGAATTACCACCCCGTTATGTTGTAAATACATGTTTTATGATTTTATATCAGTGTTAAAGTCTATCGGGTGATTTAGGAGTGAATTGGATTGAAAATGAGGCATATAGCCTTTGTGAAGGAAACTTGAATAAGGAAAGTCAACCCGGAGTTGATTATTTGGTTAGAGGGCTCGGAATTGGATTCTGATGATTCGGTTAGTTCCGGGAGGTGATTTTTGACTTAGGGGAGCGATCGGAATTGAATTTGGAGGCCCGGTGTAGAAATAGGCTTGAATTGGCTAAGGTTGAATTTTGGCGAAATCCGAACGGTAGGTGAGATTTTGATCCGGGGGTCGTAATGGAATTCGGACAGTTGCAGTAGCTCCGTTAGGTGATTTTGGATGTGCCCGCAAAATTTCAGGTCATTCGGACGTCGTTTGGTCGGGTTTTTGATCGAATGTGTAATTCGGAAAGTTTTAAGAAATTTAGGCTTGAATCCGTGTGTAATTGGTGATTTTGATGTTTAGGGTGGTGTTTTTATGATTGGAACAAGTTCGTATCGTGTTTTGGAGTATGTTGGTGGTTTTCGTTGGGGTCCCGGGGCCCTCGGGTTGATTTCGGGGGTCCAAACGGACCAATTTGTGCCAAAAGGCACTGCTGTTCTGCTGCAATAATTGCAGAGAATTTTTGTTCATCGCGATCGCGGGAGGTGTGATGCGATCGCGTAAGGTCGACGAGTTGTGCATCGCGATCGCGTGGTGATGTCTGCGATCGCGTAGGTCAATGGCGGAATGCAGTGCGATCGCGATTGGGTTCACGCGATCACGTAAGGTCAAGTCCGGATGCAATGCGATCGCGTGGCTAGAGTTGCGATCGCGTAGGGATCTTCTGTTGTTCACTGCGATCGCGTGCCAAAGGCTGCGATCGCGTAGAGGAAAAATCAGGCCCCAGGGATTTGTGCATCGCGATCGCGTGCCAAAGGCTGCGATCGCGTAGGGTTAATTGGCCTGGCGGTGAGTTTAAGTTCAGAACAGAACCAGTCGCGGGTTTCATACCCCAAAACGCCATTTTTGAGTCCCAAGAGAAGAAATTGACGGGAATTGGTGGGAATTCATTGGGGATTCGTTGGAGGTAAGTTTTGTGGCTTAATTACATCATTTTAACATGAAATCATTGGTTAAATTTCTGTAAATGGAAGATTAAAGGTGGGTTTGAGCCCTAGGCCTAAATTGAAGAAAAACACCGATTTGAGTGGGCAAATGGAGTCCGATTTTGGTAAATTTTATATGCTTAGAATCGTATCGAGATGAGGGTTCCGAATATATGACTTTTGTAATTTTTCGGCAAGCGTACCGAAAGCCGGGTTTTGACAACTTTGGGAATTTTGATGTAAATTGAGTTGTATTGATTGGGTGTCGTCCCATTGGCCTAATTTGTTGTGTTTCTACTGTATTTGATCAGATTCTACGAGTGCGGAGCTTGATTCTCTTGGCAAGGGCATTGCGGAGTAGTCGTCGCGCCGTATTGAGGTGAGTAATAGATGTGGGTGATGACCAGGCGGGTTCGAAACCCCGGTATACCACTTTGTGACGCTGTATAGCGGCGAGACACGCACACTCTTGAGAGTGCGGGGTCGATCATGAACTGGAGACTATATATTAGTCCGACCTGTTGATACTGTATTATTGGCTATTCTCGAGCCGTTGAACCCCCTTCTTGGGCGGTTGAGTATACTTGTGGGCCGTGAGCCAGTTATTGGATCCCGCGAGGATCGTTATC
The DNA here is from genome assembly GCA_032618575.1 of Nicotiana noctiflora. NCBI lineage: Eukaryota > Viridiplantae > Streptophyta > Magnoliopsida > Solanales > Solanaceae > Nicotiana > Nicotiana noctiflora. The sequence continues at coordinate 7,243 of JASVEL010006157.1, read as the reverse complement.
ATTGTCTTATCATATAGACATGCTAGTTTACTACTGGTCCGCCGCAACTATTTCTGTTATTATGCTAATTCCAATCTCCGGAACTTGATATTACTATTTTCCAACCGAAAAATGATAAAAAGAGTTTTCAAAAACTACTTTTGAGCCTGCGAGGCTGTATCTGCATATTAGCTGACTAGTAGTGGATCGGGCTGCGCGCCGCAGCGAGATATATGTTGGATCGGACTGCACGCCGCAGGAATATCTCTATGAGATGTGCTTGGGCTGTAGTAGCCCCTCCGGAGTCTGAACCCCCACAGTGAGCACGGGTACCCAAAATTGGAGTCGGGCTACGCGCCGTAGCGGTCATATCATGCATTGCATTGCATTTAGCTACATCTGCTAGCTGTTATGCTATTTATTGGTATTTGTTGGTACAGGTACAGTGAAGATTGATTCTATGACAGGGTAGCCTGATTATAGTTTTACATAGTGCTTTATTGCGGATTTCTTATCTGCGCTGTCTTACCCTTGTTTATTGCCACTGAGTCTGGCAGTACTCATTTTACTCCCTGCACCTTGTGTGCAGATCCAGGTACCTCTCAGCAGTGATCCGGTAGCTGTGCGAGGCGACATCTGTGGGATATACGAGGTAGCTGCAGAGTCCGCAGGACCCGATATTCCTTCCTACTGTCTTTTGCTTTTGTATTGACATTTCTTTCCGCACTTGGTATTTTTGTAAACCTTTATACACTTACGTTCAGTAGAGGCTCATGACTCTTGACCCTTGGTCTATGGGAGTTGGGGTATTTTGGGACTTGGTTTCCCCGTTGTTAGTATAAGTATTACTGTTGTTTCATATTTTGAAATGCTTAAATGGGTTAAAGAAAGCTTCTAGCTCCGTTGTTGATGTTGATTGGTCAGGCTGGCTTAGCAATGTGCCGGGCGCCATCACGACCGGATTTGGGGTCGTGACATAGTTCTTCCTGAGTAGTGAGGCCTGATTTCAGGATAAAATTTGGTCTTGTTCGAGTTGTGTCATTGCTGGTTTTGTTGACTGTGCTTGGACTGCTATTGATCTCCTTAACCTTCCGTTGTTTTGAAATTCCAGGTACACCTCTTATAACATTCGGAGCATTAGAAATAAAGTAAAAATTCAGCTTTTTCTTCCTCTTATGTAGACTCACATTATGTTTAGCTAGAATTGATAATGTTCTTATATCTCTATATGTATTACGATAAGGATTATTAGAAGTATAATACTATGGTTTCGTGTCAGTTGTTATTTTATTGAAATGTTGTGATTATTTGTATTGGACTGTTAAACATGGACATTCTAATTTGTATAAGTTTTGGCATAGATTAGACTCATATTTGATATAACTTTGTGCCTGGTTTAAATGGAAACTCTAGATTTGGTCAAGGCAAGTATTGATATTAATTATAGGTATAAATGTGAATGTAAACTATATTTCCAATTAGAATTTGGGCCAGTTAAATTTAGTATGAATAATAATCTAGTTATGGCTATTTGGGCCACAAACATGCTCAATGCTTGGCTCAACAAGCTATCATAAATTCGGATAATCGATGGATCAATGCCATGGATAATGGGCCAATATCGTGGCCCAATCCAAAAACTGAACATTTTTCTCTTTCTAAAGTCTATCACATCTTGATTAAATACTAATTCATGTGAATTTATATGAATAAACATATTTTGTTTCAGTTGCGAATTAATGACTGTTCCCTGATTTGAGCTCATGTTCTGTTAAATTTTAGTTTGCATAGAATACAAATACATCTGGAGTTTGAGAATCGAGATATATATGGCCTTGATTTGCATGTCTTTCCCTAATTTCATTGTATTAAATCTGTGAACTATGAAGAAAATTAATTCATTATTTAATACATCACTGTTTGGGTGCAGCATGTTTGAGTTCGATTGGTTATAACAGTTAGTTTCATCTCATTTGGTGTGGCCATTTTGTAAAACATTTGCTCGACAACTTGTTGTCTAAAGTATGGTTTATGAGACTTTCATAACTATTCTAAGTTTGCATTAGTATAATTTACGTTTGGAAAATGGGTAATTAACTTACAAATATAGAATTCGGGTCTCGAATTAGGTAGCGGGTTCAAGCTAAAAGGGTATTCCCTTTTGTTTGAATTTGGACTTGAATTTGTGACTCGAATTAGTATTTGTAAATTAATTAGCCCTTAGAGACAAATAATCCGTAGAAAACTCTAGTTTGCTTTTGTTGGCCTTTAATAATAAAAATGAGACGAGCCTCGCCAAATTGAATACATAATTGCGGGGCCCTCATCTTTTACTTAATAAAATACCTAGAAACTCGGGACGGACCGTTTAGCAAATTTCACGGCCTTCCCAAAAGATAATAACGCGCTAGACACTTTAAGCGCATGTTTAATAAATTTACCTTCTTAATTCGGGTGTGTATTTTATACAACCCAAATACAAATCCAAAAATATCAAATAAAGATGTGTGGAGGATCCGGGTGCATTTTCATGTGACGTGATCCGAAAACATATTTTTAGGTGTCGTTCACTATCGTAATAATAATTAAAAAGGGGTAAATAATTATAAAATTGCACTATAGTTTGGAGCATGTAAAAAAATTAGATTTTTAGCCATTTATAATAATTTAAATGACCGTGCTAGAACCACGAGATACGGGGGTGCCCAACACCTTCCCTCTGGTCAATAGAATATTTCACACAGAATTTCTGGTTCGCAGACACCAGTTGGGAAGTCGAATAATTTTTCTCGATTCGAGATTTAAACCGGTGACTCATGACACCAAAAGCCAATCCTTTCTTGAGTGGCGACTCTAAAAATAAATAAATAATCCCAAATTCGAATAATATCACTTTAATTGGAAGAACTCCCTTTTCATATATATTTTACCTATTGGGGTAATGTGTGTGTAAAAAAGGGAGGTGTGACACTCTTTATTCATTTCCATCGTGCAGTGGTCAGTGTACTGAGTTTCCTCTGCTATTATCTTACAGATAGTGAGGACCCGCACATCCAACGTACCAGACCCGGGAGGAGCAGCTCCTCCCGTTGCTAGAGGCCGAGTAAGAGGCCGGGGGAGGGCACCGGCTCGTGGTAGAGGACGAGGGCATCCCAGAGCCATTTTAGTTGCACCACTAGCAGATCCTGCAAAGGATCCCATCATTGAGGAGTAGGATGAGGCACCCGCACCCGCGCTTACTCCGGTGGATTTCATGACTGCGTTGGGATTTTTGGAGGTCATGGGTCGTATGCTTCAGTTCATGGACACTATGACTCAGGTTGGTTTATTTCCAGCATATCTAGCTACCTCACAGGCAGGAGGGGGAGCACAGACCCGTCCCGCACAGGCTCCAGATCATGCTGCCACCATTTATTATACTCCGGGTGCACTACCCGCAGAGGAGGTCTAGCCAGTTGTTGCAGCAGCACCCCAGGCCAAGCCAGTGTGGACGGCGATCCGCAAAAGTTATTAGACAGATGGACCAGATTACACCCCCCAGTATTCGGGGGCGAGCGTCAAGAGGACACCCAGGACTTCATTGACAGGTGCAGGGATATGTTGCACAACATAAGGATATTGGAGTCACATGTAGTCGATTTCACTACTTTCCAGTTGGAGGGCAGGGCCCGTAGATAGTGCCAGTCTTATTTGCTTAGCATGCTAGCAGGCGCTCCTCCCCTCACTCGGGGTTAGATCACCCAGATATTTATTGATCGGTACATTTTGCCCTTTGAGATGGAATAGCTACATCCTCAGTTTGAGTATCTGGAGCAGGGTCATATGTCAGTGACCAACTATAAGGCGAGGTTCTCTGAGTTGTCTCTCCATGCACTCAGGATACTTCCCACAGAGACAGACAAAGTACCGAGGTTTGTTGCAAGGTTACATCGTACTATCCGGTCGGGTATGGCTCGTGAGGTAGAAATGGGCATAGGATATCAGCTAGTACTTGATATTGCATACCGGATCGAGGGTTACCGGTTAAGGGGTACAGAGCAGATGCAGCAGGATAAGAGGGCCAGATTCTAAGGAGAGTTCAGAGGCACCCCAGCTAGGGGCAAAGGTCACTTTGGGAAGGGTCATCCCAGTAGGCCCCCAGATCTAGCACCGCTACCTACTCACGTTGCTCCAGTGTGCTCCTATTTCAGAGCCATGCTAGAGAGTTCGCATCGCCCGCCAGCCATCCAGGGTTCATCTAGTGGGTATTCAGGTCCTTCGAAGCATATTTAAGTGCTATGCGGGAGGGTTCTTACCGCTCGCCGGCTACTCAGGCTTCTTCTAGTGGGCCCTCTAGTATTTAGGGTCAGCCATCTGGGCAGCATGCTACTGTACCATGTTGTTTTGAGTGCGGGGACGCAAGACACATATGGAGATATTGCTCCAGGCATAGGGGCAAGGCAGTACATCAGCGGCAGTAGTCTGTGACTCCAACACCAGCGGTCCAGTCACCTAGACGTAGAGAGAAGACTGGTAGTGGTTGTTCCAGAGGTAGAGGCCAGACAGGGAGAGGTCAACCAACTGCTACTCAGCGAGTTAAAGGCCAGTCAGTCAGTGCTCTAGCTAGATTATTTGCTCTCACCAGGCCAGATGCATTGGTCTCAGATGTTGTGATTACACGTATTATTTCCATTAGTGGTGGAGATGCATCAGTACTATTTGATCCAGGGTCCACTTATTCATATGTGTTATCTCTGTTTGCTTGTTTCCTGGCCATTTCTCTTGAGCCCTTGGGCATTCCTGTTTATGTGTCCACTCCTGTAGGCGATTCTATGGTTATGAACCGGGCCTACTGGTCTTGTGTGGTTACTTTCTGTTGATTCAAGATTAGAGCAGATCTCTTGTTGCTCGATATGATCTACTTTGAGGTTATTATGGTCATGGATTGGTTATCTCCTTATCACGCTGCTCAAGATTGCCATTCCAAGTCTATTTCTCTAGTGATGCTAGGGTTGCCGAGACTGGAGTGAAGGGGCTCAACTGTGGATACACCTAGCAGGGTTATTTCCTTCCTGAAGGCTTATCGCATGGTTGAGAAGGGGTGTTTGGCCTACTTAGCTTATGTTTGAGACACTACTGCAGAGTCTCCGACGATTGATTCAGTGCCAGTAGTCCAAGAGTTTATCGATGTTTTTCCTTCTGATCTTCCTAGCATGCCTCTCGGTCGTGATATTGATTTCTGTATCAACTCAACCAATATCTATCCCACTATACCATATGGCTCCTTGGGAGCTGAAGTAGCAGTTAGATGAGTTGCTAGCTAAGGGCTTTGTTTGGCCCATCGTATTGCCTTGGGGTGCACCAGTGTTGTTTGTAAATAAGAAGGATAGGACTATACAGATGTGCATTGATTACCGCCAGTTGAACAAAGTAACCATCAAGAACAAATATCCATTGCCTTGTATTAATGATTTATTCGACCAGTTGCAGGGTACTAGGATGTTTTCTAAGATTGACCTGAGATCAGGATATCATCAGCTGAAGATTCAGGATTTAGCTGTTCCGAAGACCCCATTCAGGACGAGATACGGCCACTATGAGTTCCTGGTGATGTCATTTGGCTTGACTAATGCTCCAGTGGCGTTTATGGATTTGATGATAAGAGTGTTCAGGCCCTATATTGATTCTTTTATCATTGTCTTCATCGATGACATCTTGATATATTCACGTAGCTTGGGGGAGCATGAGCTTCATTTGAGGGCAGTGCTTCAGACCTTGCGAGAGCAGAAGCTTTATGCTAAGTTCTCCAAGTGTGAGTTTTGGCTAGAGTTAGTGGCATTCTTGGGGCATATTGTATCAGGAGAGGGTATTAAGGTAGATCCCAAGAAGATCGAGGCAGTTTAGAGTTGGCCACGTCCTACTTCAGTGATTGATATCAGGAGCTTCCTGGGTTAGCATGCTATTACCGATGATTTGTGTAGGGCTTCTTATCCATGGCATCACCTCTGACCAGATTGACCCAAAAGGAGGCCCCATTATGTTGGTCTTGTGAGGAGAGCTTCCAGAAGCTGAAGACAGCTTTTACCACGACACCAGTTTTTGTATTCCTTTTCGGTTTAGGAACGTATACGGTATATTATGATGATTCTCGCATTGGCTTGGGATGTGTATTTATGTAGGAGGGGCGAGTTATTGATATGCCTCTCATCAGCTTAAGGTTCATGAGAAAAATTACCCTGTGGACGATCTAGAGCTGGCGGCGATTGTTCATGTTCTTAAGATAAATATGAGGTGTCACGTGAGGTGTATAAAAACCATCGCAGCTTGTAGCATCTGTTCAAGCAGATGGACCTTAATTTGAGATAGCACATGTGGCTCGAGTTGCAGAAGGATTATGACATTACCATTCTTTATCATCCAGGTAAGGCAAATGTGGTCGTGGATGCCTTGAGTAGGAATGCGAAGAGCATAGGTAGCTTGGCATTCATTCTTGCTGAGATGAGACCACTAGCTTTCAACATTCAGTCTCTAGCTAACAGACTTGTGAGATTGGACATTTCATAGCCCAGTCGGGTCCTAGCATGTGTGGTTGCTCAATCTTTGTTGTTGGGTGAGATTAAGGCCGACAGCTCGATGATCCGCATTTGGCATTTGTCAGAGACACGGTGCTTCATGGAGGTGCCAAGGAGGTTTCTATTGGCAAGGATGGTGTATTGTGGCTCCAGGGTCGTGTATGTGTTCCTAATGTTAATGGCTTGCGAGAGAGGATCTTAGAGGAGGCCCACAGTTCGATGTACTCCATTCATTCAGGTGCTACGAGGATGTAACATGACTTGAGGCAGCATTACCGGTGGCGGAGGATAAAGAAGGACAATGCGGAGTATGCAACAAAATGTTTGAATTTCCAGCAAGTCAAGTATGAGCACCAGAGGCCAGGTGGCTTACTTCAGCAGATGCCCATTCCGGAATAGAAGTGGGAGCGCATCACTATGGACTTCGTAGTTGGGTTACTGTAGACTCAGCGGAAGTTTGATTCGTTGTGGGTTATTGTGGATAAATTGACCAAGTCTGCCCATTTTATTCCAGTGGCGACTACTTATATGGCAAAGAGGTATGCCCAAATTTACATTCGAGAGATTGTAAGATTTCACAGTGTGCCAGTCTCTATCATATCAGTCAAAGGCCCTCAGTTCACTTCCCATTTTTAGAGAGCTGTTCAGCGTGAGCTAGGACCCGTGTGGAGCATAGCACGGCATTTCATCCACAGACTGATGGACAGTCAGAG
>JASVEL010006156.1:0-152340 GCA_032618575.1 Nicotiana noctiflora | reverse complement strand
ATGGGAGTTGGGGTATTTTGGGACTTGGTTTCCCCGTTGTTAGTATAAGTATTACTGTTGTTTCATATTTTGAAATGCTTAAATGGGTTAAAGAAAGCTTCTAGCTCCGTTGTTGATGTTGATTGGTCAGGCTGGCTTAGCAATGTGCCGGGCGCCATCACGACCGGATTTGGGGTCGTGACATAGTTCTTCCTGAGTAGTGAGGCCTGATTTCAGGATAAAATTTGGTCTTGTTCGAGTTGTGTCATTGCTGGTTTTGTTGACTGTGCTTGGACTGCTATTGATCTCCTTAACCTTCCGTTGTTTTGAAATTCCAGGTACACCTCTTATAACATTCGGAGCATTAGAAATAAAGTAAAAATTCAGCTTTTTCTTCCTCTTATGTAGACTCACATTATGTTTAGCTAGAATTGATAATGTTCTTATATCTCTATATGTATTACGATAAGGATTATTAGAAGTATAATACTATGGTTTCGTGTCAGTTGTTATTTTATTGAAATGTTGTGATTATTTGTATTGGACTGTTAAACATGGACATTCTAATTTGTATAAGTTTTGGCATAGATTAGACTCATATTTGATATAACTTTGTGCCTGGTTTAAATGGAAACTCTAGATTTGGTCAAGGCAAGTATTGATATTAATTATAGGTATAAATGTGAATGTAAACTATATTTCCAATTAGAATTTGGGCCAGTTAAATTTAGTATGAATAATAATCTAGTTATGGCTATTTGGGCCACAAACATGCTCAATGCTTGGCTCAACAAGCTATCATAAATTCGGATAATCGATGGATCAATGCCATGGATAATGGGCCAATATCGTGGCCCAATCCAAAAACTGAACATTTTTCTCTTTCTAAAGTCTATCACATCTTGATTAAATACTAATTCATGTGAATTTATATGAATAAACATATTTTGTTTCAGTTGCGAATTAATGACTGTTCCCTGATTTGAGCTCATGTTCTGTTAAATTTTAGTTTGCATAGAATACAAATACATCTGGAGTTTGAGAATCGAGATATATATGGCCTTGATTTGCATGTCTTTCCCTAATTTCATTGTATTAAATCTGTGAACTATGAAGAAAATTAATTCATTATTTAATACATCACTGTTTGGGTGCAGCATGTTTGAGTTCGATTGGTTATAACAGTTAGTTTCATCTCATTTGGTGTGGCCATTTTGTAAAACATTTGCTCGACAACTTGTTGTCTAAAGTATGGTTTATGAGACTTTCATAACTATTCTAAGTTTGCATTAGTATAATTTACGTTTGGAAAATGGGTAATTAACTTACAAATATAGAATTCGGGTCTCGAATTAGGTAGCGGGTTCAAGCTAAAAGGGTATTCCCTTTTGTTTGAATTTGGACTTGAATTTGTGACTCGAATTAGTATTTGTAAATTAATTAGCCCTTAGAGACAAATAATCCGTAGAAAACTCTAGTTTGCTTTTGTTGGCCTTTAATAATAAAAATGAGACGAGCCTCGCCAAATTGAATACATAATTGCGGGGCCCTCATCTTTTACTTAATAAAATACCTAGAAACTCGGGACGGACCGTTTAGCAAATTTCACGGCCTTCCCAAAAGATAATAACGCGCTAGACACTTTAAGCGCATGTTTAATAAATTTACCTTCTTAATTCGGGTGTGTATTTTATACAACCCAAATACAAATCCAAAAATATCAAATAAAGATGTGTGGAGGATCCGGGTGCATTTTCATGTGACGTGATCCGAAAACATATTTTTAGGTGTCGTTCACTATCGTAATAATAATTAAAAAGGGGTAAATAATTATAAAATTGCACTATAGTTTGGAGCATGTAAAAAAATTAGATTTTTAGCCATTTATAATAATTTAAATGACCGTGCTAGAACCACGAGATACGGGGGTGCCCAACACCTTCCCTCTGGTCAATAGAATATTTCACACAGAATTTCTGGTTCGCAGACACCAGTTGGGAAGTCGAATAATTTTTCTCGATTCGAGATTTAAACCGGTGACTCATGACACCAAAAGCCAATCCTTTCTTGAGTGGCGACTCTAAAAATAAATAAATAATCCCAAATTCGAATAATATCACTTTAATTGGAAGAACTCCCTTTTCATATATATTTTACCTATTGGGGTAATGTGTGTGTAAAAAAGGGAGGTGTGACACTCTTTATTCATTTCCATCGTGCAGTGGTCAGTGTACTGAGTTTCCTCTGCTATTATCTTACAGATAGTGAGGACCCGCACATCCAACGTACCAGACCCGGGAGGAGCAGCTCCTCCCGTTGCTAGAGGCCGAGTAAGAGGCCGGGGGAGGGCACCGGCTCGTGGTAGAGGACGAGGGCATCCCAGAGCCATTTTAGTTGCACCACTAGCAGATCCTGCAAAGGATCCCATCATTGAGGAGTAGGATGAGGCACCCGCACCCGCGCTTACTCCGGTGGATTTCATGACTGCGTTGGGATTTTTGGAGGTCATGGGTCGTATGCTTCAGTTCATGGACACTATGACTCAGGTTGGTTTATTTCCAGCATATCTAGCTACCTCACAGGCAGGAGGGGGAGCACAGACCCGTCCCGCACAGGCTCCAGATCATGCTGCCACCATTTATTATACTCCGGGTGCACTACCCGCAGAGGAGGTCTAGCCAGTTGTTGCAGCAGCACCCCAGGCCAAGCCAGTGTGGACGGCGATCCGCAAAAGTTATTAGACAGATGGACCAGATTACACCCCCCAGTATTCGGGGGCGAGCGTCAAGAGGACACCCAGGACTTCATTGACAGGTGCAGGGATATGTTGCACAACATAAGGATATTGGAGTCACATGTAGTCGATTTCACTACTTTCCAGTTGGAGGGCAGGGCCCGTAGATAGTGCCAGTCTTATTTGCTTAGCATGCTAGCAGGCGCTCCTCCCCTCACTCGGGGTTAGATCACCCAGATATTTATTGATCGGTACATTTTGCCCTTTGAGATGGAATAGCTACATCCTCAGTTTGAGTATCTGGAGCAGGGTCATATGTCAGTGACCAACTATAAGGCGAGGTTCTCTGAGTTGTCTCTCCATGCACTCAGGATACTTCCCACAGAGACAGACAAAGTACCGAGGTTTGTTGCAAGGTTACATCGTACTATCCGGTCGGGTATGGCTCGTGAGGTAGAAATGGGCATAGGATATCAGCTAGTACTTGATATTGCATACCGGATCGAGGGTTACCGGTTAAGGGGTACAGAGCAGATGCAGCAGGATAAGAGGGCCAGATTCTAAGGAGAGTTCAGAGGCACCCCAGCTAGGGGCAAAGGTCACTTTGGGAAGGGTCATCCCAGTAGGCCCCCAGATCTAGCACCGCTACCTACTCACGTTGCTCCAGTGTGCTCCTATTTCAGAGCCATGCTAGAGAGTTCGCATCGCCCGCCAGCCATCCAGGGTTCATCTAGTGGGTATTCAGGTCCTTCGAAGCATATTTAAGTGCTATGCGGGAGGGTTCTTACCGCTCGCCGGCTACTCAGGCTTCTTCTAGTGGGCCCTCTAGTATTTAGGGTCAGCCATCTGGGCAGCATGCTACTGTACCATGTTGTTTTGAGTGCGGGGACGCAAGACACATATGGAGATATTGCTCCAGGCATAGGGGCAAGGCAGTACATCAGCGGCAGTAGTCTGTGACTCCAACACCAGCGGTCCAGTCACCTAGACGTAGAGAGAAGACTGGTAGTGGTTGTTCCAGAGGTAGAGGCCAGACAGGGAGAGGTCAACCAACTGCTACTCAGCGAGTTAAAGGCCAGTCAGTCAGTGCTCTAGCTAGATTATTTGCTCTCACCAGGCCAGATGCATTGGTCTCAGATGTTGTGATTACACGTATTATTTCCATTAGTGGTGGAGATGCATCAGTACTATTTGATCCAGGGTCCACTTATTCATATGTGTTATCTCTGTTTGCTTGTTTCCTGGCCATTTCTCTTGAGCCCTTGGGCATTCCTGTTTATGTGTCCACTCCTGTAGGCGATTCTATGGTTATGAACCGGGCCTACTGGTCTTGTGTGGTTACTTTCTGTTGATTCAAGATTAGAGCAGATCTCTTGTTGCTCGATATGATCTACTTTGAGGTTATTATGGTCATGGATTGGTTATCTCCTTATCACGCTGCTCAAGATTGCCATTCCAAGTCTATTTCTCTAGTGATGCTAGGGTTGCCGAGACTGGAGTGAAGGGGCTCAACTGTGGATACACCTAGCAGGGTTATTTCCTTCCTGAAGGCTTATCGCATGGTTGAGAAGGGGTGTTTGGCCTACTTAGCTTATGTTTGAGACACTACTGCAGAGTCTCCGACGATTGATTCAGTGCCAGTAGTCCAAGAGTTTATCGATGTTTTTCCTTCTGATCTTCCTAGCATGCCTCTCGGTCGTGATATTGATTTCTGTATCAACTCAACCAATATCTATCCCACTATACCATATGGCTCCTTGGGAGCTGAAGTAGCAGTTAGATGAGTTGCTAGCTAAGGGCTTTGTTTGGCCCATCGTATTGCCTTGGGGTGCACCAGTGTTGTTTGTAAATAAGAAGGATAGGACTATACAGATGTGCATTGATTACCGCCAGTTGAACAAAGTAACCATCAAGAACAAATATCCATTGCCTTGTATTAATGATTTATTCGACCAGTTGCAGGGTACTAGGATGTTTTCTAAGATTGACCTGAGATCAGGATATCATCAGCTGAAGATTCAGGATTTAGCTGTTCCGAAGACCCCATTCAGGACGAGATACGGCCACTATGAGTTCCTGGTGATGTCATTTGGCTTGACTAATGCTCCAGTGGCGTTTATGGATTTGATGATAAGAGTGTTCAGGCCCTATATTGATTCTTTTATCATTGTCTTCATCGATGACATCTTGATATATTCACGTAGCTTGGGGGAGCATGAGCTTCATTTGAGGGCAGTGCTTCAGACCTTGCGAGAGCAGAAGCTTTATGCTAAGTTCTCCAAGTGTGAGTTTTGGCTAGAGTTAGTGGCATTCTTGGGGCATATTGTATCAGGAGAGGGTATTAAGGTAGATCCCAAGAAGATCGAGGCAGTTTAGAGTTGGCCACGTCCTACTTCAGTGATTGATATCAGGAGCTTCCTGGGTTAGCATGCTATTACCGATGATTTGTGTAGGGCTTCTTATCCATGGCATCACCTCTGACCAGATTGACCCAAAAGGAGGCCCCATTATGTTGGTCTTGTGAGGAGAGCTTCCAGAAGCTGAAGACAGCTTTTACCACGACACCAGTTTTTGTATTCCTTTTCGGTTTAGGAACGTATACGGTATATTATGATGATTCTCGCATTGGCTTGGGATGTGTATTTATGTAGGAGGGGCGAGTTATTGATATGCCTCTCATCAGCTTAAGGTTCATGAGAAAAATTACCCTGTGGACGATCTAGAGCTGGCGGCGATTGTTCATGTTCTTAAGATAAATATGAGGTGTCACGTGAGGTGTATAAAAACCATCGCAGCTTGTAGCATCTGTTCAAGCAGATGGACCTTAATTTGAGATAGCACATGTGGCTCGAGTTGCAGAAGGATTATGACATTACCATTCTTTATCATCCAGGTAAGGCAAATGTGGTCGTGGATGCCTTGAGTAGGAATGCGAAGAGCATAGGTAGCTTGGCATTCATTCTTGCTGAGATGAGACCACTAGCTTTCAACATTCAGTCTCTAGCTAACAGACTTGTGAGATTGGACATTTCATAGCCCAGTCGGGTCCTAGCATGTGTGGTTGCTCAATCTTTGTTGTTGGGTGAGATTAAGGCCGACAGCTCGATGATCCGCATTTGGCATTTGTCAGAGACACGGTGCTTCATGGAGGTGCCAAGGAGGTTTCTATTGGCAAGGATGGTGTATTGTGGCTCCAGGGTCGTGTATGTGTTCCTAATGTTAATGGCTTGCGAGAGAGGATCTTAGAGGAGGCCCACAGTTCGATGTACTCCATTCATTCAGGTGCTACGAGGATGTAACATGACTTGAGGCAGCATTACCGGTGGCGGAGGATAAAGAAGGACAATGCGGAGTATGCAACAAAATGTTTGAATTTCCAGCAAGTCAAGTATGAGCACCAGAGGCCAGGTGGCTTACTTCAGCAGATGCCCATTCCGGAATAGAAGTGGGAGCGCATCACTATGGACTTCGTAGTTGGGTTACTGTAGACTCAGCGGAAGTTTGATTCGTTGTGGGTTATTGTGGATAAATTGACCAAGTCTGCCCATTTTATTCCAGTGGCGACTACTTATATGGCAAAGAGGTATGCCCAAATTTACATTCGAGAGATTGTAAGATTTCACAGTGTGCCAGTCTCTATCATATCAGTCAAAGGCCCTCAGTTCACTTCCCATTTTTAGAGAGCTGTTCAGCGTGAGCTAGGACCCGTGTGGAGCATAGCACGGCATTTCATCCACAGACTGATGGACAGTCAGAGCGGACAATTCAGATTTTAAAGGATATGCTTAGAGCATGTATGATCGACTTTGGAGGGAAGTGGGATTAGTTCTTACCCTTGCCAGAGTTTACATATCATAACAGTTATCATTCCAGCATAGAGACGGCCGCGTATGAGGCATTGTATGGTCGCCATTGTCGTTCTCCTATCGGATAGTTTGATCCTGGTGAGGCTATGTTGCTTGCTATAGATTTGGTCCAGGATGCCTTGGATAAGGTAGAGTTGATTCAGGAGAGGCTCCACATATCTTAGTCCAGAAGAGCTACGCGGATCAGAAGGCGCGTGATGTATCATTTGCGGTTGGTGAGAAAGTCCTCATGAAGGTTTCGCGCATGAAGGGCATTATGATATTTTGGAAGAAGGGCAAGTTAAACCCAAGTTTTATTGGCCCTTTTGAGGTGTTGAGGCAAGTTGGAGAGGTTGCCTATGAGCTCGTATTACCTACCAGTTTATGAGGAGTTCATCTAGTCTTCTATGTATCGATGCTCCGGAAATATCATGCCGACTATTCACATGTGTTGGATTTTAGTACCATTCGGTTAGATGACAGTCTGGGCTACGAGAAGAAGCCAGTTTCCATTGTGGATAGGCAGGACCACCCCCAGTTGAGATCCAAGAGGGTTTCTGCTGTGAGCATGTGATTTTTGCCCCAGGCAAATAAGTCCAAAATAAATATATAAAAATGATTTTTTTTAATTTGTTGATTATTGTGTAGAAGTATCAGTGTTTGTTTTTATTTGTTGAAAATAAAGTAAAGAAAATTAAAACAAAAATATAATTTGAATTAATTAGAAAATACCAAAAAATATAAGATAATTACTAGAAAATTTAGAAAATCAAAAGAAATATATAAAATACAAGAGATAATAAATACATTGGGAACAAATAAGGAAGAAATCAAATATAAAATACAAGTAAAGTACAAAAAAAATAATAAATAAATACAATTTGAAAATACAAAAATATAAGGTAAAATAAATAGAGTAAAATATAGAATATTTGGGCCAAATTCCAGCCCAATTAATACATTACAAAGACCAGGCCCAAAAATAAGCCGGCCTACCCTATACATAAGACAAAACGACGTCGCTTCAATTAAACAAAATCTGGACCGTTAATAAATTGAATCAAACGGACAAAAACAAACGGTTGTCTAATAATTAAAATGACACCGTTATATGGGAATAATCAGAACCTTCCAATTAAATCATCTAATGGATTAAAAGAAAGCCTCACTTAAACCAAATGACACCGTTAAGATGAAATAATAACAACTGTTCAAATAACTAATCTAACGGATGGGGTGATGGCTACATTTAAATCATACAACGCCGTTTAAATGGCCAGTGAATCCTGGCCACTCATTTATTCTAATCCAACGGTTAGGAACCATTGTTATATGTTTAATATATCTATACCCCTCCGTTACATTCAGCCATTATACTCTTACACCTCAGAGCCCAAACCCTAGCCACCACTCTTCCTCTTTCCCATCTCCACCTGGGCCACCGGAACCCTACCGGTGGTCCATTTCTAGTCATCTTCTCTGTCCATTTCGCACACCATTGATCCCTCCCCTTTTCCTCTATCATCCCATCACACCAGTTCTGTCCAAATTCCTTTCCTTCCTCTCAAATCTTGAAAAACAGGTCGTCGGAACCCTAGCCGGCGACCACCAACCTATGAACCACCCTACACCCTTAACACCATAGAACCACCTTGAGCCCCTCTTTCACCCTATCCAAACCCCTTCCCTCTAATGTTAGCCTAGACCGTCGAATATCAAAAAAAATCCCGCCGGAACCCTACTCCGGCGGATACCCCCCAAACCAAAAGTCACCAAAATCGAACCCTAGTCCTTAAAAATGAGTCTTTCACAAACAAATAAGACTCCAAGACTCTGATTAGAAGGCCAATAGTCAAAAGAGACTCAAGGTCGCTAAACAACCAGAAAATTCAAGAAATCAGAAAGAAAAGATGAAGAAAAGAAGGAAAAGTAAAACCATCAGAAAGCTAAGTAACCCTAAATTCCATTTTTCTCTACTATGCTTCGTGTTATTCTTTTATCATCACTGTTTGCTAGCATGACTCCAATGCATGCTAAATATATTTCTGTGTGTACTTGAAATCGACTATATGCTCTCCTTTTCTGACTTAAGTCACTTGATTAAATCGTATGCTTTATAGTCATTTAATGTTCTTGCTTAGATCTTTTTCGATTAAATGTTCTGATTAACTAGATTCAACCATTATCAAATTGTTTCTCTGAGTCCTGATTAATCAAGTGTTTGGTCGTAATTAAGGTTATATTTGCAAGTTTGTTTAATACTGGCTATTATTGCAATACAGTTTAATGCTTGACTCTTCTGAATTTCTGAGTAACTAGTCGTATTAGGGCTATGTGTGGAAATTGCTTAATGTTGGATATCGTTGCAATACAGTATGACTTTTGATTTGTATGTGTCCCTAATTAATTAAAAGGCTATTTGTGGCTATGTTTGTAAAGTGGTTATTTCTAAAAAGGGGTTAATTAGTTCTGAACTGGCCATAATATAAAGTCTAAGTAATAGGGGTTATTTCATAAATACTATTTTGATTTTTGACCGCTCATGGTCTTAATTGCTGTTAGTTCGAGTGGTATTTTGGACTTCTGTCCGTTGTTCTTCATCTATTTCATTGAATTCGCTTGGTTTCTTATTGGACTGGTTGCTGCTTATCTGAAGTTAGATGAAGAACAACGGACAGAAGTCCAAAATACCACTCGAACTAACAGCAATTAAGACCATGAGCGGTCAAAAATCAAAATAGTAGTGGTTTCTTATTCTAAAGTTATACCTGTTACTGTGTTAATCTGCCTCCATTACTGTTTATACTTGGTTGCTGCTTATCGCTGATTTTCTTATCCTTCATCCCTTAGAAGTAATTGTTTTATCTCAATCTGATCAAGTACACTACTACCTCTCATGGATGTAATTGAAGTTTGAAGAAATGGAATGAGCAGTAGTTTCCTTTTGTAATTCTGTTTTGTCTTATAGTTTGATAATTAGAGTTCATGTAATTCATTAGGTATTTTTGTTGTAATAAGGATTGGACTGCACGAACTTAATTCAGATTTATAGTAGTAGTAGATAATAATGTAGGAAATACATTATATAGATCAGTCAAAATGATCACCTAAATCTAAATTGAACTGGTTTCTTCTAAGAACTTAATTCGCATTAATGTACTGCTCATTCCATTTCTTCAAACTTCAATTACATCCATGAGAGGTAGTAGTGTACTTGATCAGATTGAGATAAAACAATTACTTCTAAGGGATGAAGGATAAGAAAATCAGCGATAAGCAGCAACCAAGTATAAACAGTAATGGAGGCAGATTAACACAGTAACAGGTATAACTTCAGAATAGAAAACCAAGCGAATTCAATCAAATAGATGAAGAACAACGGACAGAAGTCCAAAATACCACTCGAACTAACAGCAATTAAGACCAAGACCTAAATCTAAATTGAACTGGTTTCTTACAACTACTCTGAAATCAGATGTGTAATACACAAGTTCTTAGATATTTTTGTTAATTAAATTTTGAATCAGTAGCAATTAATGCGAAAAGTATGAGTTAGTTAAATCTTCAATCATGTTAATGGCTTAGCATCACTAAAACTGGTTTAGTTATGAAACTCGTGTTTAAATTTAGTAGTATGGTGTAAAACAAAAATTTAAGCATAAATGAGATGCAAATTGCAATTCGAATGTGTTTGGTTGAAGGTTTAAAGTAATGTTCCAAACAAGGTAGTTATGTATCTTAATAAGTATTGTTTAACTTATAAATAATATGCAGATTAGACTTAGTTAATCTGATGTGACTAAACAGTAGTATTCAAATATAAATCTGTTTTAGCATGTCTAGTTAAATTTTGATACAGAACTTAATAATATCTGCTTATAGTTCTATTAGTTTATTAAAAATGTTAATCTACCTTGGACCTAGTAGTGATTTAGGCCTAGCCATAAATAGAGCCCCCGATCCAATCGATATGGCTTCTATGCCTATGGAAACAGATACAGAGATGTTAGCTGGGCATCAAATAGCCAAATGCACCTTTGTGCACTCCTGCTTGGTTAATTCAGATTCCAGGCCCAATAATGAATAATGGCCTGGATCTAAATAGATGGTGATATAAAGACTGTTAATAAACATTTCGATTGAGGAAAACCCAAAATTAGAAAATATAGTACACAAATAGTCTTAACCTTTAAAAGTGAAATGGGACGAGCCTCGTTACAAGATAAAAAATGCACGGGGCCCCTAAATAATAACTATAAAACTTTTAGACCAGGAAGGATCATTTAGAAAATTTCACGATCTTTCCCAAAAATAACAAGAATAGACATCGCTAGGCATACTTATAATATACATTCATTTGAACGGGTGCACATTTATGTGACCCAAATCCTACTCTCAACGAAGTCGAAATATATTCAAAGCCACAGGCGTACTGGTACGGTGTGGTCATGGATGTATTTTCACGACGTTGCAAATTCTTAAAATTCATAAATCATAATACTTGCACATGATTAAAATATATAATTGAAATCTGATGAAATAAAAACAACAGTTGAGCAATCGTGCTAGAACAACGACATCCGGGAGTGCCTAACACCTTCTCATGGATTAACAGAATTCTTTATCCGAATTTCGAGTTCGCGGACTATAAAGAAGTCAAACTTTTCTCGGTTCGGGATTAAATTGGTGACTTGGGACAACATTATATTCTCAAGTGGCGACTCTGAAAACTTAATAAACTAATCCCGTTCTGACTGTCATTAAATTGGAAAAACTCCTTGTACGCCCTCACGAGTATAGTGTATAATACATTCGTAGAAAAAGGAGGTGTGAAAGCTCAGGCGACTCTGGTGGGGATAAGAAACCCAGAACTTCGGTTCAGTGTTTAAGAATTCGAGCTCGGTTAAATTGTTGTTTCGTTTATATCCGATTTAATTATATGCATTGATCAATGTGCTATATATTTACCGCTTTGAAATTACGTAAATTTTGTATAAAAATTTTGCCGAAAACCCTTCTCTTCTTACCTCAGGGGATGTTCTTACTAGTTGAGACTCCCCTTTCTGTAAAGTCAATACCCAAATAAGAAATAAAGGCCGGAAACGTTAATGACATACGATCTCGGGGGTCCCCAGTATGTAGCCCCCTCCTCGACTCGAGTTGTCCGCTCGGGTACACAGTCTAGAACCAACGAAAAATCAGGATAGTGAGCCTAGAATTAGAATGATTATTTGTATCATATCTGACTTAGGGGTCTCAACACAGGGGTTGGGTCCGTCTAGGACAGGTAACCCGAATCTAAAAAGACCGAGCATGATTATATGTTGCATTTATTTGTCTTGGGCCATTATGCTGACCGGCTAAATAATTGAGGGAAAGAAAAAAAAAAAGCAATTTTTAGAAAGGAACCGATGTCTAAATACTGACGAAACTCTACAGAAACTTTGAGGAAAATATCAAAAATAGTTGAAAATAAGTCAATTTTATCAAAATAGTTGGTCTGAAAATAATTTTACCGAACAACGCTGGTTTGATTCTCATCACTAAGCGAGATACGTAGGCAACCCTTGACGGGTCCAACCACCCCTTTTACAAAAAAACAACCAAAAATATTAATAAATCAAAGTGATGTTATTTTTGAAAATAGCCGAATGTCCCTAAAGGATGCTGGAAGGCTGTTTGCACAAAAATGGCCACTTTTAAGTCACTCTCCATAAATAACAAATACATCCTTAAAATCTTTAAAGTTCGTATTCGCAAATAGGGACTTTTTGAAAAATTTCCTTTTAAAAAATATTTTTGTCTTTAGGTCAAATAATATGTGGTTAACTTACCTTTAAATAAATGTGAAGGATGAGCACAATGCAAAATGAACCTTTTTCGTTAATGAATAAGATCCCTTTTGAGTTACGCCTCTGGTGGAATGACTTGGGTCAGGACGGACAAGATAAGGTCAAGAAATATTTGAAAGGTCTTACCGGGTTGCTTAATATCATACCTCGAGGAGACATTATTCGAGCCTTGGTCACCTCCTGGGATCCCGCACACAATGTGCTCCATTTTTCGGACGTTGAGCTCACTCCAACACTATAAGAGATTGCTAATTACATCGGTAAAAGTGAAGTCCCTCTGAAAGATAAATATCCGGTTGCTCCAAGAGCCATTACTACTCACAGATTCTTGGATTCCTTGAAAATAACCCAAAGTGTTCACAATGAAGATTTGGTCCATGGGTTTTGCACTATGAATTTCATATACCATAGATATGGTCACGTTGGAGGATTTAACAACCCAACAAACAAACTCTGCAGTAAAGCAAATCGGGCTAAATGGGAGAAACATAGGCGTTTTGCTTTCTTGGTAGCCTTTTTGGGATTAATAATATTTCAAAGAAAAGATGGGAACATCGACATCAGAATTTCGGGGATTGTCAGTACTCTCCTCTCACAGGATAATAGTACTTTGGAACCAATGATAGTGGTCGATATCTTTTGTGCTCTCACAACTTGTAAAGCTGGAGAAGATTTCTTCGAGGGATGCAACTTGCTATTAAAGATATGGATGATCGAGCACTTATGCCATCGCCCTCAATTTCTAAGTTATGGATCATCAGAAAAGACTTGCATAGAAGAATTCTACACGAGGATAAAAGGGGTCAAGTTGCCGAAGGGGCCTAAAGGTTAGATCGCATACTTTCGATCTATTACTGCTAGTGAGATAGAATAGATGATCGAGCACTTATGCCATCGCCCTCAAATTATGAGTTATGGATCATCAGAAAAGACTTGTATAGAAGAATTCTACACGAGGATAAAAGGGGTCAAGTTGCCTGAGGGGCCTAAAAGTTGGATCACATACTTCCGATCTCTAGTGAGATAGAATATGCATTCGGGTGGCTACCCATCGATGAAATCAAATACATGCCAGTAGAAGGAT
The DNA here is from genome assembly GCA_032618575.1 of Nicotiana noctiflora. Lineage (NCBI taxonomy): Eukaryota > Viridiplantae > Streptophyta > Magnoliopsida > Solanales > Solanaceae > Nicotiana > Nicotiana noctiflora. The sequence continues at coordinate 138,846 of JASVEL010006156.1, read as the reverse complement.
CGCACTTTCTTTTAATGAGGCTCAAAAGTATCCCACCTTACGTGCCGTATCGAGTATTATGACAACTCGGAATATATCAAATAGTACTAAAAGATGGAGATCTCAGTGTTTAAGTGATAGAGATTAGTCCCGATGGGCGGTTTCCGGAGGCAAAAGTCCGACAAATATGGAATGAGTGTCAATGTTTGAAAGTGGACACTTATGTAAGGGATCGGGCCAGAGGTGAAGTGTCACCAAGTTACTCCGCATGGTACAGAAGAGATTATGAGCATGAAAGACCAATGAAGAGACCTCACATTCAAGAATTTTTCGAGTTGTCAAAAGAGCGATGGGATTGGTTGGCTAAAGAGAACGAATACGGAGCCAAAATCAGTATGTTAGAAAAGCAAGTTCAAGACCTGAAGTTCGAAAGCATCTTACAAACGGCGGCCGATGAGGGTGAAAACAAACAACTTATTAAGGAAAATGAGGCATTAAAAGCTCAAATTCGGAAAATGAGAGCAGCAACTAAAACCCATATTCGACATGCCCAGGATGAAAAACTGATTGATAATTTGCGTAGAAAGGTGAACGATTACAGTTTTGATCTAGACAAAGCTGAAAAAGAGTTAATCGGGGTTCGGAAGCAATTGGCTAGAAATGCTGAAGAAACGGCTCATATGATCCAACAATTGAAAGAAGAACATAATATTGAAGTTGCTCGGTTGAGGAAAAAGATTGTCACTGTCGAGGTTAAAAGTAGCAAAAAGGTAAAAGAGTTTGACATGGAAAGAGAACAATGTTGTATGGCCATGGCCGGGTTAGAAATGGAACTGCATCAGCTTCAAGAGAAAAGCCAACAGACTCTAGATGCTCGTGCCGAACAAATAGGGAGGTTACTCTAAGAGAAAGGAATGATTAGAGAGAGAATTGTCAGCACTGCTCATTATATCACTCAGAAAGGCCAGATATACAAATATATGACCCATTCCACATTTGTTGCCTCAACAATGATATTTGTAAAGAAAGTAATGAGAGATTTAGATAAACTCCAAAGGGGACTTGCATATAGACCCGCGGTAAGACCAAACGATGTCTCGCGGGCACTAGGATCTTTAATATATTCTTAGGACATGCGTTTTGAGTTTGTATTTTAATTTCTACATTTTTAGGAGGTTGTAATATCATTAGAGTATTATCTTTGTAATAAATGATTGGTTATTAATGAAATTGAAAATTTCCAAAATTGTTTTTATTATTTTCTTTCATTAAATACTTGTGCGATAGGCAAATATATAGGTCCGGTTTAAACATGAAAAAGGGGAAAATAAGAAAAGAAATGAAAAGTGGAAAAAGAGAACATTGGTGGTAATAAATGTAATAAAGAAGAAAAGGCCGAAAATAAAAGAATTGGGAAATCAAGAAATACAAGGCCAGGATGACGCATATTGCCAGGCAAAATTGTGTTCTTAATCTTTAATTTTTGACTAATTATAGCCTAAGCACTAACAAGTTTTGTCGTTGTTGAGTAACAGATAGGTGGTTAGTAACTGGCATTCTGGCAACTCACCATTACAACACTCGTTCCAAGAATATGATAAAGGAAATTACTCAGGAAATTGAAGCAACAGTCATGTATCAAGTACAGAAAGATGAGGTAGTGGACGTGAACAGTATGAAAGAGGAGATGTATAAGCTCAAACAACAAATGGCTGAGATTTACTAGGCTTGGGCGAAGGGACAGCCTTTACCCATATACCCAGCCAATCCCACATACATCCCACCATCAGTCCCAGCACAGGACCCTCCCACTATGAACTCATCCTCCACTTACCCCACATACCCACCCTACTACAGAACAACATCACAAGCACCACCTCTAATACCTAATCAAGTTCCACCACCACCACCACATGTTGCTTTTGTATATGTGGCCCCACTATTAGCCACCTTGCACAAATCCTCTAGTGAACCATTATTCTACGTCCAAGACAACCATTATTACCCCCCCGGAACCTACTTTCCGACAGCATGATTCCTATACCCCTCTCATTGTTATGGCTAAAGAGGAGCAACCACCTAAAAATATTGAGCAGGAAGAGATGGCTAGAAAGATGAAAAGCCTCGAGCAATTATTCTGAAACATGTAGGGCTTGGGTGGGTGGTCAAGTAAGGGTAGCTTACAAGGATTAATGTCTATTCCCTAAAGTGAAACTGCCAGCAGGATTTAAGCTGCCGAAATTTGATCTATATGATGGTCACGGTGACCGGTTGCACATTTAAGAGGATTCTGCAGCAAGATGTCGGAGCCTATAGGAAAGATGAGTTGCTCATGGCTTACTTTAGCCAATGTCTTAGTGGTTCAGCTCTCGAATAGTATACTAGGCAAGACCATACCAGGTGGTTTATTTAGGATGATCTGGACCAGGCATTCGCAAACCGTTTCCAGTACAATTTGGAAATTATTCCAGATAGGCTGACACTGACAAAGATAAAAAAAAAAGCCGGGAGAAAGTTTTCGAGAATATGGCTTTAGGTGGAGGGTGCAAGCTGCTCGGGTAGACCCACCTATGAAGGAGGGAGAGATGGTAGACTATTTCTTACAAGCTTTGGAACCAACGTTTATAGGCATTTAGTATCTGCCACTAGGAAAACATTCAATGAGGTAGTTAAAATGCTTGGTTGAGGAAAGGTTAAATTCAAACAAAATTATGAGCTATTCAGGCATAAAAGCTACAAACTAGGCAATCCAGACAGGCACAGGTGGAGCTATCGGGAAAAAGAAGAAGGAAGAGGTGGCAGTCATAGAAGGGAGGTCTTGGTCCAGGAGTCCCAATCCATACTACTATCATCCTCGCCCACATAAACCCTACCCACAAACATCATATGGCCTACTACAACACTATTACCCTCCTCCTATTCCACATTTTCTATATATTACGCTCAAACTACCCACCACCTTCTACTCCATCGCGAACTCTATCACCTCAAAATATTTACCACATCCAGAACATATACCCACTGCAAAAACATATAAAAATCCCGGTGGAACAAGTGTCCACCCTAACCTTGGAGTCAAGAATGACAGGACACAAAGGAAGAAAACATTTACTCCCTTGGGTGAGTCGTACACCAGTCTTTTCCATAGACTAAGACAACTCGGGATGTTAAAACCCATAGAGCCCAAAATCCCAAATCCACAACCAAGAAACCTGGACAAATCTATTAATTGTGAATATTGTTCAGGAGCCCCAGGGCATGACACTGAAAAATGCTGGCACCTGAAGTCTGCAATACAAGAGTATATCGATTCTAGAAGAATTGAAGTTCAGGATCCCGAGGCTGCTAATATAACATAGAACCCTCTACATGTGCACCACGAGACCCACATAATAGAGGTGGTACAAGGGGAGATTGCAGGAAGCCCTCTCAGGCTGTAATGATGATCAAGGCGAGCAGAATCAAGATAGAGGAGAAAGCTATAAATGAGAAAATAACAGCCAATCCATCTGTGAACAAGCCAATAGTGGTAGCAAAACCCGAGCCAGTGAAGATGACAGTGCTTGGGGTGAGTGTAAAGCATGTATTAACTGTAAAAGGAGCACAATTAGAGCCAGTTATTACTAAGCCAGTTACTAAAATGCCTATAGTGAACACCAAAACTATGCCTTGGAATTACAGCAAGGTGACCGTCATGTGTAAAGGAAAGGAAATCAAGGAGGAGATTTGTGAAACCCACGGTTTGACTAGGTCAGCGAGATGTTTTGCTCCCGATGAATTGAGGAAGGCAAAAGTTACAAGAGATAATCTGGCCAATGTAAAAAAAGCTGTCACTGAAGAAGAGGCCGAAGAATTTTTGAAGAAAATGAAAGCTTAGGATTATTTTATAGTTCAGTAGCTGAGGAAAACACCAGTGCAGATATCTTTGATGTCCTTGTTGATTCGTTTTGATGAACACCGTAATGCGTTAATGAAGATCCTAAACGAGGCCCATGTACCAGAAAAGATCACAGTGCGTCATTTAGAGAAGATCACAAATAAAATCTTCGAGGTAAACAAAGTATCATTTTCAGATGATGAACTGCCGATGGAGGGGATAGATCACAACATGGCATTATATCTTACGGTTAAATGTGAAGAGTTAGTGGTGACTCGCGTACTGGTTGATAATGTGTCAAGTGCCAACGTATGCCCTATATCTACTTTGGGCAAGCTTAAGATTGATCATGAAAGAATCCATAAGAACAATATATGAGTAAGAGGATTTGACGAATGCGGGAAGAACACTGTTGGAGACATCATATAAGAACTTACTATTGGACCAGTAGAGTTTACCATGGAATTTCAAGTTTTGGACGTTGTCGTATCCTACAATCTTCCTACTAGGACATCTGTGGATTCATGCTGCAAAGGTTGTATCTTCCTCACACCATCAAATGGTTAAATACGAATGGGATCGTCAAGAAATAATGGTTCATGGTGAAGGTAATTCATGTAATATCATCACGTCGTTTGAAGAAGTTGAGGGTGATAAAGGTCCCTGGTTATACCAAGTGGTAGACACTATATCTGTGGATAAAATATCTGAAGGTTAAAATATTTCGATGCCCAAGATAGCTTCCGCGTCAGTCATGGTTGCTAATGAGATGTTGAAAAACGGGTTTCTCCATGGGAAATGTTTAGGAGCTGCACTGCAAGGAATAACACAGCCAGTATCTCTTTCGAGTATCAATGACACTTTTGGATTAGGATTCAAGCCAACCATTGCTGACATAAAAAGAGCCCAAAAACTAAAAAAAGAAGGATGGACCCTCCCTAAGCCTATCCCTAAACTCTCCCAGTCATTCGTCAAGCCTGATACAAAAAGGCGTCCGGTAACGGTCATGCCCAACCGAGTAGAGATAAGGCCAGAAAAGGAGCTCCTAGAAAGATTTGAGAGGTTGTTCGAAGATGTGAACATGGTAGAGGACTCTGAGGGCACAACTAAGATGGATGTCCAGTTTGTTGGATCCTATATCAAGCTGAATAACTGGGAAGCTATTCCTCTTCCGACTAGAAGGGAGTTGCGGTAGTTAGCTTTGATGTTTCATTCTTAATATGTTTTATTTCAAGGCTGTAATACAGATTCTATGTTTCATCCAATCGGACGTGTCAAACCTTGTTATCTTTTGAAATTTTAATGAAATGCAATTTCTTTCTTCATCCATTCTGATAGCCTTATTTTATTTTTCATTTCTTTTCTTGTCCAGTCCATTTTACGGTGATTTCAATGATGTGTCATGCATAAGTAATTCTCGGCCTAGTCTTGATTATCAAATAGTAATACAAGAAATCGAATACGATAATGAAGTAGAGTATGATGAGGAGGAAGTTTTGGAAGAAATTAGTAAAGATCTGAACCACTATGAGGAGAAACCCAAACAAAACTTGAGTGAGACGGAGTCTATTAATTTGGGGGATGAGGAAAGTGTTCGAGAAACAAAGATTAGTGTTCATTTGGAAACCTCACTTAGAGAGGACTTGATAAAGTTACTACATAAATACAAAGACATATTTGAATTGTCATGTGACGACATGCCAGGGCTAAGTACTGATTTGGTAGTACATAAGTTGCCCACTTATTTGGAATACCCACCCATCAAGCAGAAGTTAACAAAGTTCAAGACAGATATCAGCATGAAAATAAAAGAAGAATTCAACAAACAATTTGAGCTGAAGGTCATACGGGTCACCAAATATCCCACTTTGTTAGCTAATGTTGTACATATTCCAAAGAATGATGGAAAAGCCGGAGTGTGTGTTGACTATCGAGACCTCAACAAAGCGAGTCTGAAGGATAATTTTCCATTGCCAAACATCCACATACTAATTGACAATTGTGCCAAACATGAGATTGGGTCTTTCGTGGATTGTTATGCGGGTTATGATCAGATCTTGATGGACGAAGAAGATGCAGAAAAGATAGCCTTTATCACGCCTGGGGAACATATTGCTATAGAGTAATGCCATTCGGATTGAAAAATGTTGGAGCCACGTATATGAGAGCAATGACTACCATGTTTCATGACATGATACATCGAGAGATTTAAATTTATGTGGATGATGTCATTATCAAGTCCAGGAAGCAATACGATCATGTTAAAGATCTAAGGAAGTTTTTTAGAGGCTTCGGAGACACAATCTCAAGCTCAATCCAGCAAAATGTGCTTTTGGAGTACCATCAGGGAAATTATTGGGGTTTGTGGTAAGTAGGCATGGAATTGAATTGAACCCATCCAAGATCAAAGCTATTCAGGAGTTGCCTCCGCCAAATAGCAAGAAAGATGTGATGAGTCTGCTCGGCAGATTGAATTACATTAGTAGATTTATTGCCCAACTGATGTCAACTTGCGAGCCTATTTTCAAATTATTGAAGAAAGATATTGAGGTAAAATGGACTGATGAATGTCAAGCTGCATTTGATAAAATCAAAGAATATCTGGCCAATCCATCTGTATTGGTTCCTTAAGAACCCGGAAGGCCCTTGATCCTTTATTTGACCGTATTGGATAATTCCTTCGGCTTTGTATTGGGGCAACATGATGAAACAGGAAAGAAGGAGCAAGCAATTTACTATCTTAGTAAGAAATATACATCTTATGAGGTAAAATATACTCAGTTGGAAAGAACATGTTGTACCTTCACTTGGGTTGCACAGAAGTTCAAACACTACTTGTCGGCTTATACCACTTATATCATATATCGTTTGGACCCATTGAAGTACATCTTTCAGAAGACTATACCCACATGGAGGCTTGCTAAATGGCAAATTCTACTCACAGAGTTTGATATTGTTTATGTAACCCACTCTGCTATAAAAGCGCAAGTAGTTGGTGATCACTTAGCAGAATCCAGTCGACAACAAGTATGAGCCACCGAAAACATACTTCCCTGATGAGGAGACAATGAATATTTAAGAATTGAAACAGGACGAAAAGTCGGGCTAGAAGTTATACTTTGATGGGGCTATCAACAACAAAAGAGTTGGAATTGGAGCTGTACGCATTTCAGAAATGGTTCAGCATTACCCCGTTACCGCTCAACTCCGCTTTTTCTATATTAAAAGTATGGCCGAATATGAAGCGTGTATATTGGAACTAAGAATGGCAATAGACATGGGTGTTCAAGAGATTTTGGTCATGTGTGACTCGAATTTCTTGATACATCAAATTCAAGGAGAATGGGAGACACAGGATTTGAAACTCATACCGTACCGAAAGTGTGTGCATGAACTATGTCACCGGTTTCAATCCATAGAATTTAAACATATCCCGAGAATGCACAATGAAGTTGCTGATGCTCTGGCTACTCTATCATATATGTTACACCATCCGGATAAAGCTTATGTGGATCCATTACAAATCCAAATTCACGATCAGAATGCTTATTATCATACAGTAGAAGAGGAACTTGATGGTGAACCATGGTTCCATGATATCAAAGAGTATCTGCCAATGGGGGTATACTTGGTACAAGTTACAGGGGATTAGAAAAAAGCCATAAGACGATTAGCGAGTGTATATTTCTTTAGTGGAGGGGTTTTATACAAAAGGACCTCGGATTTGACTTTGTTAAGATGCATAGATGCAAAACAGGCTACTACAATCATGACTGGGGTACACGCAGGAACCTATGGACCCCACATGAGCGGGTATGTGTTAGCAAAGAAAATACTCAAGGAGGGATGTTACTGGCTTACTATGGAATGAGATTGTATCAGATATGTACGGAAATGTCATCCGTGCCAAATACATGGGGATTTGATTCATTCTCTGCCATATGAATTTCATACGATGTCGGCACCATGGCCTTTCGTTTCTTGGGGCATGGATATCATTGGTCCAATAGAGCCAGCAGTATCTAATGGGCACATGTTTATTCTTGTTGCCATTGATTATAATACCAAATGGGTTGAGGCAAAGACATTCAGAGCGGTAACCAAGAAGGCAGTGGTGGACTTTGAACATGCAAACATCATTTGTCGTTTCATAATTCAAAAAGTTATGATTACAGATAATGTAGCCAACCTTAAAGGTCACAATTCAACACCTTGTTGGCCCAAAGCAAATGGAGCAGTTGAAGCAGCAAATAAGAATCCTTCGGAAAATGGTGGAAGGATCGAGGCAATGGCATGAGAAATTACCTTTTGCTTTGTTGGGTTATTGCACAACTGTGTGCACTTCTATAGGAGCAACCCCTTATGCATAATGTATGGCACGGAGGTAGTAATACCTGCGAAAGTTGAAATACCCTCCCTTCAGATCATTGTGGAGGCAGAGATTGATGATGATGAATGGGTAAAAGCTCGGTTAGAACAATTGAGTTTAATTGACGAGAAAAGATTAGCAGCGGCATGCCATGGACAGCTGTATCAACAAACAATGGCCAGAGCATATAATAAGAAAGTACGTCCACAAAAATTTGAAGTTGGACAATTGGTGTTGAGGCACATCTTACCTCATTGGGCAGAAGCGAAAGGGAAATTCGCCCCTAATTAGCAAGGGCCATTTGTTGTATCTCGAGTGTTGTCCAATGGAGCATTGTATTTGACAGACATAGAAGGAATATGCGTAGAATTGGCCATCAATTCTGATGCAATCAAAAGATATTATGTATGACTCCTTTCATGTCTCTAATTGTATCTGTCATATTTTTTATATTGAAATGATGAAGGCATTCTATTTCGCTATCTAAACACTTTATCCATTGCTATCCCTTTGAGCCTTGTTATATTATTCTTTCATACCCTTCTTTCGGAATCAATAATGAAATCAAAAACGGAATGATGGAATGACAAAAAAAATGAAGAAAAGAAAAAGATGAAAAAAGAAGAAGAGAAAAGTTGAAAAAAAAAGAGAAGAAAAAAAAAGAGAAAAATGACAAAAGAAAAGAAAAGAAAAGAAAGAGAAAAGAAAAAATACAAAAGAAGAAAATTTGAAGAAGTGAACATCGCAACATGAAGAGATGTTGTGATCCGATCTACGTTTTGACTTGATCCTGAAAGGGTGCGTAGGCAGCCTCACTGAGGTTCAGTCACAGCAGAAAAAAAGTCCAAGGTTTCCCCAAAAGTTGAAAATGGGGCAGAAGTTATGGTCATTATGAAGGATATGATTCCGAAAGTTGTAATTTTGAAATCCAAGTTGGAGAATTCGAGCCTTTGTATCTTTCTTTCTAAAACTCATCCAAAAGCCACATTATAGTCCAAAGAAAGACCTTCAGATTAATTTCAAAGAAAATGGCAGTACAAGTAGGTGAAGAAAGGCATGAGATGAACAACACTCGGGTACCTGAAGATGAAGGAAATGATAAAAATAAAATGAGTCTTATTGCAATCAGGCGCCCACCTGGATAACAATGGAATATTTTTCAAGTTTATTTTTGCGATCAGGCGCCCACCTAGATTACAATGGAATATTTTTCAAGTTGTTTTTTTTGCAATCAGGCACCCTCCTGGATAACAAGGGAATATTTTTCAAGTTTTTGCAATCAGGCGCCCACATGGATAACAAGGGAATATTTTTCAAGTGTTTTGTAATCAGGCGCCCACCTGGATAACAAGGGAATATTTTTCAAAATGAAATTCTTCTCTATTGAGATGATATGCAATAGCATGATATATTTAAAGCCCCAAACTGGGGCAGAAAGCTTTTCTTTATTTTTATAGTAAGCGGGCGCCCACTTGGCGAACAAGGGAATACTTTTCAAGTTTTGCAAGCAAGCGCCCACCTGAAGAACAAGTGAATACTTTTCAAGTTTTGTAAGCAGGCACCCACCTGAAGAATAAGTGAATATATTTGAAGCAAGTTGCAAGCAAGAGTCTTCTCCATTGATGGAAGATGCAAATGAAAAACAAGAATCAGTTGAAAGATAAAGGTTGGATTTTGTAAAACATACAGCATAGTTTAGCTTAGTTTCTTTTTACCACGGTGTAATAAGGAGATCAGCAGGCATCGATAACAAGCAACAACAATAGAGTCACAGCTCTCTAGTAGTTTCAACTACCAGACATTTCACAACTACACTAACCTGATTCATGTTTAGCCCAGGATATGTAGGCAATCCTTGAAGCAAGATGCGGTCAAATTTTCAAAAATGCTTCACATGGAATATGCTAGTGGCAAAAATCCCTCATTAGTGCTCTCTTATTTTTTTCACTGAAAATCTTCGTGTTCCCGAGCAAAGAGGTGCAGTTGTGAGCACGTGATTTTTGCCCCAAGCAAATAAGTCCAAAATAAATGTATAAAAATGATTTTTGTTTGAAATTTGTTGATTGTTGTGTAGAAGTATTAGTGTTTGTTTTTATTTGTTGAAAATGAAGTGAAGAAAATTAAAACAAAAATACAATTTGAATTAATTAGAAAATACCAAAAAATATAAGATAATTAGTAGGAAAATTAGAAAATCAAAAGAAAAATACAAAATACAAGAGATAACAAATACACTGGAATCAAATACAGAAGAAAACAAATATAAAATACAACAAAAGTATAGAAAAAATAATAAATAAATACAATTTGAAAATACAATAATATAAGGTACAATACATAGTATAAAATATAGAATATTTGGGCCAAATTCCAGCCCAATTAATATACTACAAAGACCAGGCCCAAAAATAAGCCGGCATGCCGAATACACAAGACCAAACGACGTCGCTTCAATTAAACAAATCTGGACCGTTAATAAATTGAATCAAACGGACCAAAAGAAACGATTGTCTAATAATTAAAACGACAGCATTAAATGGGAATAATCAGAACCGTCCTATTAAATCATCTAACGGATTAAAAGAAAGCCACACTTAAATCAAATGACACCGTTAATATAAAATAATCACAACCGTTCAAATAACTAATCTAACGAATGAGGAGATGGCTTCATTTAAATCATACGACGCCGTTTAAATGACCAGTGAATCCTGGCCACACGTTTATTCTAATCCAAAGGCTGGCAACCACTGTTATATGTTTAATATATATATATATATATATACCCCTTCTATACATTCAGCCATTATACACTCACACCTTAGAGCCCAAACCCTAGCCGCTACACTTCCCTTTCCCCCTCTCCACATGGGCTACCGGAACCCTATCGGTGGTCCACTTCTGGTCATCTTCTCCGACCAGTTCTCACACCACTGAACCCTCCCCTTCTCCTATATCACCCCATCACAACAGTTCCGTCCAAATTCCTTTACTTCTTCTCAAATCTTGAAAAACGAGTTGCTAGAACACTATCCGGCGACCACCTTGAGCCCCTCTTTCACCCTATCCAAACCCCTTCCCTCAAATCTTAGCCTAGCCTGTCGAATATCAAAAAATATCCCGCTGGAACCCTACTCCGGCGGATACCCCCCAAACCAAAAGCCACCCAAATCGAACACTAGTCCTTAAAAATGAGTCTTTCACAAACAAATAAGACTCCAAGACTCTGATTAGAAGACCAACAGTCAAAAGAGACTCAAGGTCTCTGAACAACCAGAAAAATCAAGAAATCGGAAAGAAAAGATGAAGGAATTAAGGGGAAAAAAGAAAGAAGGAAAAGAAAAACCATCAGAAAGCTAAGTAACCCTAAATCCCATTTTTCTCTACTATGCTTCGTGTTTTTCTTTTATCTTCACTGTTTGCTAGCCTGACTCTAATGCATGCTCTATATTTTTCGGTGTGTATTTGAAATTGACTATATGCTCTCCTTTTCTGACTTAAGTCACTTGATTAAATCGTATGCTTTATAGTCATTTAATGTTCTTGCTTCATAGATCTTTTTTGATTAAATGTTCTGATTAATTGGATTCAACCATTATCAAATTGTTTCTTTGAGTACTAATTAATCAAGTGTTTAGTTGTAATTAGGGTTATATTTGCAAGTTTGTTTAATACTGGCTATTATTGCAATACAGTTTAATGCTTGACTCTTCTGAATTTCTAAGTAACTAGTTGTATTAGGGTTATGTGTGTAAATTACTTAATGTTGGCTATTGTTGCAATACAGTTTGAATTTTGACTTGTATGGGTCCCTAATTAATTAAAAGGCTATTTGTGGCTATGTTTGTAAAGTGGTTATGTGATGACCCGGCCCGTTTGTCACGGGAATTGACACCCCTTATAATTATATGTTTTATACTTTTACATCAGTGTTAGAGTCTATCAGGTGAGTTAGGAGTAATTTGGATTGAAGATGAGGCATATAGCCTTTTTGAAGGAAGCTTGAATATGGAAAGTCAACCTAGAGTTGACTATTTAGTTAGAGTGCTCGGAATCAGATTCTGATGATTTGGTTAGTTCCGGGAGGTGATTTTTCACTTAGAGGAGCGATCGTAATTGAATTTGGAGGTCCGGTGTAGAAATAGGCTTGAATTGGCTAAGGTTGAATTTTGGCGAAATCCGAACGGTACGTGAGATTTTGATCCGGGGGTCGGAATGGAATTCCAACAATTTTTGTAGCTTCTTTATGTGATTTTGGATATGTTTGTAAATGTTCAGGTCATTCGGACGTCGTTTGGTCGGGTTTTTGATCGAATGTCTAATTCGAAAGGTTTTTAGGAATTTAGACTTGAATTGGACGTGAACTGTGAGTATTGGTGTTGTTAGACGTGTTTTGAGGGTTGGAGCAAGTTCGAATAAGGTATTAGGATGTGTTGGTGTGATTGGATGAGGTCCCGGGGGCCTCGGGGGGTTTTCGGGTGGTTAAATGGGATAGAAAACATGGAAAATTGCAGGTTGGAGTTCTGGTTCTGTCATTTTTGCCCTGCGGATATTAGGACGCAGAGGCGAGTCCACAGGAACGGACTTTGGGGCGCAGAGGCGCTTGTGTTCGCAGAAGAAGATCTCAATCCACTGAGGCGGCGTCGTTGGCGCGTAAGCATGACCGCATAAGCGGTCTAGGGTCGAGAGGTGATGATCCACAGAAGCGGAATGTTAGTCGCTTAAGCGAGTCCGCAGAAGCGGACTCTAATGTGCGGAAGCAGGAGGTCCCGTATGAGAGGTTATGGATTTGTAGGAGCGGATGTGCAGAAGCAGTCCTTGGCCCGCAGTAGCAGAAGTGGCCAGTTAGGCCTGGGATTCGAAGAAGCGACCAATTGGTCGCGGATATGGTATCGCAGAGGCGGAATTTGTCCGCAGAAGCGGAAGTCGCAGAAGGTTTAATTATATCTGAAGTTAGAAATTTTGGAACATTTAAAAACATTTAGGGATCGATCTAAAGAGGCGATTTGGGCGATTTTGAAGGGAAATTCAAGGAGATTCTTCAGGTAATCAACTATGGACTCAAATTATGATTTGTATTGATAAGATTAAGCAATTATCTCATGAAATTGGAGGAATTTGGGGTATATCATGGGGGTTTTCACCCTAGGCTTGAATTTTAGAAAATCAAGGATTTGAATGGGAAAATGGAGTTCGAATTTGGCAAATTTTTTATGCCTAGACTCGTGTTGAGACGAGGGTTCTGAATATGTGACTTTGGTAATTTTTCGAGAAGCGTACTGAAAGTCGGGTTTTGACAACTTTGTGAATTTTGGTGTAAATTGAGTTGTTTTGACTGGGTATCACCACATTGGCCTAATTTGATGTGTTTCTACTATATTTGATCATATTCTATGCAAGCGGAGCTTGATTCTCATGGCAAGGGCATCGCGGATTAGTCGTCGAGCCGTATTGAGGTGAGTAATGGATGTGGGTGATGACCAGCGGGTTCGAAAACCTGGTATACCACTTTGTAACGCTGTATAGTGGCGAGACACGTACTCTCTTGTGAGTGCGGGGTCGATTGTGATTTGGGGACTATGGCCTCGTCCGACCAATTGATACTGTATTATGATATTGGCTATTCTTGAGCCGTTGAACCTCCTTCTCGGATGGTTGACTACATTTGTGGGTTGTCAGCTAGTTATTGGGATCCTGCGAGGATCGTTATCTTTGTTCTGTGATATTGACATGCTATTTTTACTACCAGTCCGGAGCTATTACTGTTATCATGATTTTTCAATCTCTGGAACTTTGACATACTGTTTTCAACTGAAAAATGATAAAAGAGTTTTCAAAACTACTTTTGAGCATGCGACGTTGCATTTTCATATTAGCTGACCGGTAGTGGATCGGGCTGCGCGCCGCAGCGTATATTCATGATATTGTGCTTGGGCTGTAGGAGCCCATCCGGAGTCTGAACCCCCATACTGAGCATGGGTACCCAAACCGGATCGGGCTACGTGTCGTAGTGGTCATTTCATGCATTGCATTGCATTTAGCTACATCTCATAGTTGTTATAGTGTGTTGTTGATACTTGTTGGTACATTACTATTGATATTGAACTGTAACAGGGAATTGATTACAGCTTTATATAGTGCTTTATTGTGGTTTCTTATCTGCGCTGTCTTACCCCTGTTTATTACCACTAAGTCTGGCAGTACTCATTTTACTCACTGCACCTTGTGTGCAGATCCAGGTACCTCTCAACAGTCTTGATCCGGTAGCTGTTCCAAGGCGATATCTGGGGGATAGTCGAGGTAGCTGCAGAGTCCGCAGGACCCGATATCCCTTTCATCTGTCTTTTGATTTTGTATTTCTATTTCTTTCAGCACTGGGTATCATGTAAAACACTATTACACTTATGTTATCTGTAGAGGCTCTTGACTCTTGACCCCTCGGTCTATGGGGAGTTGCTACTATTTTGGGACTTGATCCCCGTATCGGTATTTTTGTCTTCATTGACTTATTTTGTTATGCTTAAATTGGGTAAAGTGAGCTCCTAGCTCCATGAATGTCGTTGATTGGTCGGGCTGGCCTAGCAGTGTGCTGGGCGTTATCACGACCGGGTTTGGGGTCGTGACAAGTTGGTATCAGAGCCTAGGTTTACTGGCCTCATGAGTCTTGAGCCGGCTGGTAGAGTCTTGTGGATCGGTACGGCGACGCATATACTTATCCTCGGGAGGCTGCGAACCTTAAGGAAACGCTTCAAATTTCTTGAACTGTATCGTGCGATCTTGTTGTTTTGAGAACTGAACTTCTATATTCTATTCTCTCATAGATGACGAGAACTCGAGCATCAGGACGAGGTGGACGACCTCCATTGCCACCTGTTAGAGGCCGTGGGCGCGGTCGTGCTAGAGGTAGAGGTAGGGCGGTTGAGGCAGTGCCAGCTGACCCGCCTGTTGTACCAGTTCAGGAGCAGCCCCCAGTGGTTGATGCTCCAGCAACCCCAGTTTAGGCCCAGACTATATCTATTGCTATTCCTGGTCTTTAGGAGACTCTGGCCCAGATATTATCGGTGTGTTCCGGTTTGGCTCAGGTAGTATCAGCTACCGCTACTGCAGTGACATCTCAGATAGGGGGTGGTCAGCAGACCCCTGCAGCTCGCACACCTGATCAGGTGGTTCAAGGACTTTAGATGCCGGAGGCGGTCCCCGCTCAGGTGGTTGCACCAGTTATTCCTCCAGCTGCACCAGCTCCAGAGCATATGGTTCAGGCTATGCCCGACGACGAGCAGCGTCGTCTTGAGAGATTTGGTAGACTTCAGCCACCCCATTTCAGTGGCGTTGAGGGCGAGGATGCCCAGGGTTTCTTGGACAAGTGCCAGAGGATGCTATGTACAGCTGGTATTCTTGAGTCCAGCAGAGTTTCATTCACTACTTTCCAGTTTACTGGTCCCGCATTTGATTGGTGGGAGGAGTTTGAGAGGCATAGACCTGCAGGAGCGGCACCTCTCACCTGGCAGTAGTTTTCTACTCACTTCCTAGAGAAGTATGTACCTCAGTCCCGTCACGAGGAGCTTCGTCACCAGTTTGAGTGGTTGGTTCAGGGCGACATGTCAGTGACCCAGTATGAGCATAGATTCACACAGTTGGCTAGGCATGCTACATAGATGATCCCTACTAATAGGGAGAGGATTTGGAGGTTCATTGATGGCCTCAACTACTCCATCCGCATTCTTATGACGAGAGAGAGATTTCTATCATCACCATTTGAGCAGGTTGTGGATATGGCACGCTCCATTGAGGCGGATCGTCGCCGAGAGAGGGAGAAGCGGGAGGCCAAGAGGCCTCGTAGTTCTGGTAGCTTTAGTGATACTCCATCTAGAGGGCATTTACAGTAGGGCAGAGGTCGCTCACTAGACCTTCTAACTTAGGCCGCCCTGAGCAGAGTGGAGGTTCTTCTAGTCGTGGTTGACTGGGATTCCAGCAGGGCCAGTCAACACTTAGTGCCCTCCCAGCCTAGAGTGCAGCACCTACTTCTTCAGCTCAGGGTTCTTCTGTTGCGAGACGTTCCCTTGAATCCCCTTCTCCAGCACCAGGTAGCTATTATGAGTGTGGTGAGTTTGGCTACATGAGGAGGCAATGCCGTCGACTTCTTAGGGCCAAGGCTCAGCAGAGGGATCAGCCCACCTCTTCAGCACTATCTCAAGCTAGTAGAGGTGGAGGTCAGTTTTCTCGTAGTCTCCCCAGAAGCGAAGAGCGATCCAGTGGAGGACAGGCACGATTCTATGCACTTCCTGATAGGCGTGATGCAGTTGCCTCTGATACAGTGATTACAGGAATCATTTCTGTCTGTCACACAGATATCTCTGTTCTATTTGATCCAGGTCCACATATTCCTACGTGTCTTCTTATTTTGCACATCATTTGGGTGCGACTCGTGGTAGTCTTGATTTACCTATTCATGTATCCACCCCCGTGGGTGATACGATTGTTGTGGATCATGTCTATAGATCCTGTGTTATTTCTTTTGGGGGTCTGGAGACCCAAGCGGATCTGTTATTGTTAGGGATGGTGGACTTTGATATGATATTGGGTATGGACTGGTTGTCTCCGTACCATGTTGTATTGGACTGTCATGCTAAGACAGTTACATTAGCTATTCTTGGTATTTCTCAGATTGAGTGGTGGGGTTCGACTGATTTCGTCCCTATCCGTGTTATTTCGTTCTTAAAGGCTTAGAAAAATTGTTGAAAAGGGGTGTTTGTCGTACTTAGCATTTGTGAGAGATGTGGGATCTGAGTCTCCTAGCATTGATTCTGTACCTGTTGTGAGGGATTTTCCAGATGTATTCCCCTCAGAACTGCCGGGCATGCCGCCGGACTGGGATATTGATTTAGGCATTGACTTTGTGCCGGGCACTAAGCCTATTTCCATTCCTCCTTATTGGATGGCACCAGATGAGTTGAAGGAATTGAAAGAGCAGCTTCAGGAGCTTCTAGATAAGGGATTCATTCACCCTAGTGTGTCCCCGTGGGTTGCACCAGTGTTATTTGTTAAAAAGAAAGATGGTTCCATGCAGATGTGTATTGATTATAGACAATTGAACAAGGTAACAGTGAAGAACAAGTACCCTCTACCGCGCATTGATGATTTGTTTGATCAGATAAAGGGTGAGAGAGTGTTTTATAAGATTGATCTACATTCAGGCTATCATCATTTGAAGATCAGGGACTCTGATATTATGAAGACTGCATTCAGGACCAGATATGGCCACTATGAGTTCCTTGTGATGACTTTTGGGCTGACCAACGCCCCAGCAACGTTCATGCATCTGATGAACAATATGTTCAGGCCCTATTTGGATTCGTTTGTGATTATGTTCATTGATGACATTCTAGTCTACTCCCATAGTCAGGAGGAGCATGCTCAGCATTTGAGTGTTGTGTTACAGAGACTAAGGGAGGAGAAGCTGTATGCTAAATTCTCCAAGTGCGAGTTTTGGCTCGAGTCAGTAGAATTTCTGGGACATGTGGTGTCTCGTGATGGTATTCAGGTTGATCCGAAGAAGATAGAGGCGGTGCAAAGTTGGCCTAGACTGTCCTCAACTACAGATATTAGGAGCTTTCTTGGCTTGGCGGGATATTATCGCCGGTTTGTTCAGGGATTTTCATCCACTACATCTTCTTTGACTAAGTTGACTTAGAAGGGTGCACCATTCATGTAGTCAGAAGAGTGCGAGGAGAGCTTTCAGAAGCTCAAGACAGCTTTGACCACAACTCCAATATTAGTGTTGCCATCAGCTTCAGTTTCATATACTGTTTATTATGATACCTCGAGAGTGGGGATAGGTTGTGTATTGATGAAGGAAGGTAAGGGGATTGCTTATGCTTCTCGGCAGTTGAAGCCACATGAGAAGAACTACCATGTTCATGATTTGGAGCTAGCTGCTATAGTTCATGCCTTGAAGATTTGGAGGAACTATTTGTACGGCATTTCCTGTGACGTGTATACCGATCATCGTAGTCTCCAGCACTTGTTCAAATAGAAGGATCTTAACTTGAGACAGCGGAGATGGCATGAGCTGCTTAAAGATTATGACATTACCATTCTATATCATTCGGGGAAGGCCAATGTGGTGGCCGATACTTTGAGCCGGAAGGCGGTCAGTATGGGGATCTTGGCATATATTCCAGCTGAGGAGAGGTCATTTTCTTATGATGTTCAGGTGTTAGCCAATCGGCTAGTGAGGTTAGACATTTCAGAGCCCAGTAGGGTATTGGCTTGTGTTGTATCTCGGTCTTCTCTATATGATCGTATTCGTGAGTGCCAGTATGATGATCCACACTTGGCTGTCCTTAGGGACAGAGTTCAGCATGATGACGCTAGAGATGTCACCACTGATAGTGACGGCGTATTGATGACGCATGGCCGGATATGTGTGCCCAATGTAGATGGCCTTCATGAGTTGATTCTGGAGGAGGCCCAGAGCTCGCGGTATTCTATCCATCTAGGAGCCGCGAATATGTACCAAGACTTGAAACAACACTATTGGTGGAGAAAGATGAAGATGGACATTATTAGACATGTAGCACGGTGCCTCAACTATCAGCAGGTTAAGTACGAGCGTTAGAGTCCCGGTGGCGTATTTCAGCGCATTGATATGCCTGAGTGGAAGTGGGAAAGGATCACTATGGACTTTGTTACCGGACTCCCTCGGACAACGAGGACGTTTGATTATGTTTGGGTGATTGTGGATAGGCTGACCAAGTCAGCTCACTTCATTCCTGTGTGTACTACGTATTCCTCAGAGCGTTTAGCTGAGATATTCATTTGGGAGATCGTTTGATTGCATGGAGTCCCAATTTCTATCATATCAGACAGAGGTACCCAATTTACTTCACAGTTCTGGAGGACATTTCAGCATGAGTTGGGCTCCCAAGTTGAGTTGAGTACTGCATTTCATCCTCAGACGGACGGACAGTCCGAGCATACTATTCAGATCTTGGAGGATATGCTGAGAGCTTGTGTTATTGTCTTTGGTGGTTCGTGGGCTGATTACTTGCCTCTCGTAGAGTTTGCCTACAACAACAGTTACCAATCCAATATTCAGATGGTGCCGTATGAGGCTTTATATGGGAGACGGTGTAGATCTCTAGTTGGTTGGTTTGAGCCTGGTGAGGCAAGGTTATTGGGGACAGAGTTAGTCCAGGATGCTTTGGATAGGGTGAAGGTTATTCAGGAGAGACTTTGCACAACTCAGTCGCGCCAAAAGAGTTATGCGGACCGGAAGGTTCGAGATGTGTCTTATTCTGTGGGTGAGAAAGTCTTACTGAAGGTTTCGTCGATGAAAGGCGTCATGATATTTGGTAAGAAAGGGAAGCTCAGTCTGTGAGTTTCATTGGCCCTTTTGAGATCCTCAGGAGGATTGGAGAGGTGGCGTATATGCTTGCTTTGCCACCCAGTCTATCAGGAGTTCATCCAGTGTTTCATGTGTCCATGCTCCGGAAGTATGTTGGCGACCCATCGCATGTGTTGGACTTTAGCACTATTCAGCTTGATGATGCCTTGACCTATGATGTGGAGCCTATAGCTATATTGGGTCGTCGGTGAGGAGATTGAGATCCAAGGACATTGCATCAGTAAAGGTTCAGTGGAGAGGTCGGCTCGTGGAGGAGGCCACTTGCGAGATCGAGCAGGAGATGCGGAGCAGGTATCCTCACTTATTTGAGTCTCCAGGTATGTTCCTTGACCTTCTTGAGGACAAGCGTTTGCTTAAGTGGGGGAGAATGTGACGACCCGGCCCGTCATCACGGGAATTGCCACCCCATTATGTTGTAATTATATGTTTTATGCTTTTACATTAGTGTTAGAATCTATCGGGTGAGTTAGGAGTGATTTGGATTGAAGATGAGGCATATAGCCTTTTTGAAGGAAGCTTGAATATGGAAAGTCAACCTGGAGTTGACTATTTAGTTAGAGTGCTCGGAATCAGATTCTGATGATTTGGTTAGTTCTAGGAGGTGATTTGTGACTTAGAGGAGCTATCGGAATTGAATTTGGAGGTCCGGTGTAGAAATAGGCTTGAATTGGCTAAGGTTGAATTTTCGCAAAATCCGAACGGTAGGTGAGATTTTGATCCGAGGGTCGAAATGGAATTCCAACAATTTTTGTAGCTTCGTCATGTGATTTTGGATATGTATGTAAATTTTCAGGTCATTCGGACGTCGTTTGGTCGGGGTTTTGATCGAATGTGTAATTCGAAGGTTTTTAGGAATTTTGGCTTGAATTCGACGTGAATTGTGAGTTTTGGTGTTGTTAGACGTGTTTTGAGGGTTGGAGCAAGTTTGAATAAGGTATTAGGACGTGTTGGTGTGATTGGATGAGGTCCCGGGTGCCTCGGGGTGTTTTCAGGTGGTTAAATAGGAGAGAAAACATGGAAAAGTGCAGGTTGGAGTTCTGGTTCTGTCATTTTCGCCCCTCCAGAAATTAGGACGCAGAGGCGAGTCCGCAGGAGTGGACTATGGAGCGTAGAGGCGCTTGGGTTCGCAGAAGCGGATCTTAATCCGCTGAGGCGGCATCGCTGGCGCGTAAGCATGACCGCAGAAGCGGTCTAGGGTCGAGAGGTGAAGATCTGCAGAAGCAGAATGTTGGTCGCTTAAGTGAGTTCGCAGAAGCGGACTCTAATGCGCAGAAGCGGGAGGTCATGCAGGAGCAGTTGTGGATTCGCAGGAGCGGACGCGTAGAAGCCATCCTTGGATCGCAGAAGCAGAAGTGGCCAGTTAGTCCTGGGATACGCAGAAGCGACCAATTGGTCGCGGATACGGTATCGTAGAGGCGGAATTTGTCCGCAGAAGCGGAAATCGCAGAAGGTTTAATTATATCTGAAGTTAGAAATTTCAGAACATTTCAAAACATATAGGGCTCGGTCTAAAGAGGAGATTTGGGCGATTTTGAAGGGAAATTCAAGGAGATTCTTCAGGTAATCAACTATGGACTCAAATTATGATTTGTATAGATAAGATTATGCAATTATCTCATGAAATTAGAGGAATTTGGGGTATATCATGGAGGTTTTCACCCTTGGCTTGAATTTTAGAAAATCAAGGATTTGAATGGGCAAATGGAGTACGAATTTGGTAAATTTTATATGCCTAGACTCATGTTGAGACGAGGGTTCCAAATATGTGACTTTTGTATTTTTTGGAGAAGCGTACCGAAAGTCGGGTTTTGGCAACTTTGTAGTTTTTGGTGTAAATTAAGTTGTTTTGGCTGGGTATCATCCCATTGGCCTAATTTCATGTGTTTCGACTATATTTGATCAGATTCTACGCGTGCGGAGCTTGATTCTCGTAGCAAGGGCATCACAAATTAGTCGCCGAGCCGTATTGAGGTGAGTAATGGATGTGGGTGATGACCAGTGGGTTCGAAACCCCGGTATACCACTTTGTGACGCTGTATATTGGTGAGACACGTACTCTCTTGTGAGTGCGGGGTCGATTGTGATTTGGGACTATGGCTTAGTCCGACCTGTTGATACTATATTATGATATTGCTTATTCTTGAGCCGTTGAACCTCCTTCTTGGATGGTTGAGTACATTTGTGGGCCGTGAGCCAGTTATTGGGATCCTGCGAGGATCGTTATCTTTGTTCTGTGATATTGACATGCTAGTTTTACTACTAGTCTGGAGCTATTACTGTTATCATAATTTTCCAATCTCTGGAACTTTGACATACTGTTTTCAACTGAAAAATGATAAAAGAGTTTTCAAAACTACTTCTGAGCCTGCGAGGTTGCATTTGCATATTAGCTGACTGGTAGTGGATCGGGCTGCGTTCCGCAGCGTATATTCATGATATTGTGCTTGGGCTGTAGGAGCCCTTCCAGAGTCTGAACCCCCACAGTGAGCACGGGTACCCAAATCGGATCGGGCTACGCGCCGTAACGGTCATTTCATGCATTGCATTGCAGTTAGCTACATCTGATAGCTGTTATACTGTGTTGTTGATACTTGTTGGTACATTACTGTTGATATTAAACTGTAACGGGGAATTGATTACAGCTTTACATAGTGCTTTATTATGGTTTCTTATCTGCACTGTCTTACCCCTGTTTATTACCACATAGCATGGCGGTACTCATTTTACTCCTTGCACCTTGTGTGCAGATCTAGGTACTTCTCAGCAGTCTTGATCCTGTAACTGTTCCGAGGCGTTATCTGTGGGATAGTCGAGGTAGCTGCAGAGTCCACAGGACCCGATATCCCATCAATCTGTCATTTGATTTTGTATTTCTATTTCTTTCGGCACTGAGTATCATGTATAACATTATTACACTTATGTTATCTGTAAAGGCTCTTGACTCTTGACCCCTCAATCTATGGGGAGTTGCTACTATTTTGGGACTTGATCCACGTATTGGTATTTCTGTCTTCATTGACTTATTTTATTACGCTTAAATTGGGTAAAGTGAGCTCCTAGCTCCATGAATGATGTCGATTGGTCGGGCTGGCCTAGCAGTGTGCTTGGCGCCATCACGTTCGGGTTTGGGGTCGTGACAGGTTATTTCTTAAAAGGGGTTAATTTGTTATGAACTGGCTATAATATAAAGTCTAAGTATCATGTGTTATTTGATAAATACTATTTTGACTTTTGACTACTCAGGGTCTTAATTAAACCTAAGGGTGTTCTGGTAAATAAACACAAGACGCATGGGTAAAAGAGGAATAGGTAAAGGGTATTTTGAGAATAACTTGGAAAGAATAAGGGTACAAAAGACAAATAGGCAT
Organism: Nicotiana noctiflora; assembly: GCA_032618575.1. Taxonomy (NCBI): domain Eukaryota; kingdom Viridiplantae; phylum Streptophyta; class Magnoliopsida; order Solanales; family Solanaceae; genus Nicotiana; species Nicotiana noctiflora. The sequence goes on along the minus strand of JASVEL010006156.1, from coordinate 115,846 downwards.
GTTTTTGATGTAATTAGCTGAGCAATAAAGGGCATTCTGGGTATAACTAAATGGTATATAGGTAATGAACATTAGCAAGTGAGGGTAATAAAGGCATTTACGCCTAAAAAGAATGCTAGAGAATACCCTAGAACCTTCTAGCAGGGGTTCAAGTGTAGTCCTGTTAAATTCACTTAGACTAAACTGAAAGAATTCAAAAAGAGTAGGGGTGGGAAATCTGAATATCTAATTTAAATTTTCCTCCCATTCTACTCTATAAATAGGACCCTTTAGGCCTTATTAAAGAGGTTTAGAAGATTTAATACACTAGAAATACACTAAAATACTGCTACTGTTTCATTGTTGTTAGTTCGAGTGGTATTTTGGACTTCGTTCGTTGTTTTTTATCTGTTTGATTGAATTCGGTGGGTTTTCTGTTTTGAAGTTGTACCTGTTGCTGTGCTAATCTGCCTTCATTGTTGTTGATACATGGTTGCTGCTTATCGCTGATTTTCTTCTCCTTCATCCCTTAGAACTCATTGTTTTATCTCAATCTAATCAGGTACACTACTACCTCTCATGGATGTAATTGAAGTTTGAAGAAATGGAATGAACAGTAGTTTCCTTTTGTAATTCTATTTTGTCTTATAGTTTGATAATTAGAGTTCATGTAATTCTAGGACTTTGGGTTGTAATAAGGACTAAACTATCCGAACTTAATTCAGATTTATAGTAGTAGTAGATAATAATGTAGGAAATACATTAAATAGATCAGTCAAAAATGATCACCTAGATCTAAATTTAAAACTGATTTAAACTTAGTTAATTTTCTTATAGACTTACAACAACTCCGAAATCAAACGTGTAATAAACAAGTGCTTAGATATTTTTGTTAATAAAATATTGAATCGTTAGCAATTAATGCGAAAAGTATGAGTTATTTAAATCTTCAATCGTGTTAATGGCTTAGCATCATTAAAACTGGTTAAGTTATGAAACTCGTGTTTAAATTTTGTAGTATGGTGCAAAACGGAAATTTAAGCATGAATGAGATGCAAATTGCAATTCGAATGTGTTCGGTTGAAGGTTTAGAATAATGTTCCCAACAGGGTAGTTCTGTATCTTAATAAGTAGTGTTTAACTGATAAATAATATGTAGATTAGACTTAGTTAATCTGATCTGACTAAACAGTAGTATTCAAATATAAATCAATATTAGCATGTCTAGTTAAATTTTGATACTAAACTTAATAATTTCTACTTATAGTTCTATTAGTTTATTAAAAATGTTAATCTGCCTTGGACCTAGTAGTGATTTGGGCCTAGTCATAAATAGTGGACCAGATCCAGTCGATATGGCTTCTATGCCTGTGGAAACGGATACGAAAATGTTAGCTAGGCTTCAAATAGCCAAATTCACCTTGGTGCACTCCTGCTAGGTTAATCCAGATTCCAGACCCAATAATGAATAATGGCCTGGATCTAAATAGACGGTGATATAAAAACTGTTAATAAACATTTCGATTGAGGAAAAAATAGAATTAGAAAATATAGTACACAAATAGTCTTCACCTTTAAAAGTGAAGTGGGACGAGCCTCGTTACAATATAATAAACACACGGGGCCCCCAAATAATAACTATAAAATTTTTAGACCCGGAAGGATCGTTTAGACAAATTCACGATCTTTCCCAAAAATAACAAGAATAGACATCGCTAGGCATAATTTTAATATACATTCATTTGAACGGGTGCACATTTATGTGACCCAAATCCTACTCTCAACGAAGTCAAAATATATTAAAAGCCACAGGCGTACTGGTACGGTGTGGTCATGGATGTATTTTCACGATGTTGCAAATTCTAAAAATTTAAAAAGCATAATACTTGCACATGATTAAAATATATAATTGAAATCTAATAAAATCAAAACAACAGTTGAGTGACCGTGCTAGAATCACGGAATACGGGAGTGCCTAACATTTTCTCCCGGGTTAACAAAATTCCTTATCCGGATTTCTAGTTTGGGTACTATAACAAATTCAAACTTTCCTTGGTTCGGGATTAAACCGGTGACTTGGGACACCATTATATTCTTAAGTGGCGAGTCTGAAAACTTAAAAAACTAATCTCGTTCCGATTGTCCTTAAATTGGAAAACTCATTCTACGCATTCACGGGTATAATGTATAATACATTTGTAGAAAAAGGAGGTGTCACATATCTAGTAAGAGTCTAGTGGAGGTGCCAACCGGCCAAGGAGGCGACCTGGGAGATTGAGGAGGACATGTGGAGCTGATATCCCCACTTTTTTAGCAGCCCAGGTACTTTTCTATGTCCGTTCGAGGACGAACGTTTGTTTAAGAGGTGGAGAATGTAACGATCCGACTGGTTGTTTTGCATTTTTGAACCTCGTTCCCTTAAATAATACTTTTCGCATTTGCTTTAGCTAAATTATGACTTGCGGGGGTGGGTGGTTCAGAAGTTAGAAGAATTTCAGGCAAGAATAAGCCTATTTGCTTCTTTAAGTTTCTTTAAAAAGGGCATGTTTAACTTCGGTCAACATTTTGGGAAAACAGACGCGGAGTTGCGATCCAGCAATTTCTGAGGGTCCGTAGGAAAATATGGGACCTGGGCGTATGCCCAAAGTCAAATTCTAAGGTCCCTAGACTAAGTAATGTAATTTTATGGAAAATTGTTAAGTTTAAGTTTCAAAGATTTAAATAAACTAAGAATTTATTGTTTTCATAGGTATCGGGTTTGGATTTTGATTCCAAAACTTGGAACAAGTTTCAAATATCAGTTAAGACCTACCTGCAAAATTTGGTGTCAATCAGAGTAGTTTAAGGGCATTTTGACCTGTTTGTAGGAAGTTAAGAACTTGAAGTTCATTAAATTAGATCAATTGGTTTTGGGGTGAGATTCCTTGAATTAATAATGTTATGGGTGTTCTGAGGGTTCTACTAGGTCTGCCTAGTGATTTTAGACTTGTCGATATGTTCGGTCGGGGCTCGGGAGCCCCGAGCGTCAAATAGCGATGTTTGAGGGAAGTCGGATTTGGAAAGGAAGCAAGGCTGCTGCTTCTGTCAAAATCGCTTCTGCAGCTCTTTGACCGCATAACCGGCCACTTGGTCGTAGAAGCGGAAGGGCCAGGAAGGGGGGAGATGGCATAAGCGGCCTTGCGACCGCAGAAGTTATCCCGCGTGTGCGAAAGAAAAGACCGCAGAAGTGGTCCGGTCCAATGTGCCCCAAACCACAAAAGCGATTATTTTTCCACGGAAGCGGACGCCGCCGCATATGCAGTAATTTGACCGCATATGCGAAAATTGCTAGGGCAGTAAGGGTTCATTAAATATGAATCTAAGCTCATTTTCTCTTTTTTTCACACCACTTGAGCGATTTTGAATGTTCCAAAGAGAGAATTTTAGCATAACTTCACAAGGTGAGTAATCCCCACTCACACATAGCAAAAATACATAAACATTAGGTGAAATTATCATTAAAATTAGGAAAAATTCAAGAGATTAAAGCTAGACCTAGGGTTTAACCAAAACTAAGATTTAACCCTATAATTTGCTATAAAATGAACTAGAAATCATATATTTGTGATTCTTAGGTGATAGAGAACAACTTCCTTCGAAAAATATTGGAATCCGGGCGTGTGGGCCCGAGGTTGGGATTTTGGACACTAATGTTAAAAGCTAGGAAATTCATTAAATATCTAGAACTCAAACTTGTAAGCCTTTATTTACTAGTTCTTTCTTTGTTTGATTAGTTTGGGATTGTCCGGCTTCGAATTAAGGACTTGCGCTCTTTCTTGGAGATTGGGAGTGCACTTGGAAGAGAGGTGAGCCTCCTTTCTAACCTTGTAAGAGGGAAATTATCCCTATTGGATTTCAAATAAGTAATTGTTGCTAAAAGCGGGGACTACGTACGTACGAAGTGACGAGAGTCCGTATGTATCTACTATATGAAAATTATTCGGGTAGTTTAGGACCCACGCATGCCTATTTATGTATTATTTCTTACTTAAAAATTTCCAATATGATCGTTGTAAATGGTTTGAGACTTGAGAACAAGAAAGTGAACATATAATATTATTAATCCTTGGTAGAGATTTTCCTTGTATGTAATTGAGCATTATGTGCTTTTCTTAATATTATCTTGATGATTATGGACCGAGTCGATCGCCTCGATAATAATTGATGCATGTATGGTTCATGTTGCTCGACCCTCCGCAGTGCATAATTTATTTTCTGTTGGAGCGGGTCGTCGACCTCGACATGTTTGTTCATGATTTATGTGTTTGCTGTTAAATATGATACTAGTACTAATTGCATTTAAAGGAAGAAACTGGTAACTGGATTGAGGCAAGAATATGAGTATAACCCTTTTGTTGAACCTGTATTATTGGTAATTTATTGTGTTGTATATTTCACTCTACTATATCATATTATTTGGCCTTAGTAAGTATCAAATCGACCTCTCGTCTCTACTTCATCGAGATTAGATGGGATACGTTCTGAGTATATGTGGTTTATGTGCTCATGCTACACTTCTGTACTTAAATGTACAAGTTTTGAGGTAGGTGGATCTAGACAATATCCGGGCAAGCTGCAGTGAGTTAGTTCAAGGGCTTCTACGGTGAGCTGCCTTCTTTCTCATGCCGATCCGCAACCGAAGAAGTCCTTTCCTGTATTTATGATTTTCTGTTTATTCTGATTCAGACAGTAGTTTAGTGTTTTCTATATTTTTGTTTATACTCTATTGGTCGCCCGTAGCTAGTGACACCGAGTTCTAGCACACATTTTGTATGGATATTCATTTTGGGGTTTGTATTTCTATGTCAGCACTATATAGTTTTGCTGGATTTCTTAATTTACTTGAGATCTTTAGTATGTCTGGTTTAGGCTAAACTAAAAATAAAAACTTAGATCATAATTCCGCACTTGGTTGGCCTAACTATGGTGTTAGGATCCATCGTGACCTATTTATGAAAATTGGGTCGTGACATAACTATTATGTAAACAAACGAATATTAATAATTCATAAATACGTATGAAGTTAGTATTTTACATATGTGTCTTATGCATGCGTTTCCATCCAGTGTTCTTTTGTATCATCCTTCTTCAATTCTTATGCGTCTCCTCGAAGACCTCAGCGTGACCCATATCTCATCCTCTGTCTTTTTCCTTCATCATAAAAAGTATGAGTTAGACATTACAAATACAAAATTCTATACGTAAAACCAAGAAAAGTTTTATAAGTGATTACCAATCTTAGTTTGTGGGCCGCAAAGCTAATCAAATCTCAAAAATACTATTTATTTTATTTTGATATTGAGGATGCCATGTATACTTTGTCTGCATTATGAAAAACATAATATTAGATGAAAACAATAATTAATTAAATAAATGAAACCAATTTTTAGACTAAATTGATTTTACATTTGCTCTCTGATATTATACGTTATCTGTCCCTAAGAATTCGACGGCTCATGATAAAATAGCTTCATAGAATCCACAACCAAATGTGTAGAATGAAAGGATGGCAAAAATTTGAATTAACGTTAACATATATATAATTAATAAACATCAAATAAATCTAAATATTTGGGATCTACAATAACAATTATGCAATAATAAAAATTGATTAATCTACAACAACAATTTAATAATTTAATGGATGAAACTGATAATAGATTTCAATTAAGCTTAATTCATTGAAAGTCAAAGGTTATTAAAAAAGTTAGGAGTAAGACATATTGTTAAAAGTAGTCAACTAGCTCTAAGAGTTTTAAAACATTCTTCATACTTTCTCCTCTTAAAATTAGTGCTTTCCACAATATAATTAAATGAGATGAATTGCTATATATGTAACAACTTTACAAATTAGTTAGCGAAAATTATTTAGTTAAATAACTCCAAACTTAGTAATGCTAACCCCAAATTAGTATGTAATTTACCAACATATAAATTTAATTTAGCAATATATGACTCTAAATTACCAACATATAACTTTAACATATATCCCTAAATTACCAACATCTAACTTTAACATATAACTCTAACTTACCAACATATAACTTTAATTTAACTACTAATAATTGTTATAGATTTACTTTAGCTAATATCAATCAATTTTTACAAACCAAACTAGGAGCAATTAAACAAAATCAGTATATTTGTTTTAGAAAATAATAAAGGAGGGTGAGGAAAACTTACCTAGCAGTGAAGGGTCGTCGACAGATCTGCAATTGAGCGTCGGCATCGGTGAGTCCTGCTAGTTGATGGCTACGACGGATTTGGGTGGGGGAGGTTTTAGTGAGAGATAGAAGAGAGAAGGAAGAAATAGGGTAATTAAAAGAATGTGGTCACTGGAGGGCTTTAAAAAAAACTTTCCGACCGATTCGGTCGAAAATTTGGTCAAAGTAGTCAACCTTGATTTTACTAAAAAAAATTCAGACCGAATCAATCCCTACTTATTATTATTGTTTTTAATTATTTCTGATAAAATCTGTCGCTAACAGCGACGCAGAATACTCTGCAAAAGTTTACGACTAATATAGACGGGATATTAGTTGTAACTATTATTAAAAATTTAAAAAAATATTTTTATGCATTTTCCGACAGATTCCGTTAAAAAATTTCGATTACTTTTTTCTGTCGGAATATTTCGGTCGGAAATAGGATGTTTTTTAGTAGTGATATTTACAGCATTCATGGGATTCAATCTCATTTTTAATTGGTCTATTTATTAATGAGAACAAGCAACATAAGAGAATTCATAAAGAACTTCCTCGTTCTTTAATACTTACTCATGTGAATTTTCCATTATTTTTTAATATTATACTTAAAATGATATGGCTAAACTACTTTAATATTTACTCATGTGAATTCTCTATTATTTTTGGACATCATATTTAAATTGATATGGCTAAACTAGTTATTTCAACTGAATAAATTATCAATATGGATAAAGTTCAGATTTACAACATGTCGTGTGCAATAATTATCAATAAACTTCAAGTTTATTATGATATGGGTTTTTATATGGATAAACATCCACTCTAGTATCACAATCCAAATTCCATACCCGGTCGTGATGGCGCCTCTCGTGAAGACAATGCCAGCCAACAACCCCAAATCCTCATTTATCAACTATTAAACATAAATGAATAGAAATATTACTTATTAACATTTAAATCTATTAATTTCATCCCAATACAACCCGACCGGGGTGTAACAAGTCACGGGCATCTAATGAGTAAAGGCGCTACTACTGGCCAACAATGTATAGATAAATACAAGATAAAACTGGAATACAAAGATGAAGTACGGTGCTGCAAACGCTAGCTGTCACCTTGCTCAATTACCACCTTAAGGTCTTCTGCCTTGCTAATAACACGCTAACGGGTGAACGATACATGCAACTGCACGCAAGGTGCATGGAGTAAAGTGAGTACTTCCAACTCAATGGTAATAAGAGAGAATAATAACTAAGCGATAAGAAAACATGTATGGGCACACCAAAATGCTATACAAAACAGTACAATCCCTTTGAGAAAATTGTAATACTGTAAAAAATCCTTTAAAAAAGTCCAAAATCAGTTAAAAATATCACTTTTGAATATCTCTTTTATGAATATCCCTTTTCTTTTTCAACAGCCAGCATATGAATGTTATATTAAATAGAGCAAGTCGGCCCCTTGGGCACAACACTCCTCAATATGTAACACAAGGTTATCAGGTCAACAAGGCAAGTAACAGTATGTATGCCAATGATATACTAGTGCTAATGTCATGCCAGGTAGTACAAATAGGAGTGAATGCAATGTAATGCATATGACCGTTGCGGTGTGCAGCCCAATCAATTTGGGTACCAGCACTCATTGTGGGCGTTCAGACTCCGGAGGGGCTCCTACATCTCAAACGCAATAATATTACGGCGTGCAGTCCGATCCACGTAACATATCATTGCGGTGTGTAGTCTGATTTATATAATATACTACTGCGGCATGCAGTCCGATCCATATAATATACTACTGCGGCGTGCAGTCCGATCCATGAAATATGCTACTATGGCGTGCAGTCCGATCCATGCATGTATATGCATATACAAGCCCTCTCACATCACTCCTCATGCCCTCATATATGGCCCTCGGTCCCAATCAGTCCCAAAATAGTCTAAATAGCCCCTCGGGCATTAGTAAAACAATAATACTTAGCTCAAATGATAGTTCAAATATCGTTTAAAACTCCAAGTCTGAGTAAAATATAGCTGAGTACATAAAACAGTATAAATCACACGGATTGAATTCAAATCATATTTCAAATAGTGCGGAAAATAGTGATGATGGTTCATAAAGAGTTCAAACAATCGGCAATAAGCCCCAAGTATGGCAATGCGCCCAAATCATAATGATAACAACAAATTATTTTCAAATATGTGGTAAAAACCAACAACTGGGATGGACCAAGTCCCGATCCCCAACGGTGCTCTACCCCACGCTCAGGTGCAGCGTGCAAGTCACCTCAATAAACACTAAGATGTGCTAATCCAGGGTTTCAAACCCTCAGGATATAATTCCCCAGTATTACTCACCTCGAACCGGCAAAATCTCAAGCCCGCGACGCCTTTGCCCCTCAAATCAGCCTCCACGCGCGTCGAAACTAGCCAAAAATAAAGCGAATACATCACAATATGCAAATGAGACAATACCCAATCGAAAACAATCAAATTATAGCAAGAACCTCTAAACTAGCCAAACCCGAGCCCCGGGCCCACGTCCCAAAAATTTTCAAAATTCACATTTCCGGAATGCTCGTGTCACCGCGAGTTTATACATACCAAATTCACAAAAATCGGAGTTTATTTGACCCCTTAAATTACCATTTCTATCCAAGAGGGTTTTCTACCCTTTTCAACAAAAATTCTCAAATTAAACACCAAAACTTGCGATAGATTTGAGTTTTAGAACCAAAATTGAGTTAAGAGTACTTACCCCGTTGTTCTCTCCAAAAATCTCCCAAAAAATCACCTTATCCGTGCGCCAAATCGTCAAAAATGGCAAATGGGACGAAGTTTGGACTTTATTCTGCTGCCCAGAGATTTGTTCTTCGCGTTTGCGGTCCTTCACTCTTGTTCGTGAAGAACAATGTTCCAAAAATCTATTTCCAAACTTTGCTCGGATAGCCTTTATTGCAATGGCCATAACTTTTTGCACACGACTCCAAATGACTATTATAGTATGTTTCTGGAAACTAGATTCAAAGAGCTACAACTATCATTTTTTAATCACCTTAAAATTCCTTATGATTAAAACGATATGAGCATCCGACATAGGACCTACACGATAGAAATTCCTTATTCGCAAACGCGAATCACTGTCGTGAACGCGAAGAACCAAAGTCCCAGATGAAAAATCCTTCTTCGCGAACGCGAAGTACTGTCTCGAACGCGAAGGCCGAAAGTCTCAGAAGCCAATTTCTTGTTCGCGAACGCAATAGGACCTCGCGGACGCAAAGGACACCACCAGATACCAGCAACAACAGTTCAAAACTTTAAAAAATGACCTGTTGGGCATCCGAAACACACCCAAGGCCCCCCGTGACTTCAACCAAAAGCACCAACATGACTTAAAACATTATCCAAAGTTGCTTCAATCCTCAAAACACATCAAGCAACGCTAAAACCATTAAATTACAACGGATTCAAGCCTAAATTTATCAAATTCTTCCAAAACTCACATTCAATCCGAAACCTAACCAAACGACGTCCGAATGACCTGAAATTTTGCGGACAATTCAAAAATCACCTAGCGAAGCTACTGCAACTCTCAGAATTCCATTCCGACTGCCGGATCAAAATATCACCTATTGACTGGAATTCGCCAAAATTCCAACTTCGCCAATTCCGAACCACCAAATTCGATTTTGATCGCACTTCTAAGTCACAAATCATCCCTCGAAGCTATCCATACCACCGGAATTCACATCCGAGCCCTCTAACTTAATAGTCAACTTCCGGTCGACTTTTCCATAACAAACTTCCTTCTAAAAGGCTATGTCCCTTATTTCAACCAAAAACCAATTCAATTACACCCGACTCTCACACTGATATAAAAACACGAAGCAACACAATAAGGGGGAAACGGGGCGGTAACTCATATGACGACGGGCCGGGTCGTCACATTCTCCCCAACTTAAGCAAACGCTCATCCTCGAGTACCTAGGGTTATACTAGAAGCAACCCAATAGCTTAATGACCTTGCCACGCATATACTCGGGGTGATCCCACGTCACCCTATCTAATATAAGTCTGAAAACACAATATAGCTGGAATTTCACTGCCCATCCAAACTATAAACCACATTGCACTTACCGAAATCATACCCCAAATCAGAACCCCACGTCTACTCAGAATAAACCCGAACCAACTGTAACAACCCATACTCGCCACTCCAGGTGAGACCATATGTTATGCTACACAACCCAAACACTCGAGACGATGGTATCTATCCACAGCAATTGCCCGCAATAACGAAATACCACCAGAAAACCTTTTTCCTTAGCTAAAGTCTTATTCCAACATCTTCATATTCTACCTACGGCAACCGAAACACGCGATATACCGAACATATCTCTCAGGTCAATCATTCATGAACCCATTTCCCTTTTAACTGATACCACAACAGAGTTCGGAGCCAAACCTCAATATTACCCTTATAACCAGCTGGAACCACATATACTCGCACTCATTAATCATTACAACGATCATTTCGATTATAACACACCACACTAATTATATGAAATGATCTGAACACACTCAAATCATGACAACTGACTCAAACGAAAGAGCTGTAATTTACTTCCTCCATACCCTTATAACACAGAACTTAGATCTCGTCTCACATCGTAGAAATAGAGTACCTGAATCCTCCTCGAAAGGTCATAACATCACGTGGCCTTGCCACAACTCATGATTCTATCCAAACACTATTACCCGTGAAGCACCTCAAGTCACCATGCTCAAAATGGTCAGCCACGCACAGATTTAGGTCTGAACTCAAGCAATCAATCTCACCCACGGTGAAACTATTAATATACGCTATCAAATCCTGTAAGGACACAACTGATACGCTATTCAGACTTTCCTCAGAAACAAGGAAGTGTTGCATACAAGGTAGCATATAGAAAACTATTATCCACATCACACTATTGTGGCGTGCAACCCGCTCCAAATAACATACCCGCGGTGGCGTGCCACCCAATCCAGATACCATACCTGTGGTGGCATGCCACCCAATCAGAATAACTCATGGCGGCGTACCATCCGATCCACACATAAATCTCACAAAAGGAAATGCACATCAAGTCAAATTGCTTATTACAATAAACATATCTAGTCCTATGATCGGCCACACGAAACATATCCGAAAAGTCCTTCAATACTGGAACTGAATCAATGATAGAAACCTCTACACTAACATCCCCCACGAAGGCCCAATTAACAAAGCAATACCTGCCAGCCATTTCTTGGTCCTTGGGATACAAGTTACCCTGCTAGATCATAATCCAATGCACATTGCCATGCAATTTGTTGCTTTTCTGACATACCCCAAATTTAACATATCAAGCTAAGAAAGGTCCACTAGGGCTTCCAATTTTCCATTAGCTGCTAAACAGTGCTGATACACAAGATCTACAACCACCGCATAGGCAGATCACGAGAACTTCTAGCCTCCAACACATATATAACACATGAATCACTATGCTTGATCCCACACTACACCGTACAAATACATAACACACATTAAGCATCCATTCATACCACGAAAGACATTCAGAAATTTCCCTATGCCATCAACAGTTCGACCATCACAGTCGATTTAACAAGAAAATGTCACAATACTACTAACTTATCATCAATTTACATCACCGTAATCATCGGAAAATCGATTCTTTACTCACCTGCCGCTACCCGTGCTACTCAAGAATTTAATGATTTCCCTTTATGAACTAAACCAAAACCTTGAACACGCAAATCTCTATTCTCCATATCCTACACATAGACCATACCCATAGGAATTATACTTATATTCAGGCCACGGTAAAACACATCAAGAGCTCTTTCTCCCAATTCCACTGCACAGGATAAACTGCCATGACTGAATCCCTTTTACCCAAACCAAGCTAAGGAAACCGCCAGCACGTAAAAGCATTGTTTCACGATACCTGTAAGGCTCATTACCTCAAACATACAAGAATAAATCATATCCTTTCCATACCGATTCAATTTATTATCAAGACATTCCATTTATCCCATTCCCATTCCTATTTCATCATTAATTTGATATTCTCCTTTACTGTAGCGCCATAATACCTCAACTCAGGTTACCACATGAGACTCATACATCAGACCACACGGTCTAAGACCCATACACCAATGATACTCTCTCAGATGTTTCCAGAATTAGTACATTCTATAGTACTTTATTTTGAAGAACTTCCCGCGAACCTGAACTCGTTACAATTACCTTTCAAATGCAGATACACAAAATCCCATGACTATCGTAAAGTACCATAATTCTTGACATCATCTAATGAAAATTCAGTATCTCACCACTTACACAAACTTAAGACACTTGATTGACACATGGAAAACCTTGAACACGGTAATACAATTCTTGAGAGTCATTCATTCTTATTCAGCTGTAATTCACTTGCCCTAGATGAACAGAACCAATATAGCATGCAACAATGCAATCAGTTAATCAATAACAACCTCCCCAACTTGGCTCAAAGTCGTATATCAAGACACTTTCAACCACTCATAGCATTCTTACTCAAATGATGCTACAATGTTATAGCGATATTAATCTCAAGTCATTTACAAGCTTTGGCGGGGATTCGAATCATCGGAAATTTTAACTCTTCTGCAATTCTTGCATCCATTCTTACAAAACAGGTAAGCCCACTCTTTAGGTAACCAAAATCTTTTCTATATCTCAAATTTTCCAAGAATTTCGATAGAGTTTCCTTTGTAATTTGGCCTATCCACCTACCAGAGAATCACCAAAACCATCCTAACAACACATCCAAAGCTCGACAAGGCATCACAATGTATATCAATAACATAAATGTCAATACTACATGAATTATATTATCAAAATTGGTACATGAACATACGTTGCACCTATCCAAATCATAAGACATATAAAATACCTTTCAATTACACATAGGATTCAACCCACCTAAGGACACTCCGTAAGAGATAACCTACCTACTTCGCTTCGATTTAGTATTTCAGCACTCCTTCCACCATGATACACATAGCACAGTCAATTAGTCTTCCTGAGTCTGAACGCATACCACCGCACCTAATGCACTTTACCTTTCCACTAAGAGACATGAAAATATTCACTATGCCCCATAACTTTGGGCAATACAACAGATCACAATGGAAAACGAACACATAACAGCTCATCTATTATTCATCAGACTCTTTCGTCACTACCAAGACCACATGGATACACCCCACGATACCAACATACTCATCAAATAGATATCCAGCCATCATTCTGTCTATTAAGAACAACACAGAACATATAAGTTCAAAACACTTGCTCACACAATCAGCACCATGATTCTCAAATATTAGGCAAAGATCTGGCCTCAAGTCCTCTAGACTGGCCCAACATGAACTCACAGAGATTACCTCTCGCCCCTTGATCGGTGAAACACAAGCCATTAAGGCACATATATTAATGAGCGCTCGCATGCCATACAGACGAGTGGAAGGAAATTTCAAGAGTCTCAAGCTGAATCAAGTACGCACGATAAAATTCCAAGAATGGGAAGTTTTCCAGACCCCACTTGTGGGATTATACTGGGTTGTTGTTGTTGTTGTTGTTGGAAGTTTTCCTAAAGGTTCTGCAGCCTCTCGAGGATAAATACAGACGTCTTCGTACCGATCCACGGGACACTACTAAACCTGCTCATGACTCGTGAGACTTAGTAACATAGGCTCTAATACCAACTTGTCATGATCCAAATTCCTTACTCGGTCGTGATGGCGCCTCTCATGAAGAAAAGGCCAGCCAACAGCCCAAAATCCTCTTTTATCAGCTATTAAACATAAAGGAATAAAAATATTACTTGTTAATATTTAAATCTTTTCATCCCAATACAACCCGACCGAGGTCTCACAAGTCATGAGCATCTAATGAGTAAAGGCGCTACTACTGGCCAACAATGTATAGATAAATACAAGATAAAACTGGAATATAAAGATAAAGTACGGTGCTGCGAACGCTTGCAGTCACCTTGCTCAACTACCACCATAAGGTCTTCTGCCCTGCTAATAACTTGCTAACGGGTAGCTATACTTGCAACTGGACGCAAGGTGCAGGGAGTAAAGTGAGTTCTTATAACTCACTGGTAATAAGAGAGAATAATAACTGAGTGATAAGAAAACACGTATGGGCATACCAAAATGTTATACAAAACAATACAATCCCTTTGAGAAAATTGTAATACTGTAAAAAATCCTTTAGAAAAGTCCAAAATCAGTTAAAAATATCACTATTGAAAATCTCTTTTATGAATATCCCTTTTCTTTTTCAACAGCAAGCATATGAATGCTATATCAGATAGAGCAAGTCGGTCCCTTGGGCACAACACTCCTCAACATATAACACCAGGGTATCTGGTCACCATGGCAAGTAACAGTATGTATGCCAATAATATATGAGTGCTAATGTAATGCCACGTAGTACAAACAGGAGTGAATGCAATGCATAAGACCGCTGCGGCATGCAGCCCGATCCGTTTGGGTACACGCGGTCATTGTGGGGGTTAAGACTCAAGAGGGGCACCTACAGCCCAAGTGCAATAATACTGCATTGTGTACTCCGATCCACATAACATATCACTGCGGCGTGCAGTACAATCCATATAATATACTACTGCAGCGTGCAGTCTGATCTATATAATATACTACTGCGGCGTGCAGTTTTTCACTCGTCCTCAAGGGTAAGGGAGTTTTTTCCAATTAAAGGACAATCGAAATAGGATTCATTTTATTAAATTCAGAGTCGCCACTTGATTGATTTATGGTGTCCCAAGACATTGGTTAAATCCCAAATTGAGGAAAAGAATAACTGTGTTTAACAGTATGCGCACCAGAAATTCGGATAAGGAATTCTATTAACCCGGGAGAAGGTGTTAGGCATTCCCGAGTTGCGTGGTTCTAGCACGGTCGCTCAATTGTTGCATTTAGCTTATTTATCTAATTTTTGTTACATGATGAATGTATGTGCAAATTTTAACTTCGAACCGCTTTTATTAATTATTATATTTAAAGAGGATTACAACGCAGTGAGATTCCATCTCGAACCGCGTCACATAAATGCGTCCGCAATTTTTTTAATGCGTTTCGACTTCATTGAGAATTTGATTTGGGTCACATAAATGTGTAACCGAGTTTATGGAGGTATGATTATTTAAAATCGCGCCTAAAGCGGCTAACGTGTTAAATCTTTTGGGAAGGCCATGAAATTCGCAAAACTGCCCGTCCCGAAATTTAAATATTTTAATATATACACTCATGAAGGCCTCACGAATTGTGATTTATCTTGGCGAAGCATGCCTCATTTATTTTAAGGATATCCTATTGTGACTACATTTCTATTAAATTCGTCTCTAAAGTAAAAGAGAAAATCCTAATTAATTTACATGCTAGAGTTACAAGTTTAAACGTAACTCGCTAATTGCCGAAAATGAACCTAGACGCGGGCAACACAATTTTGGGCCCTTTTTCTATTCTAGCGTTGGGCCAGCTGCTTACTTTTGAATTTGTTTGACATTTTAAGAAGCAATAATAAAATGATGTCTAACGAAGATTTGCTTTTATGAACATAGATGCATAACTCGTTAATTGAAATAGTTTAAGCTATTGACTAAGTACCCTAAGGCCTTATACATATTTGGTAGCATGCTTATAAAGAATAAACTGAAATGCTAGAATATAACCACTACATCATAGGTTCTTTAAACTAGCATATGAGGGAAAGAATTTACCATCTAAGTTATTACAGGTTCATACTTAGTGAGACACCACAATCACTTTACATGTTTCTAATAATTACTACTAACTACACATATACAATTAATATTTAAAACTACAACTAAATAAATTCTAAGTTTTAAGACTTCATTTCATTTATGCTTCAAGTTTCAGCCACAAGCGTACTAGTATAGCAATGTGTACCTGGTATTTGGAAACAAAGAAGGAGAAGGAAGCTCAGTGATGGCAATATCAGTACCACAACAGCACAGGTTCAGCGACAACAACTTGGAATTCAGAACAGCTCAAAACCAGTTTTAAACCAGAATAGCATTCAACCATAGTCCAAAAGCAATTGTAAAACCGAACATCAAACAGGAATACCAAACTAGAAACACACTCAAGATATTTCAGGGATAATAAAGCTTAGAAAAACCCTACTGAATCTCACTGGAACAGTGAATCTCTTTCAACACAGCCTGAACCTAAAAATTTCCAAAAACAAAATAAGATCCAGTCATTTTCGTTCACATGGAATTTATATTGTTATTGAAGAACAACTTAAAATTCAGAATTGAACCCCTAATGTCTGAAATTCGACCCTTCTGTTTTCTATATCACTAATGCGTTTTCTGCTTCTGCAGTCTTGGACTCGCACCTGCAAGTCTGCTTCTGCGTCCATTTTGTCACTTTTGTGATATTACACTTAGGGGCGAGGACCGCTTCTGCGGTCCGCTTCTCGCACCTGCGGAACCTCTTCCGCTTCTGTTATTTCCCCCAAATGGCCTTGACCACTTCTGTGCTCCTAGGCTCGCTTCTGCGGTTCCCTATCCGCAGAAGCGAAAATCCCTGCTGCAATACACCAGCAGTCCAAAAACTCCAAATTTTCTTCCGTAGACCCTCAGAAAACATCCCGAGGACCCCGGGACCTCAACAAAAAATACGAATGCACTCTAAATCATCACATGAACTTTTTACAACCATAAAAACATACCCTCAAACACACAAATCATCAAATTAGCTGGTTCAAGCCTAAGATTCAACCAAAACTTCCGAATACCTACATTCTACCAAAAATCCGACCAAACAATGTCCGAATGACCTAAAAATTTGCAGAAATATCCAAAATCACTAACGAAGCTACTACAACTGTCGAAATTCCATTCTGCCTCCCGATCGATCAGATTCTGCCAAAATTCCAACTTAGCCAATTTAAGCCTATTTCTACACCGAACTTCCAAATTCAATTCCGATCACTCTCCTAATCGACAAATGACCTCCTGAAGCTAGCCAAATCATCAGAATTCGATTCCGAGCACTCTAACTGACAAGTCAACATCCAGTTGACTTTTCCCAATATTCCTTCTTCTATAAGACTATTTGTCTCATTTCCAATTAAACCCGATCCGAATTGACTCAAACTCACCAAACACACATATTGAAATATGAACAAGCATATAACAGGGAAAATGGGGTGGTAACTCACATGATGACATGTCGGGTCATCACACTTGCCCTGCTAGCCTCGGACCTCTCCAGACTTTTTTGGCTTTCCTTGAACTGTTGGTTCAATCCATCTATCAGCCTCCGGTCAGATCGACTCCTTAGTTGGTTGTTGGCTTTTTTTCTGACCCGCCAGATTTGATCCTTGAGAGTGTCATTTTCTTGAGTTAATTTCTTTTTGACCCCTTTGTTGGCTGCAGTTTGTAAACCATTTTCATATTGGAGATCTTGCACTCGCTTCTCTAGTTTCCCTATGCGGCCCTTGTACTCGCATTCTTTGGCCAACCAAGCTAATCTTTCTTTAACTTTGTCATCGAAAGCTTGAATGTGGGGCCTTTTCGCAGACCTAACCATTTCAAGCTCGGGTTCGGGGCTCACGTGAAAACTCCTTTTAAATCAAGAAATATAATCGGGATCGACCTCGCCTTTAATAAGGTCCGGTACCATGGTGCTATTTTTTAGATACCGGCAACATTGCCAATCTCTATTCAGTAATTCTTCAGGAATAGTTGCCTTGGGGTGCAATTCAATTACTAGATTGCTTAGGTCCGTTTCCTCATGTATCACCTGATATCTCCCAAGTTGTCTCAAAACTCTTTGTGGTGCATATGGATGTATACTTCTTGCTCCTATCACCTTCAAGTAGCCTTTTGAAGCGGTCATGTAAATGATCTCCATTATCGGGATCCACCCTATGGTCCATTCAATTTGATCTGATCGTAACTTTCTCAAATAGGAAATCCATGCTTTAAACCCCTCGGGTGGTTCGTAATCTTCCACCCTTTCCTCATATTTAACGATGAAGTTGTTCCTATCTGAAGCATGTCTCAGGAACTTAGGGTGGTGTCGAATGTGTTCGATCATCAACATTTGCAGGAGAATGCTACAACCTTCAAAAAATTGACTCCAAGATTTGCACAAAGTCAAGGCCCGATAATTGTCGGACAACACAAGTGGGACGAGAGTGTGATCCTTTTTCACTACGAGAACTTGTGCGATCCTAGCGATACGGATGTTTATTGTCCCTTCAGAATTTGGAAACACCATGAATCCTAAGAATGCCACAATGAAAGCAAACCGGGGATGAACCTCCAACGTGCTCTTGTTCTATTTGTTGTTCAGACCCTTTTCATGTGTTTAAAATCCGGCTGAGTTTCCAAATCTGTAATACAAAAAGTAGAACTTGCAACTCTATTTCTCACGTTATCGTTACTTGTTTGCTTGCTGGTTTTCAAGAGATTAAAGAATTTATGCACCGAGGGAGCCCTGGGAAATATAAGCTTCTGCTTTCTTAACACTCGGCCGAAGACAATGTCCCCAGTTATTTCTTCTAAAGTGGGCATGAGTTCAAAATCTGAGAAATGGAATACATTGTTAACGGGGTCCCAAAAAGTAACCAAAGCCTTGATTAAAAGATTTCGTGGCTTGATATGTAGTATGTCTAACAAAGTACCCAACTGCTCCTTTACCCAAACTTGGCCGTCTTTATCTTGATCATCACATCAATCTCGTAGTTGTACGTGAGCTCATTTTATGACGACTTGGGGTGATTCCTGGACAGTATTCATTTGAACCTGTGGAAAGTCAAGGTTAGGGGTGACTCTTATAGACTCTCTGTGAAAACACATTTTCTAGACAAAAACAGTATCACCGACTTATTTATGACCAAAATTAAATATTTTGACACACTTTTTATGGCTATTTTTGCAAAAAGAGAGACCCGATGAGGGTTGTCTACGTATCCCACACCCTGTGAGAATCAAACCGGCCTAGTTCGCCAAAGAAAACAAACTAAGTTTGAAAACAAGAATCCTTTTGTTCTTTCAAATAAATCAAACTAAAATAAATATTATATTTTTTTCTAGATATATTATTTTGAAAACAAGATACAAAATGAATTGTTTTTTTCTTAATTTTATTTAAATTTCTAAAAACAATTTGACATGATTTTGACACTATTCTGGTAAAACTAGTGATTAATCTTCTACTCTGTTACGTTTTTTCAGTTTTCCAATATTTGAAGCCGGTCGACATGCCAATCTAAACGAATAAATGTACAAAATAAGATGCAGTAGGATGGTCTTTTTACTTCAGGTTGCTTGTCCTAGACGGACCCAACCCTTGTATTGAGTCCCCTAAGTCAAATGCACATGATGCAGATAAGCGTTCCTACTAGGGATCCGACATGAAGTTATATTTTACTAGGCAAAAGAAAAATATGGGTTTTGGTCTAGAGTTAAGGTATCCGAGCGGACAACTGGGGCTGAGGAGGGGGCGACGTAACGGGAGCACGAAAGTCTGCCCGGCCTTTTCACTTTCCCAACACTCGCTCTATTTAGAATAATTTTTCAAAAGGCCGTCTACGCGAACGTATGCACCATTTTTTAGAAACTTAGAAAGAAGTAGGGTTTCGGTACAGTTTATATATACAGTTCAAAAATATCAAAGCGATAAAAATATCATTTTGCACATTTAAGCTCAATCATATAATGAAATCAGATAATAATAAATAAAGCCAAATACAACGATAATTATAAGCTCGAATTTCTAACCCAGAACCAGTGGATCTGGGTCATGTCCCCAGCAGAGTCGTTAGAGCTGTCACACCTCTTTTTTCTACGCCCGCGAGGGCGGCAATGGTAAAGGGAGTTTTTCCAATTAAAGGACAATCAAAACGAGATTCATTTTATTCAATTCAGAGTCACCACTTGAGAGATTTATGGTGGCCCAAGTCACCGGTTAAATCCCGAATTGAGGAAAAGAATGACTCTGTTTAATAGTTTGCACACCAGAAATCCGTATAAGGAATTATGTTAACCCGGGAGAAAGTGTTAGGTATTCCCGAGTTCCGTGGTTCTAGCACAGTCGCTCAACTATTGCATTTAGCTTATTTATCTGATTTTTGTCACAAGATGAATTTATATGCAAATTTTAACTTTGAACCACTTTTAATATTTATTACATTTAAAGAGGATTACAACGTCGAGAGATTGTCTCTCGAACTGCGTCACATAAATGTGTCTGCAACTTTTTTATGCATTCCGACTTCATTGAGATTTGGATTTGGGTCACATAAATGTGTACCCAAGTTTATGGAGGTAAGATTATTTAAAATCGCACCAAAATCGACTAATGTGTTATATCTTTTGGGAAGGCCGTGAAGTTCGCTAAACTGCCCGTCGCGAAATCTTAATACACTTATAAAGGCCTCACGAATTGTGATTTATCCTGGCAAAGCACGCCTCATTTATTTTAAGGAGATCCTATAGTGACTACGTTTCTATTAAATTTGTCTCTAAAGTAAAAGAAAAAAACCTAATAAATTTACATGCTAGAGTTATAAGTTTAAACGTAACTCGTTAATTGCCGAAAATGAACCTGGACGCGGGCATAACAGTTTTGGGCCCTTTTTCTATTCTTGGGTTGGGCATGCTGCTTACTTTTGCATTTGTTTGACATTTTAAGAAGTAATAATAAACTGATGTCTAATGAAGACCTTCTTTTATGAACATAGATGCATAACTCGTTAATTGAAAGAGTTTAAGCTATTGAGTACGTACCCTAAGGCCTTATACATATTTGGTAGCATGCTTATGAATAATAAACTTAAATGCTAGAATATTACCACTAGCATATGAGGGAAAGAGTTTACATCTAAGTTATTGCAGGTTCATACTTAGTTAGACACCACAATCACTTTACATGTTTCTAATGAAGACTACTAACTACACATATACCACTAAATATATAAATCTACAACTAAATAAATTCTAAGCGTTGAGACATCATTTCATTTATGCTTCAAGTTTCAGCTACAAGTGTACCAGTATAGCAATATGTACATGGTATTTGGAAACAAAGAAGGAGAAGGAAGGTCGGTGATGGCAGTATCAGTACCACATCAACACAGGTTCAGCAACAACAGCATGGAATTCAAAACAGCTCAAAACCAGTTTTAAACCAGAATAGTATTCAACCACAGTCCAAAAGCAATTGTAAAACCAAACAACAAATAGCAATACCAAACTAGAAACACACTCAAGATATTTCAGGGATAAGAAAGCTTAGAAGAACATCGCTGAATCTCAATGGAACAACGAATCTCTTTCAACACAGCCAGAACCTAAAAATTTTCAAAAAAACAAGATCAAGTCGTTTTCGTTCAAAGGGTTGAAATTTATATTATGATTGAAGAACAAGTAAAAATTCATAATTGAACCCCAATGGAACAGTGTTTTCCCTTTTTAATATCTGAATCTCCCTCAAACTCTCTCTATATTCTTTCAACCTCATTTAGTTCTCTTTCCTATCCCCTTTTATAGCTAAAAGAGACCTTATTTAAATTCAAAGTATTCTGACTTTCCAACCTGTTATTCCCTTAGCACATCTGCACCCCGTAATCTTTTTAATCATTTTTTCCCATGTTATTCCCTCAGGTTCCCACTTTAGTTGGTCTAAGTATGGGTTTTACCTATTAAACAAACGCTGAAGTTCAGAATTGGTGGAACACACTGCTGTTCAGCAGGTTCCACTACCCTATCCCATGTGTTTTGCACCTTTTAGTAATAAACTAAAACTGGTTTCAGATTTCCCATTACTTAGTGTCTAAACATGCTATAATTTGCAATATGAACCTCTTTTTTAAGCAATTTAACCAGCAGTTCAAATGTATACATAATGTACAACTAGTAGGCCAAACAAACTCTGAATTTCATCAACGGTTATCAGCTATATCCAATTTAGATTTTAATCTACATCACAAACAGTTCAAGCCTTCAATCCAACAATGACTCTGGACCTAAGTGGTTTTAGACAATATTGCCCTATTGCTCTAAAACTAAACGATGATGTTTGTTTAATCGATTATAACACATAAGAATCCCTAAACAAATAAATGACATACGAACCCATAATTCGTAGTCTGCAGGCAGACTCAAGGAAATAGGGAACTGACTATTCAACAATTGTTAAATCGAGTCGAATATGTATTCTATAGCAACCACATTCAAACAACCAAACAGAAAAAAAGATTGACCAAATAAAAGGTCCTTGAGGGGGAGCAACAGAAAAAATTGATAATTAAAAAGATAAAAATTAAACTTAGACATAACAATTAAACAGAGCAAAATAAAAGAAAGAAGAGGGAAGTACCTTTGAGAAGAGGAATTAAAAATCAACAAACTTAGGACCAACTCGGACTCTAAACCTTTGAAGACCAAACGGGTTTTAATCGTGTTTTCTCGAACGAGAACACTTCGACTAAAACCCATTGAATCCTTAAAAAATCCTCAGACAAGCTTGAAAACATTTATAGGGTTCTTTGGGGCTCAGGTTGGGGTTCCATGGTTTGGGCTTACTTCGAATCAAAGTTTGGGGTTGAGTGAAGGTGGCGCCGCCATTAGATTCTTGTGGCGGCGGCTAGGGTTCATAACTAAAAATCGATATTTGAAGGATTCTGGCTGGATTCAATGCTAGCTGATAGGGGATTGGGACAGGGAGGTCATGGAGGTTCTACGATGTAACAGTGGTGGTCATTGGACTACCAGAACCACTGTGTAGTGATTTCCGATAGGCGGAGTGCGGTGGATTTATGGTGGTGTTACATCGTCTCTGGGATGAAGGGGCAAGGGGTATGATTTGGTTTAGGGGGGTAGGGTAATTAGAGTTGGTATGTTAAAAGAGCTCGATTAATCAGGGTCGATGGATGGTGGGGTTCGACGGTCCTGATTGAATCACTTAAGATTAAACGGGGTCGCCTGGTGATAATGGGAAATCCGATGGTTCCATTAGCTCCGTTAGGTGATTTCGAGGTTCGGAGTTCGTTCGGAATGTATTTTGGAGGTTCGTAGCTCAATTAGGCTTGAAATGCCGAAGTTTGAAATTTTGGCGAATCCGAACGATAGGTGAGATTTTGATCCGGGGTCGGAATGGAATTCCGACAATTTCTGTAGCTTCATTATGTGATTTTGGATATGTCCGCAAATGTTCAGGTCATTCAGACGTCGTTTGGTCGGGTTTTTGATTGAATGTTAGTTTCGGAAGTTTTGAAGAAACTTAGGCTTGAATCTGTGTGTAATTGGTGATTTTGATGTTTAGGTTGGTGTTTTTATGATTGGAACAAGTTCGTATCGTGTTTTGGAGTATGTTGGTCATTTTCGTTGGGGTCCCGGGGGCCTCGGGATGAATTCGGACCATCAAACGGGCATTTTGAAGCCTTGAAAAGCTGCAGAAAATTGCAGGTCAGTGCAGCAGGGATTTGGACTTCGCGTTCGCGTAAAGGTGTTCGCGTTCGCGTAGGCCAGTTAGGCCAAGGCATCGCGTTCGCGTTAAAACCTTCGCGTTCACGTAGGCGGTGTGGTGTGATGCTTCTCGTTCGCGTGACCTGGGTTCGCGAACGCGTATAAGGGGAAGAGTCAGCATCGCGTTCGCGTTGTTTGCTGTCGCATTCGCGTAGAGGTGGAATCTGGCGCGGCGAAATTTTGTGCTTCGCAGACTTTTGCGGACGCGTGAGTACCTTCGCGGACGCGTAGAGCATTGGGAAAAGCGTTGATATTATATATCACGTAGGCAGGTGGGTATATATTCTTTTTGCCACCTTTATATTTAAATGATGTTTGGGATGGATTTGCTATATGAATGAAGCTGCCTGGCAGTAAGTTTAAGTTCAGAACATATCAGCCGCGACCCCATATACAAAAAACGCCATTTTTGAGCTCCATGAGAGGAAATGGAAGGGGAAACGCTGGGATATCATCGGGAAATCATCGAGGGTAAGTTTCTTGACCTTAATTCGTTAGTTTATCATGAAATCCGTGATTATTTCACTGAACATGGAAGATTAAAGGTGGGTTTAAGCCCTAGGCCTAAATTTTAGGAAATCTTTGATTTGAATGGACAAACGGAGTCCGATTTCAATAAATTTTATATGCTCGGACTCGAGCTGAGATAAGGAACCCGAATATATAACTTTCGTAATTTTTCGAGAAGCGTACCGAAAGTCGGGTTTTGGCAACTTGTGGGTTTTGGTGTATTTTGAATTGTTTTGGTTGGGTAGTGCCCAATTGGTCTATTTTGATGTGATTCTAATTATTTTTATCAGATACTACACCTGTGGAGGCCGACATTCGCGGCAAGAGAGTTGTCTCATAGCGGTTTTGTACCGGAGTCGAGGTAAGTGGCTTGTCTAACCTTGTTTGGGGGAACTTTCACCCCTAGGATATTATGTGATAGTTTAAATGCCTAGTACGCGAGGTGACGGGCGTGTACATGCGCTAGTTGTTGTAACACATACCTTACTTGAACTGTCCGATTAGTGATATTCCTACTCTTAGCTGATTAAATTGATACTCTTACCCAGTATTAGTTAGAAAAGCATGATTAGATAGGATTTATCTATTTAGTTGCCTAATTGTCTTACTTGAACTTCGTGATAATTGTCGGCACTAGTTTCGGTGAAGTTGTAGTTAAGCATATTATATTCTCTCTGTGTATTTCTTTATTTATTGTGTTGTGGACTGCGGGTTCGATTCTCGGAGATTCCAGGGCTGTGGGTTCGATTCCCAGAGACCCGGAGTGGTATTGTATATGGACTGCGGGTTCGATTCCCGGAGATCCTGAGTTATTGAGATATGGAATACTGGTTCGATTCTCGGAGATCCTAAGATATTGAGATATTATTGAGATATGGACTGCGAGTTCGATTCCCGGAGATCCTGAGATCTATTGAGACCTGGGCTACGGGTTCGATTCCTGGAGACCCAGGGGTACTGTTAATGGGACTGTGGGTTCAATTCCCACAGGTCCTGGACTTGTTAATTGACTTTTGGTTACTTGTTGTTAGCTTAATTGTAGACGGTTGTAGTACTCACTTTAATGTTGTTATCACAGATTTTCTATCATTTAAACTGCTTATTTTTGTCATTACCATTTTGTTATTGTTTCTCTCAGTATGGCCCTGACCTTCCTCATCACTACTCTATCGAGGTTAGGCTTGGCACTTACTGAGTACCACCGTGGTGTACTCATGCTACTCTTCTGCACACTTTTGTTGTACAGATCTAGGTACATCAGGAGAGGCCCATTCTAGGTGATATCAGCAGCACATTGGAGACCTCGAGGTATGATCTGCTACGTCCGCAGGATCCGGAGGCCCTCCTTCTATTCTGATAGTTCTAGTAGATGTTTTCCTTCATTTCATTATTTTAGATACTCTTTACACATAGAGCCACAATTGTATTTCTTTTAGTCTGTGTTACCCGTGGGATTCCGGGTCTTGGTGGTATATTTTATACAGCATGTTGACGAGTGTATATGCCAAGCGGCACGGGGTACATTCTTAATTATATCGTTTTTCCGTTATTTCTTGTTTATAGTTCATAACTTGTATATTCCGCAATGTGTTAGGCTTACCTAGTCGAGGGGACTGGATGCCGTCATGACATATTCACGATTGGTGAACTAGGGTCGTGACAAGTTGGTATCAGAGCACTAGGTTCATAGGAGTCACGGGACATAGACCGGTTACTTAGAGTCTCGCTGATCGATACGGAGACGTCCGTATTTATCTACGAGAGGCTATGTAACTGTTTAGGAAACTCTTCATTCTTTTGGATTCCTTGTTGTGCGACATTTTTGGTACCAAATCTAAACTATTCCTTTCTATTCTCTCACAGATGGTGAGGACACGTGCTACTCGCGACGATCAAGTACCCCCGTCCCCCTGTTGCCGCCGTCAGTGGCCAGGGCCGAGGTAGAGGATGAGGACGCGCCCGAGGTGCAGCCACAACACCCGCGCGCAGTGCCATTGAGGTGCCACAGGTAGACCAGGTTGGAGCGTAGGCACCTGGTACACCGACTACAGCTACCACTACTCCAGCACTACAGGAGACCCTGGCCCAGTTCATGAGTATGTATACCACTTTAGCTCAGGCAGGACTGCTTCCTCTCGTCGTAACTACATCTCAGGTCGGGGGAGGGGCCCAGACTCCCGCAGCCATGACACCGGAGCAGCGTGTGCCAGTGGGACAAGTTCCAGATGTTTTGGTTATACCTCCTGCCGCCCCAGCACAACCCGAAGGTGGGCCAGTTGCCTCTGAAGACGAGCAGCGTAGATTGGAGAGGTTCAAGAAATATGACCTCCAGTGTTCAGTGGTTTGGCTTCAGATGATGAATTGGGTTTTCTGGAGGAGTGTCATCGTATTCTTCTTACTATGGGGATTGTGGAGACCAGCGGGGTTTCCTTCACTGCTTTTTAGTTTCGTAGGGCCGCTTATGATTGGTGGCGCATGTATGAGTTGGATAGTCCGGAGAGTCTGCTTCATTGACCTGGATGCAGTTTTTAGATCTGTTTTTGAGGGAGTTTGTTCCCCAGAGCCTTAGGGATTCTTGGCGCTCGGAGTTTGAGTGGTTACGACAGCGCTCCATGTCAGTATCGGAGTATGCTATCAGTTTCACCCGTCTCGCCAGGCATGCACCTGCCTTGGTAGCCACGGTTCGGGAGATGGTGAGGAGATTTATTCAGGGTCTGATTCCACCGATCCGATCCAGCATGGCCAGAGAGTTGGAGACAGATATATCTTATTAGCAGGCAGTGAGCATTACCAGGAGGATCGAGAGTATGCTTCATAGAGAGCGGGGAGAGAGAGAGGCCAAGAGGTCTCGTGAGTCGGGCCATTTCTCTGTTGCCCGCACTTCGGCAGCTGGTAGTTTTGGTAGGGGTTATTTCGGCCGACCAGTTCACTACCAGCAGCCGGTAGCACTCCAGCTCTTCCAGCACCTCAGGAGCTTTATTATGCTCCCCCAGTTTCCAGTGCACCTCCTACGCGGGGTCCTTCCAGGGGTCAGACTAGTGGGGGTGAGGCCGGTCAGTCATAGCCACCGCGTCCTTCCAGAGCTTACTTTGAGTGCGGGGATACTCGCCATCTAGTTAGGGATTGCCCCAGGCGTAAGAGGGGAGCACCTCATCTGTCTTCGCAGCCTCAGCGTGGTTCTCAAGGCCAGTAGGCTATCATTCCAGCTCCAGCTGCCACTCCACCTGCCCAGCCAGCTACGGGCGGGGGTCAGGGGCTAGAGGCCACCTTTGAGAGGGGGGACAGGCCAGATTCTATGCTATTCCTGATCGCACTGCGGCCGTTGCATCTGATTCTGTTATCACAGGTATTATTCTGGTTAGTCATAGGGAGGCATCAGTTCTATTCGACCCTGGTTCCACTTTTTCATATGTGTCTTCTTACTTTGCTTCTCATATATGTGTGCCTCGGTATTCTTTGAGTGCCCCCATTTATGTTTCCACTCCGGTGGGTGATTCTTTGGC
This sequence comes from Nicotiana noctiflora, assembly GCA_032618575.1. Taxonomy (NCBI): domain Eukaryota; kingdom Viridiplantae; phylum Streptophyta; class Magnoliopsida; order Solanales; family Solanaceae; genus Nicotiana; species Nicotiana noctiflora. Next base: position 87,986 of record JASVEL010006156.1, on the reverse strand, counting down.
TGTGGACCGTGTGTATCGGTCGTGTTTGGTCACCATTTGTGGTTTTGAGACCAGAGCGGATCTATTGTTGCTCGGGATGGTCGATTTTGATATTATTTTGGGCATGGACTGGTTTTCGCCCCATTATGCTATTCTTGATTTTCACGCCAAGTCCGTGACGCTGGCTATGCCAGGCATTCCACGTATTGAATGGAGGGGTACTCTAGATCACACCACTAGCCGTGTTATTTCCTTTCTCAGAGCTCAGCGTATTGTTGAGAAGGGGTGTGCTTCTTATCTAGCTTATGTGCGGGATGTCAGTATTGATACTCCCTCTATTGATTCCGTTCCTATGGTACATGATTTTGTTGATATATTTCCAGCTGATCTCCCGGGCATGCCAATAAAGATATTGATTTTGCTATTGATTTGTTGCCGGGCACTCAGCCCATTTCAATTCCACCGTACCATATGGCTCCTCCTGAGTTTAAGGAGTTGAAGGATCAGTTACAGAAGTTATTGGGCAAGGGTTTCATTCGACCCAGTGTTTCGCCTTGGGGTGCTCCTGTGTTGTTTGTGAAGAAAAAGGACGGTTCTATGCATGTGTGTATTGACTATCGTCAGCTGAACAAGGTTACAGTGAAGAACCGGTATCCTTTACCTCCCATTGATGATTTGTTTGACCAGCTACAGGGCGCACAAGTGTTTTCTAAGATTGATTTGCGCTTTGGGTATCATCAGCTGAAGATTCGGGAGCCAGATATCCCAAGACTGCTTTTAGGACTCGGTATGGCCACTATGAGTTCCTCGTGATGTCTTTTGGGCTGACTAATGCCCCAACACCCTTTATGCATTTGATGCACAGTGTGTTCAGGCCAAATCTGGACTCGTTCGTGATTATTTTCATTGATGATATTCTAGTATATTCCCAGAGTCGGGAAGAGCACGAGCAACATTTGAGGATAGTGCTTCAAATTCTGAGGGAGAAGCAGCTATATGCCAAGTTCTCTAAATGTGAATTCTGGTTGAGTTCAATGGCATTTTTGAGCCACGTGGTGTCGAGTGATGGTATTCGGGTAGATTCGAGGAAGGTGGAGGCCATGCAGAGTTTGCCCAGACCCTCCTCCGCTACTGAGATTCGCATTTTCCTTGGCTTGGCGGGCTATTACCGCCGTTTCGTAGAAGGTTTCTCTTCGACTGCAGCACCTATGACCATATTGACCCAAAAGGGTGCCCCTTTTCAGTATACAGATGAGTGTGTGGCGAGCTTTCAGAAGCTCAAGACAGCCTTGACTTCGGCCCCTATATTGATGTTGCCTATAGGTTCGGGGTTTTATACTATATATTATGATGCCTCACGAGTTGGACTCGATGCAGTGTTGATGCATGATGGTAGGGTGATTGCCTACGCATCCAAATAGCTGCAGGTGCATGAGAAGAACTATCCTGTTCATGATTTGGAGCTAGCTGCCATTGTTCACGCCTTGAAGATTTGGCGTAATTATTTGTATGGGGTTCCCTTGTGAGATCTACACTGATCACCGGAGCTTGCAGCACTTGCTTAAGCAGAAGGACCTGAATATGCGTCGGAGGAGATGGTTGGAGCTACTAAAGGACTATGATATTACTATTCTCTATCATCCGGGCAAGGCTAATGTGGTTGCCAACGCCTTGAGTCGTCGGGCAGAGAGTTTGGGGAGTTTGGAATATCTACCAGCTTCGGAGAGGCCTATGGCGATGGATGTTCAGGCCTTAGCCAGGCAGTTTGTTATACTAGATCTTTCGGAGCCAAGCCGGGTTCTGGCTTGTGTGGTTTCTCGGTCTTCTCTATTCGACCGCATTAGGGAGCGTCAGTTCGACGACCCTCATTTGCTTGTCCTTCAGGATAGAATTCGGCATGGTGATGCTCGAGATGTTACCATTGGGGATGATGGAGTTATGAGGATGCAGGGGCGTATTTGTGTGCCCAATGTAGATGATCTTCGAGAGCTGATTCTAGCAGAGGCCCATAGTTCATGGTATTCCATCCATTCGGGTGCCGCGAAGATGTATCAGGACTTGAGACATCATTACTGGTGGAGGCGGATGAAGAGAGATATAGTTGATTATGTTTCTAGATGCCTCAACTGCCAGCAGGTGAAGGATGAGCATCAGCGTACGGGTGGATTGTTGCAGCAGATTGAGATTCCAGAGTGGAAATGGGAGCGTATCACCATGGAGTTTGTATCTGGGCTTCCACGGACCGTTAGGAAGTTTGATTCCATTTGGGTTATTGTGGATCGGCTGGCCAAGTCCGCCCATTTCATACTAGTGAGCACTACTTATTCATCGGAGCGACTGGCGGAGATCTATATCAGGGAGATAGTTCGGCTGCATGGTATTCCAGTTTCCATCACTTCAGATAGAGGCACTCAGTTTACTTCACGGTTCTGGAGGGCCGTACAGCAGGAGTTAGGTACTAGGGTGGAGCTGAGCACAGTGTTTCACCCCCAGACTGATGGTCAGTCTGAGCGCACTATTCAGATTTTGGAGGATATTCTCCGTGTGTGCGTGATTGAGTTTGGAGGTTCATGGGATCACTTCTTCCCACTGGCAGAGTTTGCTTATAACAACAACTACTAGTCCAATATTCAGATGGCACCGTGTGAGGCCCTATATGGTAGGAGGTGCAGGTCTCCCGTGGGTTGGTTCGAGCCGGGCGAGGCCAGGCTGCTAGGTACTGATATGGTTTAGGATGCTATGGACAAGGTCAAGGTGATTCAGGACAGACTTCGTGCAGCCCAGTCTAGACAAAAGAGTTGTGCGGACAAGAAGGTTCGCGATGTGGCTTTTATTGTTGGCGAGCGAGTTCGGCTTCGAGTCTCGCCCATGAAGGGCGTTATGAGGTTTGGGAAGAAAGGGAAGCTGAGTCCTAGGTTTATTGGTCCTTTTGAGATTTTGAGGCGTGTTGGGGAGGTTTCTTATGAGTAGGCCTTACCTCCCAGCCTAGTCGGAGTCCACCCCGTATTTCATGTCTCTATGCTTCGGAGATACCATGGTGACCCGTCGCATGTGTTGGATTTCACTTATGATCAGCTAGACAAGGATCTATCTTATGTTGAGGAGCCATTAGCCATTCTAGACTGGCAGGTCAGGAAGCTAAGGTCAAAGAACATCATTTCAGTAAAGGTTCAGTGGCGGGGTCAGCTGGTGAAGGAGGTGACTTGGGAGACCGAGCAGGATATGCGCAGCCAGTACCCTCATCTCTTCACCACTCCAGGTATGTTTTCTATGCTCGTTCGAGGACGAACGAATCTTTTAATTGTGGGAAGATGTAACGACCCGGCCGGTCGTTTTAGAAAAATTATGCCCCAATCCCAAATTTAATTGTTCCCCTAAGTTCATTTCTGCTATTGTGGTTTGTCGGGAGAGTCAGTTCTGAAATTTGGAGCATTTTGGGACACTTAGTCCCTAAATGGGAGCTTTAAAGTTGGAAAATGGTCCGTAGTCGGAACAGTGTTAAGACGACCTCAGAACGGAAATCCGATGGTTCCATTAGCTCTGTTAGGTGATTTCGGGGTTCGGAGCGCGTTCAAAATGTATTTTGGAGGTCCGTAGGTCAATTAGGCTTGAAATGCCGAAGTTTGAAATTTTGGCGAATCCGAACGATAGGTGAGATTTTGATCCGGGGGTCAGAATGGAATTCCAACAAATTCTGTAGCTTCGTTATGTGATTTCGGATATGTCTGCAAATTTTCAGTTCATTCGGACGTCGTTTGGTCAGGTTTTTGATTGAATATTAGTTTCGGAGGTTTTGAAGTAATTTAGGCTTGAATCCTTGTGCAATTGGTGATTTTGATGTTTAGGATGGTGTTATTATGATTGGAACAAGTTCGTATCGTGTTTTGGAGTATGTTGGTGGTTTTCATTGGGCTCCCGGGGGCCTCGGGACGAATTCGGACCATCAAATGGGCATTTTGAAGCCTTGAAAACCTGCATAAAATTGCAGGTCACTGCAGCAGGGATTTGGCCTTCGCGTTCGCGTGAAGGTGGTCGCGTTCGCGTAGGCCCCAAGGCATTATGTTCGCGTTAAGACCTACGCGTTCGCGTAGGTGGTGTGGTGTGATGCTTCGCGTTCGAGTGACCTGGGTTCACGAATGACTAGAAGGGGAAAAGTCAACATCGCATTCGCGTGGATTGCTGTCGCGTTCACGTAGAGGTGGAATCTGGCGCGGGGGAATTTTGTGCTTCGCCGACGAGTGGGGAGCGTCGCGTTCGCGAAGGGTAATTTGAGCAGACCTTCGCGGACGCGTAGAGCATTGGGGTCTGGCAGTGAGTTTAAGTTCAGAACATAGCAGCTGCGACCCCATATACAAAAAATGCCATTTTTGAGCTCCAAGAGAGGAAATTGAAGGGGAAACGCTGGGATATCCTCGGGAAATCATCGGGGGTAAGTTTCTTGACCTTAATTCATTAGTTTATCATGAAATCCGTGATTATTTCAGTGAAAATGGAAGATTAAAGGTGGGTTTGAGCCCTAGGCCTAAATTTTAGGAATTTTTTTATTTGAATGGGCAAACGGAGTTCGATTTCGATAAATTTTATATGCACGGACTTGTGTTGAGATAAGGAACCCGAATATATAACTTTCGTAATTTTTCGATAAGCATACCCAAAGTCAGGTTTTGGCAACTTGTGGGTTTTGGTGTATTTTGAATTGTTTTGGTTGCGTAGTGCCCAATTGGCCTATTTTGATGTCATTCTATTGATTTTTATCAGATACTACACCTGTGGAGGCCGACATTCGCGGCAAGAGAGTTGTCTCATAGCGGTTTTGTACCGGAGTCGAGGTAAGTGGCTTGTCTAACCTTGTGGGGGGGGAACTTTCACCCCTAGGATATTATGTGATAGTTTAAATGCCTTGTACGCGAGGTGACAGGCGTGTACATGCGCTGGTTATTATAACACATACCTTCCTTGAACTATTCGATTAGTGATATTCCCACTCTTAGCTGATTAAATCGATACTCTTACCCAGTATTAGTTAGAAATGCATGATTAGATAGGATTTATCTGTTTAGTTGCCTAATTGTCTTACTTGAACTTCTTGATAATTGTCGGCACTAGTTTCGGTGAAGTTGCAGTTAAGCATATTATATTCTCTCTGTGTATTTCTTTATTTGTTGTGTTGTAGACTCTAGGTACATCTGGACAGCCCATTCTAGGTGATATCAGCAGCACATTGGAGACCTCGAGGTATGATCTGCTACGTCCGCGGATCCGGAGGCCCTCCTTCTATTCTGATAGTTCTAGTTGATGTTTTCCTTCATTTCGTTGTTTTAGATACTATTTACACATAGAGCCACAGTTGTATTTCTTTTATTCTGTGTTACCCGCGGGATTCCGGGTCTTGGTGTTATATTTTGTACAGCATGTTGACGAGTGTATGTGCCAAGCGGCACGGGGTACATTTTTAATTATATCGTTTTTCTGTCATTTCTTGTTTATAGTTCATAACTTTTATATTCCTCAATGTGTTAGGCTTACCTAGTCGAGGGGACTGGGTGCCGTCATGACATGTTCACGATTGGTGAACTAGGGTCGTGACAAGTCGGTATCAGAGCTCTAGGTTCATAGGAGTCACGGGACACAGACCGGTTACTTAGAGTCTCGCTGATCGATACGGAGATGTCTGTATTTATCTATGAGGGGCTATGTAACTATTTAGGAAACTCTTCATTCTTTTGGATTTCTTGTCGTGCGACATTTTTGGCACCAAATCTAAACTATTGATTTCTATTCTCTCACAGATGGTAAGGACATGTGCTACTCGCGATGATTAGGTACCCGCACACCTTGTTGCTGTCGTCAGAAGCCGGGGCTGAGGTAGAGGACGAGGACGTGCCCGAGGTGCAGCCACAGCACCCGCGCGCGCTACCGCTGAGGTGCCACAGGTAGACCAGGTTAGAGTGCAGGCACCTGGTACATCGACTATAGCTACCACTACTCCAGCACTCCAAGAGACCCTAGCCCAGTTCATGAGTATGTATACCACTTTAGCTCAGGAAGGACTGCTTCCTCTCGCTGCAGCTACATCCCAAGCCGGGGGAGGGGCCTAGACTCCCGCAACCGTTACACCTAAGCAGCGAGTGCCGGTGGGACAGGTTCCAGAGATTATGGTTATGCCTCATGCCGCCCCAGCACAGCCCGAAGGTGGGCCAACTGCCTCTGAGGACGAGCAGGGTAGATTGGAGAGGTTTAAAAAATATGACCCTCCAGTGTTCAGTGGTTTGGCTTCAGATGATGCATTGGGTTTTCTGGAGGAGTGTCATCATATTCTTCGTACTATGGGAATTGTGGAGACCAGCGGGGTTTCCTTCATTACTTTTTAGTTTCGTGGGGCCCTTTATGATTGGTGGCACACGTATGATTTGGATAGTCCAAAGGAGTCTGCTTCATTGACCTGGACGCAGTTTTCAGATCTGTTTTTGAGAGAGTTTGTTCCTTAGAGCCTTAGGGATTCTTGGCGCTCGGAGTTTGAGCAGTTGTGATAGGGCTCCATGTCAGTATCGGAGTATGCTATCAGTTTCACAGTCTCGCGAGGCATGCACCAACCTTGGTAGTCACGGTCCGGGAGAGGGTGTGGAGATTTATTGAGGGCCTAATTCCGCCGATCCGATCCAGCATGGCCAGAGAGTTGGAGACAGATATATCTTATCAGCAGGCAGTGAGCATTGCCAGGATGATCGAGAGTATGCTCCCTAGAGAGTGGGGAGAGAGAGAGGCCAAGAGGTCTCGTGAGTCGGGCCATTTCTCTGGTGCCCGCACTTCAGCAGCCGGTCGTTTTGGCAGGGGTTATTCCGGCCGACCGGTTCACTCAGCTTTACCAGCAGCCGGTAGCACTCCAGTTCTTCCAGCTCCTCAGGAGCCCTATTATGCTCCCCTAGTTTCCAGTGCACCTCCTGCGCGGGGTCCTTCCAGGGGTCAGACTAGTGGGGGTGAGGCCGGTCAGTCACAGCCACCGCGTCCTCCTAGAGCTTGCTTTGAGTGTCGGGATACTCGCCATCTAGTTAGGGAGTGCCCCAGACGTAGGAGGGGAGCACCTCATCAGTCTTCGCAGCCTCAGCGTAGTTCTCAAGGCCAGCGGGCTATCATTCCAGCTCCAGCTGCCACTCCACCTGCCCAGCCAGCCAGGGGCGGGGGTCAAGGTGCCAGAGGCCGCCCTCGATAGGGGGTACAGGCTAGATTCTATGCTATTCATGATCGCGTTGCGGCCTTTGCATCTGATTCTATTATCACATGTATTATTCTGGTTAGTCACTGGGAGGCATCGGTTCTATTCGACCCTGGTTCCACTTTTTCATATGTGTCTTCTTACTTTGCTTCTCATCCGGGTGTGCCTCGGGATTCTTTGAGTGCCCCCATTTATGTTTCCACTCCGGTGGGTGATTCTTTGGCTGTGGACCGTGTATATCGGTCGTGTTTGATTACCATTTGTGATTTTGAGACCAGAGCGGATCTATTGCTGCTTGGGATGGTCGATTTTGATATTATTCTGGGCATGGACTGGTTGTCGCCCCATTATGCTATTCTTGATTGTCACTCCAAGACCGTGACGCGGGCTATGCCAGGCATTCCACGTATTGAGTAGAGTGGTACTCTAGATCACACCCCCAACCGTGTTATTTCCTTTCTCAAAGCTCGGCGTATGGTTGAGAAGGGGTGTGCTGCTTATCTAGCTTATGTGCGGGATGTCAGTATTGATACTCCTCTATTGATTCCGTTCATATGGTACGTCACTTTACTGATGTATTTCCAGCTGATCTCCCGGGCATGCTGCCCGACAGAGATATTGATTTTGCTATTGATTTGTTGCCGAGCACTCAACCCATTTCTATTCCACTGTACCGTATGGATCCTCTTGAGTTGAAGAAGTTGAAGGATTAGTAATAGGAGTTATTGGGTAAGGGTTTCATTCGAGCCAGTGTTTCGCCTTGGGGTGCTCCTATATTGTTTGTGAAGAAAAAGGACGGTTGTATGCGTATGTGTATTGACTATCGTAAGCTGAACAAGGTTACAGTGAAGAACCGGTATCCTTTGCCTCGCATTAATGATTTGTTTGACCAGCTATAGGGCGCACAGGGGTGTTCTAAGATTTATTTGCGCTCTGGGTATCATCAGCTGAAGATTCAGGAGCCAGATATCCCGAAGACTGCCTTCAGGACTCGGTATGGCCACTATGAGTTCCTCGTGATGCCTTTTGGGCTGACTAACGCCCCAGTAGCCTTTATGCATTTGATGCACAGTGTGTTCAGGCCATATCTGGACTCGTTCGTGATTGTTTTCATTGATGATATTCTAGTATATTCCGGAGTCGGGAAGAGCACGAGCAACATCTGAGGATAGTGCTTCAGACTCTGAGGGAGAAGCAGCTATATGCAGAGTTCTCTAAATGTGAATTCTAGTTGAGTTCAGTGGCAATTTTGGGCCACGTGGTGTCGAGTGATGGTATTCGGGTAGATCCGAGGAAGGTGGAGGCCGTGCAAAGTTTGCCCAGACCCTCCTCCGCTACTGAGATTCGCAGTTTCGTTGGCTTGGCGGGCTATTACCGCCGTTTCGTAGAGGGGTTCTCTTCGATTGCAACACCTATGACCAGATTGACCCAAAAGGGTGCCCCTTTTCAGTGGACATATGAGTGTGAGGCGAGCTTTCAGAAGCTCAAGACAGCCTTGACTTCGGCCCCTATATTGATGTTGCCTACATGTTTGGGGTCCTATACTGTATATTGTGATGCCTCACGAGTTGGACTCGGTGCAATATTGATGCAGGGCGGTAGGGTGATTGCCTACGCGTCCAGACAGTTGAAGGTACATGAGAAGAACTATCCTGTTTATGAATTGGAGCTAGCTGCCATTGTTCACGCCTTGAAGATTTGGCCTCATTATTTGTATGGGGTTCCTTGTGAGATCTACACTGATCACCGGAGCTTGCAGCACTTACTTAAGTAGAAGGACCGGAATATGGGTCAGAGGAGATGGTTGGAGCTACTAAAGGACTATTATATTACTATTATCTTTCATCTGGGCAAGGCTAATGTGGTTGCCGATGCCTTGATTCATCAGGCAGAGAGTTTGGGGAGTTTGGCATATCTACGAGCTTCGAAGAGGCCTATGGCGATGGATGTTCAAGCCTTAGACAGGCAGTTTGTTAGACTGGATCTTTCGGAGCCCAGCCGATTTTTGGCTTGTGTGATTTCTCGGTCTTCTCTATTCGACCGCATCAGGGAGTGTCAGTTCGACGACCCTCATTTTCTTGTCCTTCAGGATAGAGTTCAGTGTGGTGATGCTCGAGATGTTACCATTCGGGATGATGGAGTTATGAGGATGTAGGGGCGTATCTGTGTGCCCAATATAGATGATCTTCGAGAGCTGATTCTAGCAAAGGCCCATAGTTTGCGATATTCCATCCATCCGGGTGCCGCGAAGATGTATCAGGACTTGAGACAGCATTACTGGTGGAGGCGGATGAAGAGAGATATAGTTGATTATGTTTCTAGATGCCTCAATTGCCAGCAGGTGAAGTATGAGCATCAGCGGTCCGGGTGGATTGATGCAGCAGATTGAGATTCCGGAGTGGAAATAGGAGCGCATCACCATGGACTATGTATCTGGGCTTCCATGGACCATTAGGAAATTTGATTCCATTTGGGTTATTGTGGATCGGCTGACCAAGTCTGCCCATTTCATACCAGTAAGCACTACTTATTCATCGGAGCGACTGGCGGAGATCTATATCAGGGAGATAGTTCGGCTGCATGGTATTCCAGTTTCCATCATTTCATATATAGGCACTCAGTTCACTTCACGGTTCTGGAGGGCCGTACAGCAGGAGTTAGGTACTCGGGTGGAGCTGAGCATAACGTTTCACCCCCAGAACGATGGTCAGTCCGAGCGCACTATTCAGATTTTAGAGGATATGCTCCGTGCGTGCGTGATTTAATTTGGAGGTTCATGGGATCACTTCTTGCCACTGGCGGAGTTTGCTTATAATAACAGCTACCAGTCCAGTATTCAGATGGCACCGTATGAGGCCCTATATGGTAGGAGGTGCAGGTCTCCCATGGGTTGGTTCGAGCCGGGCGAGGCCAGGCTGCTAGGTACTGATATGGTTCAGGATGCTATGGACAAGGTCAAGGTGATTCAGGACAGACTTCGTGCAGCCCAGTCTAGACAAAAGAGTTATGCAGACAAGAAGGTTCGGGATGTGGCTTTTATGGTTGGCGAGCGGGTTCTGCTTTGAGTCTCACCCATGAAGAGCGTTATGAGGTTTGAGAAGAAAGGGAAGCTGAGTCCTAGGTTTATTGGTCCTTTTGAGATTTTGAGGCGTGTTGGGGAGGTTGCTTATGAGTTGGCCTTACCTCCCAGCCTAGCCGGAGTCCACCCTATATTTCATGTCTCTATGCTTCGGAGATACCATGGTAACCCGTCGCATGTGTTGGATTTCACTTCTGGTTCAGCTAGACAAGGATATGTCTTATGTTGAGGAGCCAGTAGCCATTCTAGACAGGCAGGTCAGAAAGCTAAGGTCAAAGAACATCGCTTCAGTAAAGGTTCAGTGGCGGGGCCAGCCGGTCGAGGAGGCGACTTGGGAGACCGAGCAGGATATGCGCAGCCAGTACCCTCATCTTTTCACTACTCCAGGTATGTTTTCTATGCTCGTTCGAGGATGAACGAATCTTTTAAGTGTGGGAAGATGTAACGACCCGGCCGGTCGTATTAGAAAAATTACGCCCCAATCCCCGATTTAGCTATTCCTCTAAGTTCATTTCTAATATTGTGGTTTTCCAGGAGAGTCGGTTCTGAAATTTGGAGCGTTTTGGGACACTTAGTCCCTAAATGGGAGCTTTAAAGTTGGAAAATGGTCCGTAGTCGAAACAGTGTTAAGACGACCTCGGAACAGAAAATCTGATGGTTCCATTAGCTCCGTTAGGTGATTTCGGGGTTGGGAGCGCATTCGAAATGTATTTTGGAGGTCCGTAGCTCAATTAGGCTTGAAATGCCGAAGTTTGAAATTTTGGCGAAACCGAACGATAGGTGAGATTTTGATCCGGGGGTCGGAATAGAATTCCAAAAATTTCTGTAGCTTCGTTATGTGATTTTGGATATGTCCGCAAATATTTAGGTCATTTGGACGTAGTTTGGTCGGGTTTTTAATTGAATGTTAGTTTCGGAAGTTTTAAAGAAACTTAGGCTTGAATCCATGTGTAATTGGTGATTTTGATGTTTAGGATGGTGTTATTATGATTGGAACAAGTTCGTATCGTGTTTTGGAATATGTTGGTGGTTTTCATTGGGGTCCCGGGAGTCTCAGGATGAATTCGGACCATCAAACGGGCATTTTGAAGCCTTAAAAACCTGCAGAAAATTGTAGGTCAGTGCAGCAGGGATTTGGACTTCACGTTCGCGTGAAGGTGGTCGCGTTCGCGTAGGCCAGTCAGGCCAAGGCATCGTGTTCACGTTAAGACCTGCGCGTTCGCGTAGACGGTGTGGTGTGATGCTTCGCGTTCGTATGACCTGGGTTCGCGAACGCGTAGAAGGGGAAGAGTCAGCATCGCGTTTGCGTGGTTTGCTGTCGCGTTCGCGTAGAGGTGGAATCTGGCGCGGGGGAATTTTGTGCTTCGCAGACGCGTGGGGAGAATCACATTCGCGAAGGGTAATTTGAGCAGAACTTCGCGGACGCATGAGTACCTTCGCGGACGCATAGAGCATTAGGGTCTGGCAGTGAGTTTAAATTCAGAACTAACAGCCGCGACCCCATATACAAAAAACGCCATTTTTGAGCTCCAATAGAGGAAATTGAAGGGGAAACGCTGGGATATCATCGGGAAATCATCGGGGGAAAGTTTCTGGACCTTAATTCGTTAGTTTATCATGAAATCCGTGATTATTTCACTGAAAATGGAAGATTAAAGGTGGGTTGGAGTCTTAGGCCTATATTTTAGGAAATCTTTGATTTTAATGGGCAAACGGAGTCCGATTTTGATAAATTTTATCTGCATGGACTCGTGTTGAGATAAGGAACCCGAATATATAACTTTCGTAATTTTTCGAGAAGCGTACCAAAATTCGAGTTTTGGCAACTTGTGGGTTTTGGTGTATTTTGAATTGTTTTGGTTGGGTAGTGCCCAATTGGCCTATTTTGATGTGATTCTATTGATTGTTATCAGATACTACACCTGTGGAGGCCTACATTCACGGCAAGAGAGTTGTCTCATAGCGGTTTTGTACCGGAGTCGAGGTAAGTGGCTTGTCTAACCTTGTGTGGGGGAACTTTCACCCCTACGATATTATGTGATAGTTTAAATGCCTTGTACGTGAGGTGACGGGCGTGTACATGCGCTGGTTGTTGTAACACATACCTTACTTGAACTGTCCGATTAGGGATATTCCTGATCATAGCTGATTAAATCGATACTCTTACCCAGTATTAGTTAGAAAAGCATGATTAGATAGGATTTATCTGTTTAGTTGCCTAATTGTCTTACTTGAACTTCTTAATAATTGTCGGCACTAGTTTCGGTGAATTTGTAGTTAAGCATAATATATTCTCTCTGTGTATTTCTTTATTTGTTGTGTTGTAGATTGCGGGTTCGATTCCCGGAGATCCCAAGGCTGTGGGTTCGATTCCCAGAGACCCGGAGTGGTATTGTTTATGGATTACGGGTTCGATTCCCGGAGATCCTGAGATTTATTAAGACCTGGGCTGCGGGTTCGGTTCCGGGAGACCCAGGGGTACTGTTAATAGGACTGTAGGTTCAATCCCCACAGGTCCTGGACTTGTTAATTGAGTTTTGGTTACTTGTTGTTAGCTTAATTGTAGACGGTTGTAGTAATCACTTTATTTTTGTTATCTCAGATTTTCTATCCTTTAAACTGCTTATTTTTGTCATTACCATTTTGTTATTGTTTCTCTTAGTAGGGCCCTGACCTTCCTCGTCACTACTCCATCGAGGTTAGGCTTGGCACTTACCGAGTACCGCCGTGGTGTACTCATGCTACTCTTCTGCACACTTTTGTTGTGCAGATCCAGGTACATCAGGACAGGCCCATTCTAGGTGATATCGGCAGCACATTGGAGACCTCGAGGTATGATCTACTACGTTCGCGGATCCGGAGGCCCTCCTTCTATTCTGATAGTTCTAGTAGATGTTTTCCTTCATTTTGTTGTTTTAGATACTTTTTACGCATAGAGACACAGTTGTATTTCTTTTAGTCTGTGTTACCCGTGGGATTCCGGGTCTTGGTGGTATATTTTATACAGCATGTTGACGAGTGTATGTGCCAAGCTGCACGGGGTACATTCTTAATTATATCATTTTTCCGTTCTTTCTTGTTTATAGTTTATAACTTGTATATTCTGCAATGTGTTAGGCTTACCTAGTCGAGGGGACTAGGTGCCGTTATGACATGTTCACGATTGGTGAACTAGGGTCGTGACACTGCCGTTACTAGTGTTGATTGATGTTGTTACTGCAGTGTTGTGGCTGACTTTTCTCTCTTGTTTCTAATTCAAATTCCAGGTATGTCTTATATTCAAAAGATATTGAAGAATGATTCAGCATGTATGAGCACCCACGAAATTGAATAATGAAGGGTTATTTGCTGAAAACTATTGCTTATTGTCTTCTAGATTGGATTTTTCTTTGAATAGCACTAGTTAAACAATTTCATACTGGATCATATTTGGACAGTGAGCATTTGTTTTCTTAAATCTGTGAGAGCACTCCTAGCTAGAACTAGTTAAACAATTTTGTCCCGAATCATATTCGAACTAATTAAGTTGAGTTACGTAAATTGGTGGACTGTTTATTTATGGTTATTCTAACTTTGAATTTAGTATAGTAATACTTGTATTAGTTTAGTATTGTATTTTTTTTTTAAAAAAAAAAAAAAACTTAAAAGTCAAAACTAGCTTATGAGCTGATCACGTTAAATTCCCAAATAATTGTTTCAATGTAAATGTTGACAATTTCGGGTCATTAGTTAATGTCAATAGATCATTGGAATTAAGCATGGAATATTAATTTTTGACTAATGTGAGTTTATTAACGAGTTGATAATTAAAAATGGACAGACTTGGATGTAGGCAGAATCGTGTGTTTCATTTTATTAGAAGAATGCTCAGCTGTAATTTTCCATTTCCGATTCTTAATAAAAAAATAAATTTGGATTTAAGGCTGCGAACATTACCAATTATTATTATTATTAACATTCGAATAGATATAGCCGTCTGTTTTTGTTGTATTTTCAAGCTTGATTGTTTTCACATATTAATTAACTAGATTTATTTCTTTATTTACAAAATATAAAAAAAATATAGTCACTTTAGGATAAACCTAAAAATAAAGAAATGGAGAGACAAGCCTCGCCAAAAGATTAAAAAAATATAAATCGCGAAGCCCTCATAAATGTATATATTAAAATACTTAAATTTCGAGACAGGCCGTTTAGCGAATTTCACGGTTTTTCTCCAAATAATATTGCGTTTATTCAATGCAGGCGCGTAATTAATAATTTTATTTTCATAATTCGGGTGCACATTTATGTGAGCCAAATCCAAATCTCAACTTAGTCAAAATGTGTTGACAACCACGGGCATACTGGTACGACATGGTTCGAGACATTTTTGTTACGTTGCAATTCTTATAAAATAATCAAATGCAGTTGAAAGTTAAAATTTGCACATAAGTTAAAAGCATGTTATAAAAATCAGAGGATTAAGCCGAATATAACAGTTAAGCGACCGTGCTAGAACCACGGAACTCGGGAATGCCTAACACCTTTTCCCGGGTTAACAGAATTCCTTATCTAGATTTCTGGTTCACGGACTGTTAAATACAGTCAAACATTTTCTCAATTTGGGATCCAAACCGGTGACTTGGGACACCATAAATTTTCCAAGTGGCGACTCTGAATCTCGTAAATGAATCACATTTTGATCGCCCTTCATGGGGTGCGGTAGCGCCTAAAGGAGGTGTGACAAAATCGATGACAAATATTACTTTCACATAGTGAATGATTATTTTGAGAATACTTATTGTTCTCATTACCACAATGATGACGATATAATTTCGTCTATTGCCACGTTCACATTCATTGATTATTCATGGTAATAAATTTGCCTTCATTCAGACGTATTACATACTACTATCACATCTCTTTAGGGAATGAGAATGGAGCAAATTCAATGGGACGAGTTTTTATTCTTTGCACATAATCATACATGAATTTGATCATGGCGAGGCATAAACATTTTACCACTTCAAGTGGTTATAATTCCTTACAGAACTCCATTAAAGTTATAATCAACATTTATTTCTTTGCTTGTATTTAACATTAAATTATAGAATAAAAGAGAAAAATACGATAATATACATACCATAAATCTAATATTTAATTATGAAGAAAGTTCATAGAATAATTGACAGTCATTATGCTCAACCAAAAGCTTCTACCCAATTGGTTGGAGTCTCGTGTTGATAACGTGTTATAAACAATAAAGGAAGGAGAATTGTATTGCAGAGAAAAGAAGGGAGAGAAAATTGTAATTAATTTTGGGATGAATTTCAATGACCTATTGATAGGGAGATAATGGCTTAACCATCAGTTATAAACCCTATAATTTCTCTAAATATAGATATTCACCACAAATAGAACTCTATTTATAACATAATCTTATGTAAGGATTATTAAATTATTGTATTTCCTATTCCTAAAAAATCAAATTTTAATCTAAACATCACTATTCTCCCTATTAGAGTTATTGATTAAGGTTTTCCTATTCGCGATAATAATGCTATAATTATATTTCATATTACTATCCTTTAAGTCAAGTCAATTTTAACCAAAAAAAAATAAAGTCAAGTCAATAAAAAATAATATTTCTTAAAAAAATAAGAAGTATTTCGTGTAAATCACGGCCATAATCAGTGTGGTCAAAAAGAGAAGAAAATGAAAACAAAAGAAGACTAGAAGAAAGAAGAGAAGAGTTCTTTTCTCATTGCGTAGTAAAAAGATAAATTACAAAAAGACATTGCTGAGTTAAGAATCCATTAAGCAATAATTAAGACCCCGCTTTAACTTGTTTGAAATGGATAGGATGTTAAGCTAAGAATTCACATTGACTAAACACAGAATCACTTTTAATTCTGCCAAAAAGTATGTCCGAAATGCGTTGCTAATGTATGGTAATTATTATGACTGCTTTTCAGTTTGTTAAAATAATTTTATAATTTTCATTTTTTACAAGCCCAATTTTAAAATTTTTAACTGGAAATATTTTAAAATAAAACCGGCATTTTGGTTATTTGCTAGTATTGCATGACTTTTAGTCGTAAAATGTATTCAGTGCCGGAGTAAGAATTTTAAGTTTATGGATTCTGTGATGACCCGGCTCATCATCATATGAGTTACCACCCGTTTTTCCCTATTATATGCTTGTTCATGTTTCAATATGTGTGTTTGGTGAGTTTGAGTCAATTCGGATCGAGTTTGATTGGAAATGAGACAAATAGTCTCTTAGGAGAAGGCATAGTTGTGAAAGGTCAACCGGATGTTGACTTGTGAGTTAGGGAGCTCGGAATCGAATTTTGATGATTCGGACAGCTCCGGGAGGTCATTTGTGGCTTAGGTGAGTGATCGGAATTGAATTTGGAGGTCCGATGTAGTTTTAGGCTTGAATTGGCTAAGGTTGAATTTTGGCGAAATTCGAACGGTAGGCGAGATTTAGATCCGGGGCTCGGAAAGAAATTCTGAGAGTTGCAGTAGCTCTGTTAGGTGATTTTGGATATGTCTGCAAATTTTCAGGTCATTCGGACATCGTTTAGCCGGGTTTTTGATTGGATGTTGGTTTCGGAAGTTTTAGTTGAAACTTAGGCTTGAATCCGCCTTGATTTGATGATTTCCGTGTTTAAGCGTGTGTTTTCATGATTGGAACAAGTTCGTATCGTGTATTGGTATAGGTTGGTGGTTTCGTTGGGGTCCTGGGGGCCTCGGGGTGAATTCTGGGGGTCCAATCGGACCATTTCTTGCATTTTAGAAGTGCTGTTGGTTGCTGGTATTTGTTGCAGACGGATACTCTATGCGATCGCATAGGGGTGTTGCGATCGCATAGAAGGTTTAATTTGAGCTTTTGAGTTGTTCTATGCGATCGCATAGACAGGGCTGCGATCGCATAGGTTTGTAACCATATTCTCTGCGATCGAATGGCTATGGGTGCGATCGCATAGCGTATTGTGGCCCTGGGTCCATGGAAGTCATTTTTTCTATGCGATCGCGGGGCTAGAGTGCGATCGCATAGTAGCAATATTGGGGCCTGGACAATTGTTCTATGCGATCGCATTGTGAGTGTGCGATCGCATAGCATTAAATATGGAGAGTAAATTTTTGTTCAATGCGATCACAATAATGGGATGTGATCGCATAGTGTAATTACCTGGGCGGATAGACCTTTTAAGTAACATTTCATCCGCGAGGGTTTTCATAATTTTACCATTTGTGGGTAAGCTTTGAGAGCAAAGTGACGGGATTTGAAGGGGATTTCACCGGGAAGTCATTGGAGGTAAGTTTTATGGTCTAAATACATAATTTTATCCTACAATCTTCATCTATATCACTCAAAATTGAAGGATTAAGGTGTATTAATGGAGGTTTTTGCTCTAAGCTTGGAATATTGAAATTCACCGATTTGAAGGGGCAAACGGAGTTTGATTTTGATAAACTTTATATGTATGGACTCGTATTGATATGAGGAATCCGAAAACGTAACTTTTGTAATTTTTTGAGAAGTGTACCGAAAGTCGGACTTTGACAACTTTGTGGGTTTTGGTGTAAATCGAGTTATTTTGATTGGGTTGTGTCTATTTAGCCTATTTTGATGTATTCTTATTGATTTTGATCAGATTTGGCATTCGAGGAGGTTGATTTGCGAGGCAAACGCAAGGCGAGCTATGACTTTTGCCAAATGGAGGTGTGTGGTGATAGTAAATTATGTACTGAGGGTTTGAAACCACGTACTTGCACAATACAGTGATATGCTGAGATGAAACATGCGTCAAGTGACGAGCGTGGTGGTATTGTTACTGGGGATTTTGACTTGGTCCTTCTGAATTGATAGTTTACTCTGTATAATGACTGAGATTGAGCTTATATCTGTGTAGTTGGGCTAGTAGCCGTGTTTGGGGCCTTGTGCCGATCTGTAGAGTATTAGGGAAGCTTGTAGAGCTTTGTGACCTTTATATCATGTTTAATACATACACTCAATCGTATTCATAGCTGTATAGCATATCATGAGCCAGTACTAGATGTGTACCCTGAGAGAGACTACCTGGGATTTGATTCCCTGTTCTAGCTGAGTGAGCCCGAGAGGCCAAGTTTAGATTGACTGAGATAGGGTCGAGGACCCATTATGAGGTATTATATATATATATATATATATATATATATATATATATATATATATATATATATATATATATATATATATGGATCAGGCTGCATGCCGCAGTACTATATATATTGGATCGTGCTGCACGCCGCAACACTATATATATTGGATTGGGCTGCACGCCGCAGCGCTATATATATTCGATCAGGCTGTACGCCGCAGCACTATATATATTGGATCGGCCTGCACGCTGCAGCGTTATATATATTAGATCAGGCTGCACGCCGCAGCGCTATATATATTGGATCGGGCTGCACGCCGCAACACTATATATATTGGAGCAGGCTGCACGTCGCAACACTATATATATTGGATCGGGCTGCATGTCGTAGCATTATATATATATACATATATATTGGATCAGGCTGCACGCTGCAGCAGGATGAGTGAGGGCTAGGTCAGTGTGGGATTATTGTGAGACAGTTGTGGACTGGAAATGGGCTTATCACTGGGGAGATGACTTACCTGTGAGGTTACCCTTAGAACTGTTTAGTGATAGTATAGGTGTTCCTATTTTCAGTTGTTATTTATAATTATTACTCAGTGAGTTAAAATATACTCTCCACACTCCCTGCACTTTCTGTGCATATCCATTTGTTCAGGAGGGTAGTTGAGCTATAGCAGTTGCTACATTACTGTTATTCCTAGGAGACTTCGAGGTAGCTGCCGGCGTCCGCAGGACCTGATCTCTCCCTCTCTATCATTTTGTCATTTGTTATTCTCCCTAGACTTGATTTGTGTAGGATATTTCCATCTGTAGAGGCTCAGACTTGTGACACCACGATTGTTGGGCTGTATTTTGTATGTTTATGTTTCCACACTTATTGTTCTTGATATGAAAATAATTTATTAATGTTAATTGATCAGTATTAATTAATAACTGGCTAGTAATATGGATAACATGGTCGGGCTTGCCTAGCAATGTGTTGGGCGCCATCATGACCACGGTTTGGGTCGTGACAAGTAGGTATGAGAACCTAGGTTAACAGTTCTCGCGAGTCATGAGCCGGTTTAGTAGAGTCACGTGGATCGGTACGGGGACACCTGTGCTTATCCTCGGGAGGCTGCAAACTTTTTAGAAAAGCTTCAATTTTTGAAATTCTTGTCGTGCGATTTTGTTGATCCAAAACTGAACTTTAAATATTCTATTCTCTCACAGATGGCGAGAACTCGAGCTTCAAGACGAGGCGGATAAGCACTATTGCCACCTAATAGAGACCGTGGACGTGACTGTGGTCGTGGTAGGAGTAGGGCAGCTGAGGCAGTGATGGCTGACCCACAGCCTCTAGTTGCTGAGGCTCCAACAGCACCATTTCAGGCACCAGCTGTGCTTATTGTTATTTCGGGCCTACAGGAGACCCTGGCTCATATATTAGCAATTTGCAATGGCCTGGCACAGGCAGTTTTAGTTACCACTGCAGTAGCTGCATCGGGGACCGAGGGTGGTCATCAGACCCCCGCAGCTCGCACTCTAGAGCAAGTAGTGCAAGACATTCAGAAACCTGAGGCTCCACCGGTCTAGCCAGTGGTCCCAGTTATGGCCGACGACGAGTAGCATCGTCTTGAGAGGTTCAGTAGATTATCTCCTCCTATTTTCAGTGGTGCTCCAGGCGAGGACGCCCAAGGTTTTCTGGACGAGTGCCGTCAGATGCTCCGTACGGCAGGGATCTTGGAGTCCAGCGGTGTATCCTTTACTACCTTCAAGTTTCAGGGAGCACCCTTCGCTTTGTGGGAGGCTTACAAGTGCCGTAGACCGACAGGGGAAGCACCGTTATCATGGCGAGAGTTCTCCACTATGTTCTTGGAGAAGTGGATACCTCGATCCCAAAGATAGGAGATGCGTAGACAGTTTGAGGGACTTCGTCAGGGAGACATGTCAGTGTCGAAGTATGAGGTCAAATTCAAAGAGTTATCCAAATATGCATCGTGGTTGGTTCCTACTGACCGGGAGAGGATTGGACGTTTTGTTGATGGCCTTATTTATCCTATCCGTATTCTGATGACCTGAGAGAGGGTTCTGAGTCACTATTTTGAGGATGCTATGGATATCGCTCACGACATAGAGACAGATCGTCGCAGGGAGCGAGAGGAGAGGGAGGCCAAGAGGCCTTGAGGATCAGCTAGTTCTAGTGGCACTCAGACTAGAAGTCAGGGTCAACAGAGCCGAGGTCGCTCTTTCAGGTCTTCACAGCCAGCCCGCTCAGATCATCATGGGTAATCTTCTGGTCGTGGTTATTAGGGTTCGCACCAGAGCCAGCCATCTCCCAGCGCTATGCCAGCACAGAGTTCTTCATAGGCCCCATCTATCTAGGGTTTTTCTCGACCTAGTTCATCTGCTGGACACTCCAGTGCGAGGGGTTCTTATCAGTCCCAGCCCCCAACACCTGGGATTTGCTTCGAGTGCGGAGAGTTTGGGCAGATCCACAGAGAGTGTCCCTATTATTTTCTAGGCCATATCAGCAGAGGGCAGCCCTAATCTTCCAGTCATTCTACTTCAGCACCCGCCCCGCCAGCTAGGAGTGGGGGTCAGGCAGCTAGGGGTCGCCCTCGAGGGGGAGGCTGATCAGGTGGTCAGGCTAGATGTTATGCTCTTTAGGGCCGATCTAATGTAGTTGCTTCTGATGCTGTCATTACAGGTATTATTTTAGCATGCCATAGAGATGCCTCAACTTTGTTCGATCTTGGTTCCACTTATTCTTATGTATCTACATATTTTGATACTCATTTGGGCATGACCCGAGGGTGTCTTGCGTTGCCCGTGCATGTATCTACCCCGGTGGGTGATACTATTATTGTAGGACCATGTATACCAGTCTTGTCTAGTCACTATTGGGGGTCTGGAGACCCGAGTAGACCTTTTACTTCTAAGCATGATATATTATGATGTTATATTGGGCATGGATTGGCTATTTCAGTGTAATGCTATTCTGGACTGTCATTCCAAGATAGTCACTTTGGCTATGTCGGGCATTCAGAGGAACGAGTGGCCAGGCACGACTGATTATGTACCCAGCAGGGTAATATCTTTCCTTAAGGCCCAACGGATAGTTGAGAAAGGATGTCTTTCTTATTTGGCATTTGTGCAGGAGGTCGGAGCTGAGACTCCAAGTATTGATTCTGTTCCCATTCTGCGGGACTTCCTGATATATTCCCTTCAGAACTGTCGGGCATGCCGTCGGACAGGGACATTGATTTTTGGATCTATTTGGTGTCAGGCACCCAGCCTATTTCTATTCCTCTATATCCTAGGGCATCAGCTGAGCTGAAAGAATTGAAGGAGCAACTCCCGTAACTCCTAGATAAGGGGTTCATTCGGTCGAGTGTGTCACCATGGGGTGCACCGGTCTTGTTTTTTAAGAAGAAAGATGGCTCAATGAGGATGTGTATTGACTATAGGTAGCTGAACAGCGTAATAGTGAAGAACAAGTATCCTCTGCCTCGCATTGATTATTTATTAGATCAGCTCCCAGGAGCTAGGGTATTCTCGAAGATTGATCTTCGTTCAGGCTACCACCAGCTGAAGATTAGAGAGTCTGATATTATGAAGACAACCTTCAGGACGAGATTTGGGCATTATGAGTTTCTTGTGATGTCTTTTGGGCTGACGAATGACCCAGCCGCGTTCATGCATCTGATGAATAGTGTATTTCGGTCATATTTGGACTCTTTCGTGATTGTGTTCATAGATGATATACTGGTGTACTCCCATAGTCAGGAGGAGCATGCCCAGCATCTCAGAGTTGTATTACAGAGGTTGCGGGAGGAGAAGTTGTACACCAAGTTCTCCAAGTGTGAGTTCTGGCTCGAGTCCATGGCATTCTTAGGACACATGATGTCCAGTGATGGTATTTAGGTGCATCCGAAGAAGATAGAGGCGATGCACAGTTGGCCCAGACCGACCTGAGCTACTGAGATTCGTAGTTTCCTAGGATTGGTAGGGTATTAACGCCGATTTGTTCATGGATTCTCTTCCATTGCTTCACCCTTGACTGGATTGATTCAGAATGGTGCTCCTTTTGTGTGGTCCGAGTAGTGTGAGGAAAGCTTTCTGAACCTCAAGATATCATTGACCACAGCACTAGTCTTGATACTGCCATCAGCTTCAGATCCTTATACTGTGTATTGTGATGCCTTGGGAGTTGGCATTGGTTGTGTATTGATACAGGATGGTAGGGTCATTGCTTATGCTTCTCGCCAGTTCAAGCCCCATTAGAAGAACTACCCTGTACATGATTTGGAGTTGTCAGCCATATTTCACGCTCTGAAGATTTGGAGACATTACCTATACGGTGTTTCCTGTGAGGTGTATACCGATCATCCTAGCCTTCTGCATCTGTTCAAATAGAAGGAACTTAATTTGAGACAGCGGAGGTGGCTGGAGTTGCTTAAGGACTATGATATCACTATATTGTATCATCCAAGGAAGGCCAATGATGTGGCCGATGCTTTGAGATGAAAGGCGGTCAGTATAGGCAGCTTAGCTTATATTCCAGTTGGGGAAAGACCATTTGCATATGATGTTCAGGCTTTGGCCAATCGGCTAGTGAAGATGGACGTTTCTAAGCCGAGCCGAGTATTGGCTTGTGTTGTTTCTCGGTCTTCTTTATATGATCGCATCAGAGAGCGTCAGTATGATGATACATATTTGCTTGTCCTTAAGGACAGAGTTCTACATGATGATGCTAGAGATGTGACTATTGATGGTGATGGTGTTCTGAGGATGCAGGGTCGTATCTGTATGCCTAATATAGATGTCCTCCGAGAGTTGATATTAGGGGAGGCTCACAGCTCGCGGTACTCCATTCATCCGGGTGCCGCAAAAATGTACCAGGACTTGAGACAGCATTACTGGTGGAGGAAGATGAAGATCAATATTTTTAGGCATGTAGCTTGATGTCTCAACTGTAGCTGGTCAAGTATGAGCATCAGAGACCGGGCGGTGTTCTTCAGCGTATGGTTATTCCTGAGCGGAAATAGGAACGGATTACCATGGATTTTGGGACTGTGCTCCCTCAGACTTCGAGAAAGTTCGATTCAGTGTAGGTGATTGTTGATCAGCTGACCAAATCGCATTTTATTCCAGTATGTACTACTTACCAATCAGAGCGGTTAGCGGTGATCTTTATTCGGGAGATTGTAATATTGCATGGGGTCCTAGTGTCTATCATATCTGACAGAACCACTCAGTTCACTTCTCAGTTTTTGAAGGCATTTCAGTGGGAGTTGGGTACACGCGTTGAGTTGAGCACCGCATTTCATCCTCAGACAGACAGACAGTCTGAGCGCACTATTCAGATCTTGGAGGATATGTTTCATGCACGTGTGATTGATTTTGGAGGTTCATGGGATGAGTTCTTGCCACTTGCAGAGTTTGCCTACAACAACAGTTATCAGTCGAGTATTCAGATGGCCCCGTACGAGGTGTTGTATGGCAGACGGTGTAGATCTCCCGTGGGATGGTTTGAGCCTAGTGAGGATAGATTGATAGGGACTGAGTTAGTTCAGGATGCTTTGGATAGAGTGAAGTTGATTCAGGAGAGGCTTCGCACAGCACAGTCACGCCAGAAGAGTTATGCGAACTGTAGGCTTCGAGAGTTGTCTTTCATGGTTGGTGATAGAGTATTGTTGAAGGTTTCACCCATGAAGGGTGTTATGCGGTTTGGGAAGAAGGGGAAACTGAGTCCCAGGTTCATTGGTCCTTTTGAAATACTCATAAGTGTTGGGGAGGTGGCATATGAGTTGGCCTTGCCACCCAGCCTGCCCAGTGTTCATCCAGTATTCCATGTGTCCATGCTCCGGAAGTATGGTGGGGATCCATCTCATGAGTTGGACTTCAGTATGATTCAGCTTCATGGTGATTTATCTTATGATGTGGAGCCAGTGGCTATTCTGGGTAGACAAGTTCGAAAGTTGAGGTCCAAAAACATAGCTTCAGTCAAGATGCAGTGGAAAGACCGGCCCATAGGGGAGGCTACTTAGGAGATCGATCAGGAGATGCGGAGTAGATATCCTCACATATTTGAGTCTGCAGGTATGTTTCTTGACCCGCTCGAGGACAAGCGTTTTCTTAAGTTGGGGAGAATGTGATGACCCGGCCCGTCATCATGTGACTTACCACCCCGTTTTCCTCGTTATATACTTCTTTATGTTTCAATATATGTGTTTGGTGAGTTTGAGTCAATTTGGATCGAGTTTGGTTGGAAATGAGACAAATAGTCTCTTAGGAGAAGGCATAGTTGGGAAAAGTCAACCGGATGTTGACTTGTGAGTTAGAGAGCTCGGAATCAAATTCTGATAATATGGTCAGCTCCGGGAGGTCATTTGTGGCTTAGAAGAGTGATCGGAATTGAATTTGGAGGTCCGGTGTAGTTTTAGGCTTGAATTGGCTAAGGTTGAATTTTGGCGAAATCCGAACGGTAAGTGAGATTTAGATCCGGGGCTCGAAATTAAATTCCGAGAGTTGTAGTAGATCCGTTAGGTGATTTTGGATATGTGTGCAAATTTTCTGTTCATTCGGACATCGTTTGTCCGGGTTTTTGATTGGATATTGGTTTCGGAAGTTTTAGTTGAAACTTAGGCTTGAATCCGCCTTGATTTGATGATTTCCGTGTTTAAGGGTGTGTTTTCATGATTGGAATATGTTCATATCTTATTTTTGATAGGTTGGTGGTTTTCGTTGGGGTCCCGGGGGCCTCGGGGTAAATCCGGGGGTCCAATAGGACCATTTCGTGCATTTTAGAAGTGATGTTGGTTGCTGGTATTTGTGCAGACGGATACTCTATGCGATCACATAGGAGAGTTGTGATTGCATAGAAGGATGAATTTGAGCTTTGGAGTTGTTCTATGCGATCGCATAGATAGAATTGCAATCGTATAAGTTTGTAATCATGCTCTCTACGATCGTATGGCTATGGGTGCGATCACATAGTGTATTGTGGCCCTGGGTTCCTGGAAGTCAATTGTTCTATGCGATCGCGGGGCTAGAGTTTGATAGCATAGTAGTAATTTTGGGGCCTGGACAATTGTTCAATGCGATCGCATTGTGGGTGTCCAATCGCTTAACATTAAATATGGAGAGGAAATTTTTGTTCAATGCGATCGCAATAATGGGTTGCGATCGCATAGTGTAATTACCTGGGCGGACATACCTGTTAAGTAACATTTCATCCGCGAGGTTTTTTATAATTTCCCAATTTGTGTTTAAGCTTTGAGAGCAAAATGACGGGATTTGAATGGGATTGAACTGGGAAGTCGTTAGAGGTAAGTTTTATGGTCTAAATACATGATTTTATCCTAGAATCTTCTTTTATATCACTGAAAATCGAAGGATTAAGGTGTATTAATGGAGGTTTTTGCTCTAAGCGTGGAATATTGAAATTCATCGATTTGAAGGGGCAAACGGAGTCCGATTTTGATAAACTTTATATGTATGGACTCGTATTGAGATGAGGATTCCAAAAACGTAACTTTTGTAATTTTTTGAGAAGCGTACCAAAAGTTGAATTTTGACAACTTCGTGGGTTTTGGTGTAAATCGAGTTATTTTGATTGGATTGTGTCTATTTAGCCTGTTTTGATGTATTCTTATTGATTTTGATCAGATTTGGCATTTGAGGAGGTTGATTTGCGAGGCAAGCGCAAGACGATCTAGGACTTTTGCCGATTTGAGGTGAGTAGTGGTAGTAAATGATGTACTAAGGGTTCGAAACCCCGTACTTGCACAATACAGTGTTATGCTAAGATGAAACACGCGTCATGTGATGAGCGTGGTGGTATTGTGACTGGGGATTTGGACTTGGTCCTTCCCAATTGATAGTTTACTGTGTTTAATGACTTAGATTGAGCTTATATCTATGTAATTGGGCTAATAGCCGTGTTTGGTGCCTTGTGTCGATCTGTAGAGTATTAGGGAAGCCTGTTGAGCTTTGTGACCCTTATATCATGTTGAATACATACACTCAGCCATATTCATAGTTGTATAGCATATCATGAGCCAGTACTAGATGTGTACCCTTAGAGAGACTACCTGGGGTAGGATTCCCTGTTCTAGCGGAGTGAGCCCGAGAGGCCAAGTCTAGATTGACTGAGATGGGGGCGAGGACCCGCAATGAGGTATTATATATATATATTGGATTGAGCTGCACGCCGCAGCAATATATATATTGGATCGGGCTGCACGCCGTAGCACTATATATATTAGATCTGGCTGCACGACGTAGTGCTATATATATTTGATCGGGCTGCATGCCGCAACACTATATATATTGGATCGGGCTGCACGCCGCAACGCTATATATTGGATCGGGCTGCATGCCGCAGCACTATATTTATTGGATCGGGCTGCACGCCGCAGCGCTATATATATTGGATCGGGTTGCACGCCTCCGCGCTATATATATTAGATCGGGTTGCACGCCGCAACACTATATATATTGGATATATATATATATATATATATTGGATCTAGCTGCCCGCCGCAGCAGGATGAGTGAGGGCTAGTTCAGTGTGGGATTATTGTGAGACAGTTGTGGACTGGAAATGGGCTTATCACTGGGGAGATGACTTACCTGTGAGGTTACCCTTAGAACTATTTAGTGATAGTACAAGTGTACTTATTTATGGTTGTTACTACTTATTATTACTCAAAGAGTTTAAATATACTCACCCAACTCCCCTGCACTTTCTGTGCAGATCCATGTGTTCAGAAGGGCAGTTGAGCTATCGCAGCTGCTATATTACTCTTATTCCGAGGAGACTTCGAGGTAACTGCCGGCGTCCGCAGGACCTGATCACTCCCTCTCTATCATTTTGTCATATGCTATTCTGCCTAGACTTGATTTGTGTAGGATATTTCCATCTGTAGAGGCTCAGACTTGTGACACCGCGATTGTTGGGCTTTATTTTGTATGTTTCTATTTCCACACTTATTGTTTTGATATGAAAACAAGCTATTAATGTTAATTGATCAGTATTAATTAATAATTGGCTGGTAATATGGATAACATGGTCGAGGTTGCCTAGCAATGTGTTGGGTGCCATCATGACTGGGATTTGGGTCGTGACAAATTCAGAATCTTAATTCTTTTAAGTTACTGAATTCTAAATTAATAATTTGTATATATTTATTAAAAATATTTAAGACAAATGCATAATTTGAACCAAAGCTATTGGGTTCGAACTAACGCATGACCGACATTGTGGCACCGCCTATGCATATTAATATGGTAGAAATAGTGCTCCCCGAGTATTTTTGGACCGTGTAATTGAAAAATAAGCGCTATCATGGAGTTTGAAATTTCACAAGTGAAACTTAAAACTATTTTTCAATTACAGGGACTTAAAAGTGACTATTTGTGAATTTTACCCATTCATATGTTGATCTTAGGTATATTGTTGTTACTCATTTTCTAAGCCCATGAAATTTAAAAATAGCCAAATGGATCTATGAAATAGCCATCTAGACAACCTACCTGATAACTCGTGCTTATGTAGTATATTACGTAAGGGATAAGCAGTTACCGTTGCAATAGGATGACATTGAAAGTAAGGTTTTAATTTCTTAGATTCCATGATAAATGCGAGTGCAAGCTTTTTTAATTGAGGATATCGTGTCTTCACGTCTAACAAAATTTTACTAACATAATAGATAGGAGATTGTGTACCTTGGTCTTCTCGGACTGAAACGACACTTACCGCTACTTTTGAAACAACAATGTAAATGAGTAGTCTTTTCCAAGCCTTTGGTTTTGCAAACAATGGTGTATTTGATAAGTATGTTTTCATATTTCTGAGTGATTGCTGACTGATTCACGTCCAAGCAACGGTCGTAGTCAATAAAACTTGGTTTAATAAGTCCAAGATCGATCCCACAGAGAATTAACCTACCAATTGCAACTATCACAACCCCAAAAGTACTTCCGAATCAAGTTCCCAAACTTTGAATATATATTTGTGTGTTTTTCGAACAACTACTTTGCAAGAATTAAAGAATGCTTTAAAAGAAAGGATTGAATGTTAAATAAAATAATATAGAGAAAGACTAAGGTGTTGATTTCCCCTATTGATGGAATCCCTTTTCGTTATGCTCTTACAAATTGTTAATATATTCTATCAAGCATGAACACTATGTGTATGGTAACCCTCTCCCGAACAATTACAATAATTTACTAGTGCACTCTCCCGAGCTACCCTAGCTAGCTTTAATTTGAATAGTTCACTTTAGATTGCACCCAAGACTTCGTTACTCCTAACCCCGTCTTTACGCCTAAAGTTATAGATTCCTCTAATAACCTAGGTGTGGTGTTGTTCAACAATAAACCTAAATATGCACTCTTTTCCAAGTTATGCACACTAAATAGGCACAGCTAATTGGGGATCCTACCAATTAACTACAAGAAGAATGAAGTTGAACAAATAAAAATCTAAGTCACAATTTATAATCACATAAACGATAAGTTCATCTATCAATAGGTTCCATCAAAACCTTAGAAAAGAATTTAGCTACTCATGCTTGAAGAAACAAAAATAATAATTGAAATCATAAAGAATTGCTTGATATAAAATAAAAAGAAAGAGTTTGAGAGGAATCTCTCCTACTAAAACCTTGCAAAAGTATTGAATAATAGATTACATGCCTCTATGGGGCAAACTAGGAGTTTATATAGAGGTTTTAGGGCTTAAAAACTAAGTTTGAGTCCAATTGGGATTGCTGCCGCGGAGCCTTACGCGGTTCGTTCGCGGCCGCGAGCGGACCGCGAACAGTCAAACTTCAGAGGCCTTCTTTTTTCGCGGTTCATCCGCGGCCGCGAGTGAACCGCGGATGAACAGGACTTCTGATTCTTCACTGCTGCTTCCAGACCTCTTCACTTTAGCTCTTCTTTTGGCCTTTTCATCAACCTAGGACTCAAAAATAGCTCTTTATGGCATCCAATGTGTCACATGTACCTACAAAACACAATCGAACACTAATCAAAGCATTTTGTCCTCATAAACAACATTAATTCCATAGCAAAGTGTGATTATTTAGGGTACAATTATAGTCAAATTCACCTATTATCAATGACATTCCTCATTCTACTCAAAGTCATCCTCTTTTTCAAGAGCTGAAAAGAATTTAAAGCATTTGTCTCATGATTTTGAAATAAATCTCCAAATGTTGCAATCTTCTTTTTCAATCATTGAACTTCTTTCGTACTTGAAATCATATAAGAAATTTCTTCAACAGCCTTAATTTATGCGGGATTCACTTCAATACCATGGTTAGAAACAAGAAAACCTAAAAACTTACATGATGCAACACCAAATGCACATTTCTCGGGATTTAACTTCATATTAAATTTGCACAAAATTTAAAATGAATCAGACAAGTATGATATGTAATCTTTCGAATGCTGTGGATTAGCCTAGCCGGAGTCCACCCCGTATTTCATGTCTCTATGCTTCGGAGATACCATAGTGACCCGTCGCATGTGTTGGATTTCACTTCTATTCAACTAGACAAGGATCTGTCTTATGTTGAGGAACCAATAGCCATTCTAGACAGGCAAGTCAGGAAGCTAAGGTCAAAGAACATCGCTTCAGTAAAGGTTCGGTGGCGGGGTCAGCCGGTCGAGGAGGCGACTTGGGAGACCGAGCAGACATGCGCAGCCAGTACCCTCATCTCTTTACCACTCTAGGTATGTTTTCTATGCTCGTTTAAGGATGAACGAATCTTTTAAGTGTGGGAAGATGTAACGACCCAGCCGGTCGTATTAGAAAAATTATGCCCCAATCCCCAATTTAACTGATCCCTTAAGTTCATTTCTGCTATTGTGGTTTGCCGGGAGAGTCGGTTCTGAAATTTGGAGCGTTTTGGGACACTTAGTCCCTAAATGGGAGCTTTAAAGTTGGAAAATGGTCCGTAGTCGAAGCAGTGTTAAGACGACCTCGGAACGGAAGTCCGATGGTTCCATTAGCTCCGTTAAGTGATTTTGGGGTTGGGAGCACGTTTGAAATGTATTTTGGAGGTCTGTAGCTCAGTTAGGCTTGAAATGCCGAAGTTTGAAATTTTGGTGAATCCGAATGATAGGTGAGATTTTGATCCGGGGGTCGGAATGGAATTCTGACAATTTCTGTAGCTTCATTATGTGATTTTGGATATGTCCGCAAATTTTCAGGTCATTCGGACGTAGTTTGGTCGGGTTTTTGATTGAATGTTAGTTTCGGAAGTTTTGAAGAAACTTAGGCTTGAATCCATGTGTAATTGGTGATTTTGATGTTTAGGAAGGTGTTATTATGATTGGAACAAGTTCGTATTGTGTTTTGGAGTATGTTGGTGGTTTTCGTTGAGGTCCCGGGAGCCTCAGGATGAATTCGGACCATCAAACGGACATTTTGAAGCCTTGAAAACCTGCAAAAAATTGTCGGTCAGTGCAGCAGGGATTTGGCCTTCGCATTCGCGTGAAGGTGGTGGTGTTCGCGTAGGCCAGTCAGGCCAAGGCATCGCGTTCACGTTAAGACCTGCGCGTTAGCGTAGGTGGTGTGGTGTGATGCCTCGCGTTCGTGTGACCTGGGTTCGCGAACGCATAGAAGGGGAAGAGTCAGCATCGCGTTTGCGTGGTTTGCTGTCGCGTTCGCGTTCGCGTAGAGGTGGAATCTGGCACGGGGGAATTTTGTGCTTCGCAGATGCGTGGAGAGAATCGCATTCGCGAAGGGTAATTTGAGCAGACCTTCACGGACACGTGAGTACCTTCGCGGACGTGTAGAGCATTAGGGTCTGGCAGTGAGTTTAAGTTCAGAACATAACAGCCGCGACCCCATATACAAAAAATGCCATTTTTGAGCTCCAATAGAGGAAATTGAAGGGGAAACGCTGGGATATCATCGGGAAATCATCGGGGGTAAGTTTCTTGTCCTTAATTCGTTAGTTTTTCATGAAATCCGTGATTATTTAATTGAAAATGGAAGATTAAAGGTGGGTTGGAGTCCTAGGCCTAAATTTTAGGAAATCTTTGATTTTAATGGGCAAACGGAGTCCGACTTCGATAAATTTTATCTGCATGGACTCGTGTTGAGATAAGGAACCCGAATATATAACTTTCGTAATTTTTCGAGAAGCGTACCAAAATTCGAGTTTTGGCAACTTGTGGGTTTTGGTGTATTTTGAATTGTTTTGGTTGGGTAGTGCCCAATTGGCCTATTTTGATGTGATTCTATTGATTTTTATCAGATACTACACCTGTGGAGGCCGACATTCATGGAAAGAGAGTTGTCTCATAGCAATTTTGTACCGGAGTCGAGGTAAGTGGCTTGTCTAACCTTGTGTGGGGGAACTTTCACCCCTAGGATATCATGTGATAGTTTAAATGCCTTATACGTGAGGTGACAGGCGTGTACATGCGCTGGTTGTTGTAACACATACCTTACTTGAACTGTCCGATTAATGATATTCCTGATCTTAGCTGATTAAGTCGATACTCTTACCCAGTATTAGTTAGAAAAGCATGATTAGATAGGATTTATCTGTTTAGTTGCCTAATTGTCTTACTTGAACTTATTGATAATTGTCGGCACTAGTTTCGGTGAAGTTGTAGTTAAGCATAATATATTCTCTCTGTGTATTTCTTTATTTGTTGTGTTGTGGACTGCGGGTTCGACTCCCGGAGATCCCAAGGCTGTGGGTTCGATTCCCAGAGACCCGGAGTGGTATTGTTTATGGATTACGGATTCGATTCCCGGAGATCCTGAGATTTATTGAGACCTGGGCTGCGGGTTCGATTCCCGGAGACCCAGGGGTACTGTTAATGGGACTGTGGGTTCAATCCCCACAGGTCCTGGACTTGTTAATTGAGTTTTGGTTACTTGTTGTTAGCTTAATTGTAGACGGTTGTAGTAATCACTTTATTGTTGTTATCTCAGATTTTCTATCATTTAAACTGCTTATTTCTGTCATTACCATTTTGTTATTGTTTCTCGTAGTAGGGCCCAGACCTTCCTCGTCACTACTCCATCGAGGTTAGGCTTGGCACTTATTGAATACCGCCGTGGTGTACTCATGCTACTCTTCTGCACACTTTTGTTGTGCAGATCCAGGTACATCAGGACAGGCTCATACTAGGTGATTCAGCACCGCATTCGGAGACCTCGAGGTATGATCTGCAACGTCCGCGGATCCCGAGCCCCTCCTTCTATTCTGATAGTTCGAGTAGATGTTTTCCTTCATTTTGTTGTTTTAGATACTCTTTACACATAGAGCCACAGTTATATTTCTTTTAGTCTGTGTTACCCGTGGGATTTCGGGTCTTGGTGGAATATTTTATACAGTATGTTGACGAGTGTATGTGCCAAGCGGCACGGGGTACATTCTTAATTATATCGTTTTTCCGTTATTTCTTATTTATAGTTCATAACTTGTATATTCCGCAATGTGTTAGGCTTACCTAGTCGAGGGGACTGGGTGCCGTCATGACATGTTCACGATTGGTGAACTAGGGTCGTGACACTGCCGTTACTAGTGTTGATTGCTCTTGTTACTGCAGTGTTGTGGCTGACTTTTCTCTCTTGTTTCTAATTCAAATTCCAGGTATGTCTTATATTCAAGAGATGTTGAAGAATGATTCAGCATGTATGAGCACCCATAAAATTGAATAATGAAGGGTTATTTGCTGAAAACAATTGCTTATTGTTTTCTAGTTTGGATTTTTCTTTGAATAGCACTAGTTAAACAATTTCATACTGGATCATATTTGGACAGTGAGCATTTGTTTTCTTAAATCTGTGAGAGCACTCCTAGCTAGAACTAGGTAAACAATTTTGTCCCAAATCATATTCGGGCTAATTAAGTTGAGTTACGATAAATTGGTGGACTATTAATTTATGGTTATTCTAACTTTGAATTTAGTATAGTAATACTTGTATTAATTTATAGTATTCTTAATAAAAAAATAAATTTGGATTTAAGGCTGCGAACATTACCAATTATTATTATTATTAACATTCAAATAGATATAGCCGTCTGTTTTTGTTGTATTTTCAAGCTTGATTGTTTTCACATATTAATTAACTAGATTTATTTCTTTATTTAACAAAATATAAAAAAAATATAGTCACTTTATGATAAACCTATAAATAAAGAAATGGAGAGACAAGCCTCGCCAAAAGATTAAAAAACAATATAAATCGCGAAGCCCTCATAAATGTATATATTAAAATACTTAGATTTCGAGACAGGCCGTTTAGCAAATTTCACGGGTTTTCTCCAAATAATATTGCGTTTAGTCACTGTAGGCGCGTAATTAATAATTTTATCTTCATAATTCGGGTGCACATTTATGTGAGCCAAATCCAAATCTCAACTTAGTCGAAATGTGTTGACAACCACGGGCATACTGGTACGACATGGTTCGAGACATTTTTGTTACGTTGCAATTCTTATAAAATAATCAAATGCAGTTGAAAGTTAAAATTTGCACATAAGTTAAAAGCATGTTATAAAAATCAGAGGATTAAGCCGAATATAACAGTTAAGCGACCGTGCTAGAACCACGGAACTCGGGGATGCCTAACACCTTTTTCCGGGTTAACAGAATTCCTTATCCAGATTTCTGGTTCGCGGACTGTTAAAAACATTCAAATATTTCCTCAATTCGGGATCCAAACCGGTGACTTGGGACACCATAAATATTCCAAGTGGCGACTCTAAATCTCTTAAATGAATCACATTTTGATTGTCCTTTAATTGGAAAACTCCCTCTACCACGCCCTTCACGGGGTGCGGTAGCGCCAAAAGGAAGTGTGACAAAATCGATGACAAATATTACTTTCACATAGTGATTGATTATTTTGAGAATACTTATTGTTCTCATTACCACAATGATGACGATATAATTTCGTCTATTGCCACGTTCACATTCATTGATTATTCATGGTAATAAATTTGTCTTCATTCAGACGTATTACATACTGCTATCACATCTCTTTAGGGAATGAGAATGAAGCAAATTCAATGGGACGGGTTTTTATTCTTTGCACATAATCATACATGAATTTGATCATGGCGAGGCATAAAAATTTTACCACTTCAAGTGGTTATAATTCCTTACAAACTCCATTAAAGTTATAATCAACATTTATTTCTTTGCTTGTATTTAACATTAAATTATAGAATAAAAGAGAAAAATACGATAATATACATACCATAAATCTAATATTTAATTATGAAGGAAGTTCATAGAATAATTAACAGTCATTGTGCTCAACCAAAAGCTTCTACCCAATTGGTTGGAGTCTCGTGTTGATAACGTGTTATAAACAATAAAGGAAGGAGAATAATATTGCAGAGAAAAAAGGGAGAGAAAATTGTTATTAATTTTGGGATGAATTTCAATGCAATAGAACCCCTTATTGATAGGGAGATAATGGCTTAACCATCAGTAATAAACCCTATAATTTCTCTAAATATAGATATTCACCACAAATAGAACTCTATTTATGACAGAACCTTATGTAAGTATTATTAAATTATTGTATTTCCTATTCCTAAAAAATCAAATTTTAATCTAAACATCTCTTTTCTCCCTATTAGAGTTATTGATTAAGGTTTTCCTATTCGCGATAATAATGCTATAATTATATTTCATATACTATCCTTTAAGTCAAGTCAATTTTAACCAAAAAAAAAAAAATAAAGTCAAGTCAATAAAAAATAATATTTCTTAAAAAAATAAGAAGTATTTCGTGTAAATCACGGCCATAATCAGTGTGGTCAAAAAGAGAAGAAAATGAAAACAAAAGAAGACTAGAAGAAAGAAGAGAAGAGTTCTTTTCTCATTGCGTAGTAAAAAGATAAATTACAAAAAGACATTGCTGAGTTAAGAATCCCTTAAGCAATAATTAAGACCCCGCTTTAACTTGTTTGAAATGGATAGGATGTTAAGCTAAGAATTCACATTGACTAAACACAGAATCACTTTTAATTCTGCCAAAAAGTATGTCCCAAATGCGTTGCTAATTTATGGTAATTATTATGACTGCTTTTCAGGTTGTTAAAATAATTTTATAATTTTCATTTTTTACAAGCCCAATTTGAAAATTTTTAACTGGAAATATTTTAAAATAAAACCGGCATTTTAGTTATTTGCTAGTATTGCATGACTTTTAGTCGTAAAATGTATTCAGCACCGGAGTAAGAATTTTAAGTTTATAGATTCTGTGATGACCCGGCTCATCATCATGTGAGTTACCACCCGTTTTTCCTGTTATATGCTTGTTCATGTTTCAATATGTGTGTTTGGTGAGTTTGAGTCAATTCGGATCGAGTTTCATTGGAAATGAGACAAATAGTCTCTTAGGAGAAGGCATAGTTGGGAAAGGTTAACCGGATGTTGACTTGTGAGTTAGGGAGATCGGAATCGAATTTTGATGATTCGGTCAGCTCCGGGAGGTCATTTGTGGCTTAGGTGAGTGATCGGAATTGAATTTGGAGGTCCGATGTAGTTATAGGCTTGAATTGGCTAAGGTTGAATTTTGGCGAAATTCGAACGGTAGGTGAGATTTAGATCCGGGGCTCGGAAGAAATTTTGAGAGTTGCAGTAGCTCAGTTAGGTGATTTTGGATATGTCTGCAAATTTTCAGGTCATTCGAACATCGTTTAGCCGGGTTTTTGATTGGATGTTGGTTTCGGAAGTTTTAGTTGAAACTTAGGCTTGAATCCGCCTTGATTTGATGATTTCCATGTTTAAGCGTGTGTTTTCATAATTGGAACAAGTTCGTATCATGTTTTGGGATAGGTTGGTGGTTTTCGTTGGGGTCCTGGGGGCCTCGGGGTGAATCCGGGGGGTCCAATCGGACCATTTCTTGCATTTTAGAAGTGCTGTTTGTTGCTGGTATTTGTTGCAGACGGATACTCTATGCGATCGCATGGGGGTGTTGCGATCGCATAGAAGGTTGAATTTGAGCTTTTGAGTTGTTCTATGCGATCGCATAGACAGGGCTGCGATCGCATAGGTTTGTAACCATGTTCTCTGCGATCGCATGGCTATGGGTGCGATCGCATAGTGTATTGTGGCCCTGGGTCCGTGGAAGTCATTTGTTCTATGCGATCACAGGGCTAGAGTGCGATCGCATAGTAGTAATTTTGGGGCCTGGACAATTGTTCTATGCGATCGCATTGTAAGTGTGCGATCGCATAGCATTAAATATGGAGAGTAAATTTTTGTTCAATGCGATCGCAATAATGGGATGTGATCGCATAGTGTAATTACCTGGGCGGATAGACCTGTTAAGTAATATTTTATCCGCGAGAGTTTTCATAATTTTACCATTTGTGGGTAAGCTTTGAGAGCAAAATGACGGGATTTGAAGGGGATTTTGTCGGGAAGTCATTGGAGGTAAGTTTTATGGTCTAAATACATAATTTTATCATACAATCTTCATCTATATCACTGAAAATTGAAGGATTAAGGTGTATTAATGGAGGTTTTTGCTCTAAGCCTAGAATATTGAAATTCATCGATTTGAAGGGGTAAACGGAGTCCGATTTTGATAAACTTTATATGTATTTTGGCTTTATTATCTGATTTTGAAGTCAGGTACACATTTGAGGAGGAAAGAAGATAACACAAAGTGTTAAAGGAAGGAGGAAATCATCCCCCGCAAGAAGTTAGCAATCAGGAGCCCACCTGGAAAACAAAGGAATACTTTTTCAAGCAATCACAAGTGAGGTGCCCGCCTGAAGAATGGAGTGGTAATTTAAGATTAGAGTTTGTTGTTGAAGTCAGGTGCCCGGCTGAAGAATGGAGTGGTGATTTATTTTCAAAGTTTGTTATTGAGGTCAGGTGCCCGCCTGAAGAATGGACTGGCGATTTATTTTTAAAGTTTATTATTGAAGTGAGGTGCCCGCCTGAAGAATGGAATGGCAATTTATTTTAAAAAAATTTGTTATTGAAGTGAGGTGCCCGCCTGAAGAATGGAGTGGCGAATTATTTTCAAAAAAGTTATTATTGAAGTTAGGTGCCCACCCGAAGAATGGAGTGGCGATTTATTTTCAAAGTTTATTATTGAAGTCAGGTGCCCGCCTGAACAATGGAGTGACGATTTATTTTCAAAAAATTGTTATCGAAGTCAGGTGCCCACCTGAAGAATGGAATGGCGATTTATTTTCGGGGTTATTGTTTAAGTGAGGTGCCCGCCTGAAGAATGGAGTGGCGATTTATTTTTGAACTTTGTTGTTAAAGTCAGGTGCCCGCCTGAAGAATGGAGTGGCGATTTATTTTCAAAGTTTGTTATTGAAGTCAGGTGCCCGCTTGAAGAATGGAGTGACAATTTACTTTCTAAGTTTGTTGTCGAGGTTAGGTGCCGGCCTGATGTATGGAGTGGAAATTTGTGATTAGAGTTTGTCGATGAAGTCAGGCGCCCGCTAGAAGAACAGAACTGCATCTTAGTTTCTAAGATTTGATAAAGATAGTGACCCATCGGAAAGCGGCAGAGTGTAACAGGAATCCCCAGCACAAACCCAAGGTCAGGAATCAGTAGAAAGGCAACAAGGGTCAGAAGAAGGAAGTTCAGGCTTTAAGGGGAAAATAATTCAAAACTCACAAGAGAGAAATAAGCAGTTCTAGTTCGGCAATAAAGAGAGGCTGACAAGTCAAGTTGGAAGAGAAGAAGCATCGGAAGAAACATCAAAGCCAGCAAGATAGCAAGAAACACATGAAGAACAAGTTGATGATATAGATAAGATTTTTAGTCAAGATTTTTATTTTTCTTTTAGCATGGTGTAATAAGGAGATCGGTAAGCAGTGATAGCAGCAGCAACAGCAGTGACAGTAAAACCACAGTTCCACGGTAGTCCCAGCTACCAAAACTTCCTGAACTACATTGACCTGATTCATGTTTAACCTAGGATATGTAGGAGACCTTCCGGAGCAAAGGCTTGGTCAAACTTTTTCCAAAAAATTCTTCGCACGGAGTGCTCAAACGGGCAAAAATCGCTCGTATTTGCTCACTTATCTTTGCAAGAAAATGCTTTGGTTTACGAGCAAAGAGGGGCAGCTGTGAGCACGTGATTTTTGCCTCACACGAACTAC
This sequence comes from Nicotiana noctiflora, assembly GCA_032618575.1. NCBI lineage: Eukaryota > Viridiplantae > Streptophyta > Magnoliopsida > Solanales > Solanaceae > Nicotiana > Nicotiana noctiflora. The sequence goes on along the minus strand of JASVEL010006156.1, from coordinate 49,465 downwards.
TCCCAAAGAAATCAAAACCAAAATTGTCTTATTTTATTATGTACATGTTTGTGATTTTCTCATGATATTTTTGTGATTGTTTATGTCCGTGTGTGCTTTTTTGTTGTTTAAATTAATAAAAAAATACAAAAAAATTTATCGCATTTACATTTTAGGATTTAACTTCACAATTGGAAGTAATTAAAGTGGTTTTACTAAAATGGAAAAGCACAAAATATGTATCTTGCATTTTCTTTTATCATTTAATATCTAAATTATTTGATTTTATTTTAATTAGTATTTAATTATGTGTGATAATTATTATTAGAAGTTAATTAGTATTTTGATAAGTTAATTTGGTTTTATAATATAGTCTAAGATTTTTGGTTCTACAATTAAGTAATAAAAAGGAAAGAAAAACAAAAATGAAAAAATGAAGAGAAATTCGGACTGGGCCAAAATCCCCCAAGCCCAAACTATAACAACCCTTACCTGCCCAAAACAACTCCAAAAAACTAACCCATTCCCAGCCGACCCCCACTTGAACCAAAATGACCCTGTTTTTATTAGATGATCGATCTTGGCCGTTGGATTCTCGTGATCCAACGGCCAAAATTAATTCGTGCATTTTAACCTAACAAAAGACCCCCCCCCCCAAACCCTTTTTCCCCTTTCATTTTTCCGGAGCCTGTTCGTCTCCCCCATTCCCCCTAACAAAACCTAGCCGCCATCCCCTCTTTTACCCAGAACTCGGCGGCAAAGCCATCGCCGGCCATGAAAACAACACCCCTGAACCACCGTGCCCTTCTCTACCCAAATCCCTCGCCAGCTTCTCCCAAATATAACCACAATGGCTCGAATTTCAAATCTAGGGTTCGAACCCTAGAAGCCAAGATAGATTATTCATCGGACGATTTTTTTGGGGTGATATAGTCCGAGAGTTAGAGCCGATTTGGCCTCGAAATAACGTTGTTCGCTTGGTCTTCACAAAGAACGAGCAAATGACATTATTTGGAGATAAAATCGGGGAAAACAGTCTCGAGCACAAGTTCGATAGGTTTTGTATAGTTTAATTTTCTTTATTCTTTTCTTCTTCTTTTCTTTCTGTTTCCGTGTCCGTGACGAATTAAAGTTTGTTCGTATAGGTTAGTGTATCAAATGAGTTGAGTGAAGTCTATTCATAGTGAATTAAATTTGTTCGTCATGTTGAATTAAATTGATTAGTCATTCTTGTTGGTTTCAAATTCAGTTAAGTAAATGTGTCGTCTTACTGGCTTCAATTCATTTTATCTCAATGATTGATTGGTTTTGATGTTTAAAAGTTGTTGAAACAGATTAGTTGATGGTGTTCTTTGGTTTGTTTTTGTGAGCTTTAAACTAATGAATCATTAGATTAAGGAAATGGTGAACTGATTAAACTAAGAAATAGTTTAATTAGTAATATGGGTTGATGATTGTATAAAACACACTTAAGGTAAAGAAGTAACATGGGTACCATATTACAAAGGTTAAGGCATGCCTAGATTAAAATATAGGCTGCCCATACTAGTTGAATTAGCAAATGGGAAAATGGATTGTTTGGTTGGCATAGTGTCTTTAAGGGTGGGAAATCAGAGAATAACATGGTTAAAAAAAAGTAATTGAAAAGGGAAGTATAACTGACTGCTTTAAGGGCTCGAAATCAGACCTAACATGGGGAGATGATTGAAAGGTTAAGAGTGCACATGTGCTAAGAGATAACAAGCAGAAAGTTTGAATATTTAGAAGGTTAAAGGGTCTGTCTTATCTATAAAAGAGGGGAGAAGACACTGATTTTCATACACCCAGAGATATGAGAATTTAAGAGTTTAAGGGTATAGAATCAGAAGAAAAGAGCTAGAGAGATCCATCGAAAAAATATAACTGAACAAAAGCCTACTGTTTCATTGGTCTTAATTTCATCCTTAAGGTTTGCTGTTTTGATGAAGTCATATGTGATTCAATTGGGTTAAAAATTGTTTAGATTGGTCTTTTAAAATTGAGCTTGAGTTGAATTTGTAGTTGGATTGTTGTTTCAATTCGAATTGGGGTTATAAATCAGATTTAGGTCTATTTGCTAAGTCCATTCAAGCTCAAGTGTTCCTGTTACGGTGTTTGAGTTGCCATTAGTTTTAAAAAAATCTGTTTCGTGCCTGTCTTGAGTTTACTAGCTGGGTTGAAGTTAAAATCAGCCATTGAATTGCTGCTGTTACTGGTGTTGATTTCCGCTGTTACTACTGTGTTGTGGTTGACTCTTCTCTCTTGTTTCTAATTCAAATTCCAGGTATGTCTTATATTCAAGAGATATTGAAGAATGATTCAGCATGTATGAGCACCCATGAAATTGAATAATAAATGATTATTTGCTAAAAAACTATTGCTTATTGTCATCTAGCTTCGATTTTGCTTTGAATAGCACTAGTTAAACAATTTCATACTGGATCATATTTGGACTGTGAGCATTTGTTTTCTTATATCTGTGAGAGCACTCCTAGCTAGAACTAGTTAAACAGTTTTGTCTCGAATCATATTCGGGCTAATTAAGTTGAGTTACGTAAATTGGTGGACTGTTAAATTATGGTTATTCTAGCTTTGAATTTAGCATAGTAACACTTGTATTAGTTAGTATTGTGTTTTTTTTAAATAAATAACTTAAGAGTCAAAAGTAGCTTATGAGCTGATCACGTTAAATTCCCAAATAATTGTTTCAATGTAAATGTTGACAGTTCTGGGTCATTAGTTAATGTCGATATATCATTGGAATTAAACATAGAATATTAATTTTCGACTAATGTGAGTTTATTAACGAGTTGATAATTAAAAACGGATAGACTTGGATGTAGGCAAATAATTTTTTCATATTAGCAGCAGCAGAATCGTGTGTTTCATTTTATTAGAAGAATGCTCAGCGGTAATTTTCCATTTCCGATTCTTAATAAATAAATAAATTTGGATTTAAGGCTGCGGACATTACCAATTATTATTATTATTAACATTCGAATAGATATAGCCGTCTGTTTTTGTTGTATTTTCAAGCTTGATTGTTTTCACATATTAATTAACTAGAGTTATTTCTTTATTTAACAAAATATAGAAAAACTATAGTCACTTTAGGATTAACCTATAAATAAAGAAATGGAGAGACAAGCCTCGCCAAAAGATTAAAAAAATATAAATCGTGAAGCCCTCATAAATGTACATATTAAAATACTTAGATTTCGAAACAAGCCGTTTAGCGAATTTTACAGCTTATCTCCAAATAATATTGCGTTTAGTCACTGCAGGCACGTAAATAATAATTTTATCTTATTAATTCGGGTGCACATTTATGTGACCCAAATGCAAATCTCAACTTAGTCGAAATGTGTTGACAACCACGTGCGTACTGCTACGACGTTGTTCGAGGTACATTTTTGTTACGTTGCAATTCTTATAAAATAATCAAATGCAGTTGAAAGTTAAAATTTGCACATAAGTTAAAAGCATGTTATAAAAATCAGAGGATTAAGCCGAATATAACAGTTAAGCGACCGTGCTAGAACCACGGAACTCGAGAATGCCTAGCTCCTTCTCCCGGGTTACTAAAATTCCCTATCCGGATTTCTGGTTCGCTGACTGTTAAATAGAGTCAAACCTTTCCTCAATTCGGGATCCAAACAGATGACTTGGGACACCATAAATTTTCCAAGTGGCGACTCTGAATCTCTTAAATGAATCCCGTTGTGATTGTCCTTTAATTGGAAAAATTACCTCTGCCACGCTTCGCGAGGTGCGGTAGCGCCAAAAGGAGGTGTGACAAAATCGATGACAAATATTACTTTCACATAGTGAATGATTATTTTGAGAATACTTATTGTTCTCATTACCCAAATGATGACGATATAATTTCGTCTATTGCTACGTTCACATTCATTGATTATTCCTAGTAATAAATTTATCTTCTTCCAAACGTATTACATACTGCTATCACATCTCTTTAGGGGATGGGAATGGAGCAAATTCAATGGGACATGTTTTTATTCTTTGCACGTAATCATACATGAATTTGATCATGGCGAGGCATAGAAATTTTACCACTTCAAGTGGTTATAATTCCTTACAAACTCCATTAAAGTTATAATCAAAATTTATTTCTTTGCTTCTATTTAACATTAAATTATAGAATAAAAGAGAAAAATACAATAATATACATACCGTAAATCTAATATTTAATTATGAAGGAAGTTCCTAGAATAATTGACAGTCATTATGCTCAACCCAAAGCTTCTACCTAATTGGTTAGAGCCTCGTGTTGATAATGTGTTATAAACAATAAAGGAAGAAGAATAGTATTAGAGAAAAGAAGGGAGAGAAAATTGTTATTAATTTTGGGATGAATTACAATGCAAAAGAACCCTCTATTGATAGGGAGATGATGACTTTAACCATCAGTAATAAACCCTATATTTTCTCTAAATATAGATATTCACCACAAATAGAACTCTATTTATAACAGAACCTTATGTAAGTATTATTAAATTATTGTATTTCCTATTCCTAAAAAATCAAATTTTAATCTAAACATCTCTATTCTCCATATTAGAGTTATTGATTAAGGTTTTCCTATTCGTGATAATAATGCTATAATTATATTTCATAGTACTATCCTTTAAGTCGAGTCAATAAAAAATAATATTTCTTAAAAAATAAGAAGTATTTCGTGTAAATCACGGCCATAATCAGTGTGGTCAAAAAGAGAAGAAAATGAAAACAAAAGAAGTCTAGAAGAAAGAAGAGAAGAGTTCTTTTCTCATTGCGTAGTAAAAAGATAAATTACAAAAAGACATTGCTGAGTTAAGAATCCATTAAGCAATAATTAAGACCCGCTTTAACTTGTTTGAAATGGATAGGATGTTAAGCTAAGAATTCACATTGACTAAACACAGAATCACTTTTAATTCTGCCAAAAAGTATGTCCCAAATGCGTTGCTAATTTATGGTAATTATTATGACTGCTTTTCAGGTTGTTAAAATAATTTTATAATTTTCATTTTTTACAAGCCCAATTTTAAAATTTTTAACTGGAAAAATTTAAAAATAAAACCGGCATTTTGGTTATTTGCTAGTGTTGCATGACTTTTAGTCGTAAAATGTATTCAGCGCCGGAGTAAGAATTTTATGTTTATGGATTCTGTGATGATCCGGCTCATCATCATGTGAGTTACCACCCGTTTTTCCCTGTTATATACTTGTTCATGTTTCAATATATGTGTTTGGTGAGTTTGAGTCAATTCGGATCGAGTTTGATTGGAAATGAGACAAATAGTCTCTTAGGAGAAGACATAGTTGGGAAAGGTCAACCGGATGTTGACTTGTGAGTTAGGGAGCTCGGAATCGGATTTTGATGATTCGGTCAGCTCCGGAAGGTCATTTGTGGCTTAAATGAGTGAACGGAATTGAATTTGGAGGTCCGATGTAGTTTTAGGCTTGAATTGGCTAAGGTTGAATTTTGGCGAAATTCGAACGGTAGGTGAGATTTAGATCCGTGGCTCGGAAAGAAATTCTGAGAGTTGCAGTAGCTCTGTTAGGTGATTTTGGATATGTCTGCAAATTTTCAGGTCATTCGGACATCGTTTAGCCGAGTTTTTGATTGGATGTTGGTTTCGGAAGTTTTAGTTGAAACTTAGGCTTGAATCCGCCTTGATTTGATTATTTCCTTGTTTAAGCGTGTGTTTTCATGATTGGAACAAGTTCGTATCGTATTTTGGGATAGGTTGGTGGTTTTCGTTGGGGTCCTGGGGGCCTCGGGGTGAATCCGGGGGGTCCAATCGGAGCATTTCGTGCATTTTAGAAGTGCTGTTGGTTGCTGGTATTTGTTGCAGACGGATACTCTATGCGATCGCATAGGGGTGTTGCGATCGCATAGAAGGTTGAATTTGAGCTTTTGAGTTGTTCTATGCGATCGCATAGACAGGGCTGCGATCGCATAGGTTTGTAACCATGTTCTTTGCGATCGAATGGCTATGGGTGCGATCGCATAGCGTATTGTGGCCCTGGGTCCATGGAAGTCATTTTTTCTATGCGATCGCGGGGCTAGAGTGCGATCGCATAGTAGCAATATTGGGGCCTGGACAATTGTTCTATGCGATCGCATTGTGAGTGTGCGAGTCGCATAGCATTAAATATGGAGAGTAAATTTTTGTTCAATGCGATCGCAATAATGGGATGTGATTGCCTAGTGTATTTACCTGGGCGGATAGACCTGTTAAGTAACATTTCATCAGCGATGGTTTTCATAATTTTACCATTTGTGAGTAAGCTTTGAGAGCAAAGTGACGGGATTTGAAGGGGATTTCACCGGAAAGTCATTGGAGGTAAGTTTTATGGTCTAAATACATGATTTTTCCTACAATCTTCATCTATATCACTGAAAATTGAAGGATTAAGGTGTATCAATGGAGGTTTTTGCTCTAAGCCTGGAATATTGAAATTCATCGATTTGAAGGGGCAAACGGAGTCCGATTTTGATAAACTTTATATGTATGGACTCGTATTGATATGAGCATTCCGAAAACGTAACTTTTGTAATTTTTTCAGGAGCGTACCGAAAATCGGACTTTGACAACTTTGTGGGTTTTGGTGTAAATCGAGTTATTTCGATTGGGTTGTGTCTATTTAGCCTATTTTGATGTATTCTTATTGATTTTGATCAGATTTGGCATTCGAGGAGGTTGATTTGCGAGGCAAACGCAAGGCGCGCTAGGACTTTTGCCGATTGGAGGTGTGTGGTTATAGTAAATTATGTACTGAGGGTTTGAACCCCGTACTTGCACAATACAGTGATATGCTGAGATGAAACATGCGTCAAGTGACGAGCGTGGTGGTATTGTGACTGGGGATTTGGACTTGGTCCTTCTGAATTGATAGTTTACTCTGTATAATGACTGAGATTGAGCTTATATCTGTGTAATTAGGCTAGTAGCCGTGTTTGGGGCCTTGTGCCGATCTGTAGAGTATTAGGGAAGCTTGTAGAGCTTTGTGACCTTTATATCATGTTGAATACATACACTCAGTCGTATTCATAGCTGTATAGCATACCATGAGCCAGTACTAGATGTGTACCCCGAGAGAGACTACCTTGGGTGGGATTCCCTGTTCTAGCTGAGTGAGCCCGAGAGGCCAAGTCTAGATTGACTGAGATGGGGGCGAGGACCCGCCGTGAGGAATTATATATATATATATATATATTATATATATTGGATCGGGCTGCACGCCGCAACACTATATATATTGGATCGGGCTACACGCTTCAACACTATATATATTGGATCGGGCCGCACGCCGCAACACTATATATATTGGATCGGGCCGCACGCCGCAGCGCTATATATATTCGATCGGACTGTACGCTGCAGCACTATATATATTGGATCGGCCTGCACGCCGCAGCATTATATATATTAGATCGGGCTGCACGCCGCAGCGCTATATATATTGGATCGGGCTGCACGCCGCAACACTATATATATTGGAGCAGGCTGCACGTCGCAACACTATATATATTGGATCGGGCTGCATGTCGTAGCATTATATATATATACATATATATTGGATCAGGCTGCACGCTGCAGCAGGATGAGTGAGGGCTAGGTCAGTGTGGGATTATTGTGAGACAGTTGTGGACTGGAAATGGGCTTATCACTGGGGAGATGACTTACCTGTGAGGTTACCCTTAGAACTGTTTAGTGATAGTACAGGTGTTCCTATTTTCAGTTGTTATTTATAATTATTACTCAGTGAGTTGAAATATACTCTCCACACTCCCCTGCACTTTCTGTGCATATCCATTTGTTCAAGAGGGTAGTTGAGCTATCGCAGTTGCTACATTACTGTTATTCCGAGGAGACTTCGAGGTAGCTGCCGGCGTCCGCGGGACCTGATATCTCCCTCTCTATCATTTTGTCATTTGCTATTCTGCCTAGACTTGATTTGTGTAGGATATTTCCATCTGTAGAGGCTCAGACTTGTATGTTTATGTTTCCACACTTATTGTTTTGATATGAAAACAATTTATTAATGTTAATTGATCAATATTAATTAATAATTGGCTGGTAATATGGATAACATGGTCGGGCTTTCCTAGCAATGTGTTGGGCGCCATCATGGGGTCGTGACAAGTTGGTATCAGAGCCTAGGTTAACAGTTCTCGCGAGTCATGAGCCGGTATAGTAGAGTCACGTGGATCGGTACGGGGACACCTGTGCTTATCCTCGGGAGGCTGCAAACCTTTTAGGAAAGCTTCAATTTTTTAAATTCTTGTCGTGCGATTTTGTTGATCCAAAACTGAACTTTAATATTCTATTCTCTCACAGATGGCAAGAACTCGAGCTTCAGGACGAGGCGGACAAGCATCATTGCCACCTAATAGAGACCGTGGACGCGACCGTGGTCGTGGTAGGGGTAGGGCAGCTGAGGCAGTGCCGACTAACCCACAACCTCCAGTTGCTGAGGTCCCAGCAGCACTAGTTCAGGCACCAGCTATGCCTATTATTATTTCGGGTCTACAGGAGACCCTAGCTCTGATATTGACGATTTGCGCTGGCCTGGCTCAGGCAGTCTCAGCCTCCACCGCAACAGCTACATCAGGGACCGAGGGTGGTCATCAGACCCCCGAAGCTCGCACTCTAGAGTAGGTAGTGCAAGACATTCAGAAACCTGAGGCTCCACCGGTCTAGCCAGTGGTCCCAGTTATGGCCGACAACGAGCAACATCATCTTGAGAGGTTCAGTAGATCATCTTCTCCTATTTTCAGTGGTGCTCCAAGCGAGGACGCCCAAGGTTTTCTGGACAAGTGCCGTCGGATGCTCCGTACGGCAGGGATCTTGGAGTTCAACGGTGTATCCTTTACTACCTTCCAGTTTTAGGGAGAAGCCTTCACTTGGTGGGAGGCTTACGAGCGTCGTAGACCAGCAGGGGCAGCACCATTATCATGGCGAGTGTTCTCCACTATGTTCTTGGAGAAGTGGATACCTCGATCCCCAAGACAGGAGATGCGTAGACAGTTTGAGGGACTTCGCCAGGGAGACATGTCAGTGTCGGAGTATGAGGTCAAATTCAAAGAGTTATCCAGATATGCATCGTGGTTGGTTCCTACTGATCGGGAGAGGATTGGCCGTTTTGTTGATGGCCTTATTTATCCTATCCGTATTCTGATGACCCGAGAGAGGGTTCTGAGTCACTATTTTGAGGATGCTGTGGATATCGCTCACGACATAGAGACAGATCGTCGTAGGGAGCGAGAGAAGAGGGAGGCCAAGAGGCCTTGAAGATCAGCTAGTTCTAGTGGCACTCAGACTAGAAGTCAGGGTCAACAGAGCCGAGGTCGCTCTTTCAGGTCTTCACAGCCAGCCCGCTCAGATCATCATGGGTCATCTTTTGGTCGTGGTTATTAGGGTTCGCACCAGAGCCAGCCATCTCTCAGCGCTATGCCAGCACAAAGTTATTCACAGGCCCCATCTTTCAGGGTTTTTCTCGGCCTAGTTCATCTGCTGGACACTCCGGTGCGAGGGGTTCTCATCAGTCCCAGCCCCCAGCACCTGGGAGTTGCTTCGAGTGCCGAGAGTTTGGGCAGATCCGCAGAGAGTGTCCCCGTTTTGTTTCCAGGTCTTATTAGCAGAGGGGGTAGCCCTCATCATCTGGTCCTTCTACTTTAGCACCCGCTCCACCTGCTAGGGGTGAGGGTCAGTCAGCTACGGGTCACCCTCGAGGGGGAGGCCGATCAAGCGGACATGCCAGATGTTATGCTCTTCGGGCCGATCTGAGGCCGTTGCTTCTGATGCTGTCATTACAAGTATTATTTTAGTCTGCCATAGAGATGCCTCAACTTTGTTCGATCATGGTTCCACTTATTCTTTTGTATCTACATATTTTGATACTCATTTGGGCATGACCCGAGGGTGTCTTGCGTTGCCCGTGCATGTATCTACCCCGGTGGGTGATACTAGTATTGTGGACCATGTATACCGGTCTTGTCTAGTCACTATTGGGGGTCTGGAGACCCGAGTAGACCTTTTACTTCTGAGCATGATATATTTTGATGTTATATTGGGCATGGATTGGCTATCTTAGTGTAATGCTATTCTGGACTGTCATTCCAAGACAGTCACTTTGGCTATGTCGGGCATTCAGAGGAACGAGTGGCCAGGCACGACTGATTATGTACCCAGCAGGGTAATATCTTTCCTTAAGGCCCAACGGGTGGTTGGGAAAGGATGTCTTTCTTATTTGGCATTTGTGCAGCAGGTCGAAGCTTAGACTCCAAGTATTGATTCTGTTACCATTCTGCGGGACTTCCTGATATATTCCCCTCAGAACTGCCGGGCATGCCGCTGGACAGGGACATTGATTTTTGGATCGATTTGGTGCCAGGCACTCAGCCTATTTCTATTCCTCCATATCCTAGGGCATCAGCTGAGCTGAAAGAATTGAAGGAGCAGCTCCAGTAACTCCTAGATAAGGGGTTCATTCGGTCGAGTGTGTCACCATGGGGTGCACCGGTCTTGTTTGTTACGAAGAAAGATGGCTCAATGAGGATGTGTATTGACTATAGGTAGCTGAACAGGGTAATAGTCAAGAATAAGTATCCTCTGCCTCGCATTGATGATTTATTTGATCAGCTCCCAGGAGCTAGGGTATTCTCGAAGATTGATCTTCGTTCAGGCTACCACCAGCTGAAGATTAGAGAGTCTGATATTATGAAGACAGCCTTCAGGACGAGGTTTGGGCATTATGAGTTTCTTGTGATGTCTTTTGGGCTGACGAATGCCCCAGCCGCGTTCATGCATCTGATGAATAGTGTATTCTAGCCATATTTGGACTCTTTCGTGATTGTGTTCATAGATGATATACTGGTGTACTCCCATAGTCAGGAGGAGCATGCCCAGAATCTTAGAGTTGTATTACAGAGGTTGTGGGAGGAGAAGTTGTACACCAAGTTCTCCAAGTGTGAGTTCTGGCTCGAGTCCTTGGCATTCTTAGGACACATGATGTCCAGTGATGGTATTTAGGTGCATCCGAAGAAGATAGAGGCGATGCACAGTTGGCCCAGACCGACCTGAGCTACTGAGATTCGTAGTTTCTTAGGATTGGTAGGGTATTATCGCCGATTTGTTCATGGATTCTCTTCCATTGCTTCACCCTTGACTAGATTGACTCAGAATGGTGCTCCTTTTGTGTGGTCCGAGGAGTGTGAGGAAAGTTTTCTGAAGCTCAAGAGAGCATTGACCACAACACCAGTCTTGATATTGCCATCAGCTTCAGATCCTTATACTGTGTATTGTGATGCCTTGGGGGTTGGCATTGGTTGTGTATTGATACAGGAGGGTAGGGTCATTGCTTATGCTTCTCACCAGTTCAAGCCCCATTAGAAGAACTACCTTGTACATGATTTGGAGTTGTCAGCCATAGTTCAGGCTCTAAAGATTTGGAGACATTACCTATATGGTGTTTCTTGTGAAGTGTATACCGATCATCCTAGCCTTCAACATCTGTTCAAATAGAAGGTACTTAATTTGAGACAGCGGAGGTGGCTGGAGTTGCTTAAGGTCTATGATATCAGTATATTGTATCATCCAAGGAAGGCCAATGATGTGGCCGATGCTTTGAGATGAAAGGCGGTCAGTATGGGCAGCTTAGCTTATATTCAAGTTGGGGAGAGGCCATTTGCATATGATGTTCAGGCTTTGGGCAATCAACTAGTGAGGATGGATGTTTCTGAGCCGAGCCGAGTATTGGCTTGTGTTGTTTCTCGATCTTCTTTATATGATCGCATCAGAGAGCGTCAATATGATGATACACATTTGCTTGTCCTTAAGGACAGAGTTCTACACGATGATGCTAGAGATGTGACTATTAATGGTGATTGTGTTCTGAGGATGCAGGGTCGTATCTGTGTGCCTAATGTAGATGTCCTCCGAGAGTTGATATTAGGGGAGGCTCACAGGTCGCGGTACTCCATTCATCCGGGTGCCGCAAAAATGTACCAGGACTTGAGACAGCATTACTGGTGGAGGAAGATGAAGATCGATATTTTTAGGCATGTAGCTTGATGTCTCAACTGTAGCTGGTCAAGTATGAGCATCAGAGACCGGGCGGTGTTCTTGAGCGTATGGTTATTCCTGAGCGGAAATAGGAACGGATTACCATGGATTGTGGGACTGTGCTCCCTCAGACTTTGAGAAAGTTCGATTCAGTGTGGGTGATTGTTGATCAGCTAACCAAATCGCATTTCATTCCAGTATGTACTACTTACCAATTAGAGCGGTTAGCGGTGATCTTTATTCGGGAGATTGTCATATTGCATGGGGTCCTAGTGTCTATCATATATGACAGAGGCACTCATTTCACTTCTCAGTTTTGGAGAGCATTTCAGCGGGAGTTGGGTACACGCATTGAGTTGAGCACCGCATTTCATCCTTAGACAGTCGGACTGTCTGAGCGCACTATTCAGATATTGGAGGATATGTTTCATGCATGTTTAATTGATTTGGGAGGTTCATGGGATGAGTTCTTGCCACTTGCAGAGTTTACCTACAACAACAGTTATTAGTCGAGTATTCAGATGGCCCCGAATTAGGTGTTATATGGCAGACGATGTAGATCTCCCGTGGGATGGTTTGAGCCCAGTGAGGATAGATTGATAGGACTGAGTTAGTTCAGGATGCTTTGGATAGAGTGAAGTTGATTCAGGAGAGGCTTCGCACAGCACAGCCACGCCAGAAGAGTTATGCGAACCGTAAGGTTCGAGAGTTGTCTTTCATGGTTGGTGATAGAGTATTGGTGAAGGTTTCACCCATGAAGGGTGTTATGCGGTTTGGGAAGAAGGGGAAACAGAGTCCCAGGTTCGTTGGTCCTTTTGAGATACTCATAAGGGTTGGGGAGGTGGCATATGAGTTGGCCTTGCCACCCAGCTTGTCCAGTGTTCATCCAGTATTCGATGTGTCCATGCTCCAGAAGTATGGTGGGGATCCATCTCATGAGTCGGACCTCAGTACGATTCAGCTTGATGGTGATTTATCTTATGATGTGGAGCCAGTGGCTATTTTGGGTAGACAAGTTCGAAAGTTGAGGTCCAAGAACATTGCTTCAGTCAAGATGCAGTGGAGAGACCGGCCCGTAGGGGAGGCTACTTAGGAGATCGAGCAGGAGATGCGGAGCAGATATCCTCACATATTTGAGTCTCCAGGTATGTTTCTTGACCCGCTCGAGGACAAGCGTTTTCTTAAGTTGGGGAGAATGTGATGACCCGGCCCGTCATCATATAAGTTACCACCCCGTTTTCCTCGTTATATGCTTGTTCATGTTTCAATATATGTGTTTGGTGAGTTTGAGTCAATTTGGATCGAGTTTGGTTGGAAATGAGACAAATAGTCTCTTAGGAGAAGGCATAGTTGGGAAAAGTCAATCGGATGTTGATTTGTGAGTTAGAGAGCTCGGAATCAAATTCTAATAATATGGTCAGCTCCGGGAGGTCATTTGTGGCTTAGGAGAGTGATCGGAATTGAATTTGGAGGTCCGATGTAGTTTTAGGCTTGAATTGGCTACGGTTGAATTTTGGCGAAATCCGAACGGTAAGTGAGATTTAGATCCAGGGCTCGAAATTAAATTCTGAGAGTTGCAGTAGATCCGTTAGGTGATTTTGGATGTGTGTGCAAATTTTCAGGTCATTCGGACATCGTTTGTCCGGGTATTTGATTGGATGTTGGTTTCAGAAGTTTTAGTTGAAACTTAGGCTTGAATCCGCCTAGATTAGATGATTTCCGTGTTTAAGGGTGTGTTTTCATGATTGGAACAAGTTCATATCTTATTTTTGATAGGTTGGTGGTTTTCGTTGGGGTCCCGAGGGCCTCGGGATAAATCCGGGGGTCCAATCGGACCATTTCGTGCATTTTAGAAGTGATGTTGTTACTGGTATTTGTGCAGACGGATACTCTATGCGATCACATAGGGGTGTTGTGATTGCATAGAAGGATGAATTTAAGCTTTTGAGTTGTTCTATGCGATCGCATAGACAGAATTGCAATCGTATAAGTTTGTAACCATGCTCTCTGCGATCGCATGGCTATGGGTGTGATCGCATAGTGTATTGTGGCCCTGGGTTCCTGGAAGTCATTTGTTCTATGCGATCGCGGGGCTAGAGTGTGATAGCATAGTAGTAATTTTGGGGCCTGGACAATTGTTCAATGCGATTGCATTGTGGGTGTCCGATCGCATAGCATTAAATATGGAGAGGAAATTTTTGTTCAATGCGATCGCAATAATAGGATGCGATCGCATAGTGTAATTACCTGGGCGGACATACCTGTTAAGTAACATTTCATCCGCGACGGTTTTTATAATTTCCCAATTTGTGTTTAAGCTTTGAGAGCAAAATGACGGGATTTGAATGGGATTGAACTGGGAAGTCGTTGGAGGTAAGTTTTATGGTCTAAATACATGATTTTATCCTAGAATCTTCTTTTATATCACTGAAAATTGAAGGATTAAGGTGTATAAATGGGGGTTTTTGCTCTAAGCGTGGAATATTGAAATTCATCGATTTGAAGAGGCAAACAGAGTCCAATTTTGATAAACTTTATATGTATGGACTCGTATTGAGATAAGGATTCCAAAAACGTAACTTTTGTAATTTTTTGAGAAGTGTACCGAAAGTTGAATTTTGACAACTTCGTGAGTTTTGGTGTAAATCGAGTTATTTTGATTGGATTGTGTCTATTTAGCCCGTTTTGATGTATTCTTATTGATTTTGATCAGATTTGGCATTCGAGGAGGTTGATTTGTGAGGCAAGCGCAAGACAATCTAGGACTTTTGCCGATTTGAGGTGAGTAGTGGTAGTAAAAGATGTACTAAGGGTTCGAAACCCCCTACTTGCACAATACAGTGCTATGCTGAGATGAAACACGCGTCATGTGATGAGCGTGGTGGTATTGTGACTGGGGATTTGGACATGGTCCTTCCCAATTGATAGTTTATGTGTTTAATGACTTAGATTGAGCTTATATCTATGTAATTGGGCTAGTAGCCGTGTTTGGGGCCTTGTGTCGATCTGTAGAGTATTAGGGAAGCCTGTAGAAATTTGCTACCCTTATATCATGTTGAATACATACACTCAGCCATATTTATAGCTGTATAGCATATCATGAGCCAGTACTAGATGTGTACCCTTAGAGAGACTACCTGGGGTGGGATTCCCTGTTCTAGCTGAGTGAGCCCGAGAGGCCAAGTCTAGATTGACTGAGATGGGGGCGAGGACCCGCAATGAGGTATTATATATATATATATTGGATCGAGCTGCACGCCGCAGCAATATATATATTGGATCGGGCTGCACGTCGTAGCACTATATATATTGGATCGGGCTGCACGACGTAGCGCTATATATATTGGATCGGGCTGCATGCCGCATCACTATATATATTGGATCGAACTGCACGCCGCAGCTCTATATTTATTAGATCGGGCTGCACGCTGCAGCGCTATATATATTGGATCGGGCTGCACGCCTCAGAGCTATATATATTAGATCGGGCTTCACGCCGCAACACTATATATATATATATATATATATATATATATATATATATATATATATATATATATATATATATTGGATCTAGCTGCACGCCGCAGCAGGATGAGTGAGGGCTAGGTCAGTGTAGGATTATTGTGAGACAGTTGTCGACCGGAAATGGGCTTATCACTGGGGAGATGACTTACCTGTGAGGTTACCCTTAGAAATGTTTAGTGATAGTACAAGTGTACTTATTTTTGGTTGTTACTTATTATTATTACTCAAAGAGTTTAAATATACTCACCCAACTCCCCTGCACTTTCTGTGCAGATCCATGTGTTCAGAAGGGCAGTTGAGCTATCGCAGCTGCTATATTACTCTTATTCCGAGGAGACTTCGAGGTAACTGCCGGCGTCCGCAGGACCTGATCTCTCCCTCTCTATCATTTTGTCATTTGCTATTCTGCCCAGACTTGATTTGTGTATGATATTTCCATCTGTAGAGGCTCAGACTTGTGACACCGCGATTGTTGGGCTGTATTTTGTATGTTTCTATTTCCACACTTATTGTTTTGATATGAAAACAAGCTATTAATGTTAATTGATCAGTATTAATTAATAATTGGCTAGTAATATGGATAACATGGTCGGGCTTGCCTAGCAATGTGTTGGGCGCCATCATGGCTGGGATTTGGGTCGTGACAAATTCAGAATCTTAATTCTTTTAAGTTACTGAATTCTAAATTAATAATTTATATATATTTAATAAAAACATTTAAGACAAATGCGTAATTTGAACCAAAGCTACTGGGTTCGAACTAACGCATGACCGACATTGTGGCACCGCCTATGCATATTAATACGGTATAAATAGTGCTCCCCGAGTATTTTTGGACCGTGTAATTGAAAAATAAGCGCTATCATGGAGTTTGAAATTTCACAAGTGAAACTTAAAACTATTTTTCAATTGCAGGGACTTAAAATGACTATTTGTGAATTTTACCCATTCATATATTGATCTTAGGTATATTGTTGTTACTCATTTTCTAAGTCCATGAAATTTAAAAATAGCCAAATAGATCTATGAAATAGCCATCTAGACAACCTACCTGATAACTCGTGCTTATGTAGTATATTACGTAAGGGATAAGCAGTTACCGTAGCAATAGGATGACATTGAAAGTAAGGTTTTAATTTCTTAGATGCCATGATAAATGCGAGTGCAAGCTTTTTTAATTGAGGATATCGTGTCTTCACATCTAACAAAAATTTACTAACATAATAGATAGGAGATTGTGTACCTTGGTCTTCTCGGACTAAAACGACACTTACCGCTACTTCTGAAACAACAATGTAAATGAGTAGTCTTTTCCAAGCCTTTGGTTTTGCAAACAATGGTGTATTTGATAAGTATGTTTTCATATTTCTGAGTGATTGCTGACATTCCTCATTCTACTCAAAGTCATCCTCTTTTTTAAGAGCTGAAAAGAATTTAAAGCATTTGTCTCATGATTTTGAAATAAATCTCCAAATGTTGCAATCCTCCTTTTCAATCATTGAACTTCTTTCGTACTTGAAATCATATAAGAAATTTCTTCAATAGCATTAACCTATGCGGGATTCACTTCAATACCATGGTTAGAAACAAGAAAACCTAAAAACTTACCTGATGCAACACCAAATGCACATTTCTCGGGATTTAACTTCATATTAAATTTGCACAAAATTTAAAATGAATCAGACAAGTATGATATGTGATCTTTCGAATGCTGTGTTTTAACAAGAATATCTTCTATACACACCTCCATGGGTTTTCTCAAATGTTCTTGAAATATTTTAGTTACCAACCATTGGTATGTTGCACCAGCATTCTTTAGACCAAATGGCATTATTTTATAACAGTAAGTCCCCCTGTCTGTTATAAATGAAGTTTTTTCTTCATCTCCCGGATCCATTTTGATATGATTATAACCTGAATATGTATCTAAAAACTTAATAGTTCAAGTCCTGCAATTTCATCAATTAGTTGATCTATATATGGTAGTGGAAAAGAATTTTTAGGACAAACTTTATTCAAATATGTGTAATCTACACAAACCCGCAAAGCTAACCAGTTAGGATGATTTACATTACGAATGGTTCCAATCTTTAGCAATTTTTGAACATTTTCTTCAATCACCTGATTCTTTAAAGCTCCTTACCTTTTTTTTCTTTTGTTTGACAGAAGGGTATAATGGGTATTCATTTAATTTGTGAGTCATTACCTCCGACGGGCTCCCTATCATGTTCGAGTGGGACCAAGCAAGCAATCCATGTTACTTTTAAAAAATCCAATTAACTTACCTTTCATGCCTTGGCTAAGATTGTCCCCAACGCAGCCTTTCTTATCAGGCCATTGAGCAAATATTACAACAGACTCCAATTTCTCAATTGTTGTTTTGATATTTTCATTCACTTCTGGTTCTTGAATGGTATCAGGCCTTGAATCCACATCTATTTTCCCCTTTTTAGTTGATGTTTGTGTTGTGGTTCCCTCAACTGTCATATGTGATTGCTATTTTTCATTACTTTTCGTATTCGTGTGAACTATGGAGTTGATGCTCCTGGATGTATGTTGATCACCATGAATTTGCCATATTCCCAATGGTAATGGAAATTTATTGACTTGATGTAAGGTTGAAGGAAC
This sequence comes from Nicotiana noctiflora, assembly GCA_032618575.1. NCBI lineage: Eukaryota > Viridiplantae > Streptophyta > Magnoliopsida > Solanales > Solanaceae > Nicotiana > Nicotiana noctiflora. Next base: position 31,235 of record JASVEL010006156.1, on the reverse strand, counting down.
ATCATCCGTTTCATGGATCCATGGTCTCCCCATAATCAAATTGTAAGCCATCTCCATATCTACTACCTGAAACTTTGTATCTTTGACGACTCCTTCTGCAAATGTGGTGAGTGTTACCTTTCCTTTCTTTACTACACTCAAATTGTCAAATCCAGATAGAGTATGCGCTTTTGGAATTATTCTATTTTCATCTTGCATACCATGTAATACTCTTAGAAATATAATGTTCACGGAACTTCCTGGATCAATCAAAACTCGATTCACATTAGTATTTTGTACAATTAGAGATATTACCAGTAAGTTGTTGTGAGGGATTAATACGTCATCCACACCCGCATCGTCAAATGTAATGTTTTCTTCCGTTAAGACATGTCGTACCCGTTTACATTGAGTAATTTTAACTTTGGAAATTTTATTAGATGCGGTGTACGATACGACATTGACGTCTTCACCCCCACTTATAGCGTTGACAATTCTTTTGGGAGAATGGTAGTTTAAGAGGCTCCTATTTGTTATTCATATAAGATTGTTTACCTTTCTTACTGAATAACTCAGTGAGATATCCTTATTTTAATAGATTACCAACTTCACCTAGTAAAAACCTGCAGTTTGCCATTTTATGCTCGTGATCATTATGAAACTCGCACCAATGATCAGGGTTGGAAGTGATCACATTGAAATTGGTCACATTGAAACTCCCATACATCTCAAAACAACAACAAGCTCGGAAGTGGTCACATTGAAATTGTAACCGCCAAATCTTGCCTTCAAATTTCTATCATCATCTCATGACTCATGAGTGATTCAATCTTTCCTGAATCTCGATGAAGAACTTAACTCTCTATTCCTTGATCTGTGATCATACCTTTGATTGTCCTATTTTGACCGTGAGTCTTTTCCCGCAGGTCCCATGTATGGCTTGTTCCTATTTTTACCGGACCTTTTTTCGGTTTCCGCACGTCTTGAACTTGCCTTTTCTTCTTTTTGAAATCGTGGAACAGTATCTTCTTCTATCTTTAGCTTCGTGCTATACCTATTGTAAATGTCATTCCACTTTGTACCTGGTAATTCACGAAGGCTTTCCTTGAGTCTCCTCGTACCTTCTGAGCTCTTTTCATTCAAATTGCTTGTGAAAGCTGCAAGCACGTAATTTTTTCCCTATGAGGATTACTCCAAAAAAATTCAAAATAAAATAAATTTTTAGTTTGTTTGCAATTGTTGTGAATTTAGTGTCATTTTTTTGTGCATGTTTATTTGTTATATTAAAAATAAAAAATAAAAAAATATATTGCATTTGCATTTAGGATTTAATTCTAACTTTAGGAGTAATTAATGCTATCTTACAAAATAGAAATCACAAAAATAGGCATATTTTGCATTTTAGCCTTTAATGTCCAAATTGTGTGATTATATTTTAATTACCATATAAATTTAGGCGACAATTATTATTATGAGTTAATTAGTATTTTAAGTTAATTTTAGTTTTTATAAATTAATCTTAGTATTTTTGGCTTTAATAATTAGAAAGTTGAATAATCGAGAAGAACAAAATAGAAAAAAAATTTGGATTGGGCCATCTTGCAAATTAAATTACAAGCCCAATCCTAAGCACCCTTAGCTAACCCAAAACCCCTTGGCCCAAAAAAAGAAATTGTTAGATTTTTTAGCCAAAAATAATCATAATCGCATAACATAAAGTAGTGGGGGCAAGGAAATTAAGGAAGAAAACAAGGAGAGCAAAATATGGATTAATGAGTTTTCTTTAAATTAAAAAATATTTACTTTTTAATTAAAAAATATGAAAATTTTCGAAATTCTTGCCTATAAATAGAAGAGAAGATTTATGAAAAGGAAGGTGGAAAAAAGAGAGGAAAAAATAGGAAGAGAAGAAAACATAAGGGAAAAAAGAGAGTAGTATATACTTGATATACACTCTGGATACAAACGTATACACAGATGAAATTTAATTTTTGAGCTTTTTTTTGAGAATTGAAAAGAGTTCAAAGGTAGAAAGACAAAACAAAGAGAAATTCCGAAATATATTTCTCTTTTTTCTATTTTTACTAGGGTTTTTTTTTTTTGTATTCGTATATGGGATTTTCTGGATTGAGGTGTTGAAGCTACTGCTGGTTGTTACTGTTGCTGTTGCTGTATTTTCAGTGCCCTGTTGATTTTCCATCTTCCCATTCCTTTCAATACCAGGTAAACATTCTAAAAACCATGCGTTGATGTAAGCTCGAATTGGAAGTTGAAGTTTTGAAATGAAATAGAAAAGCAAGTTGTTGATTAATATTTGTTGTTATTTTCCGTTTTATTAGCTTTTTCAAATTGTAGTTAGCTCTATAATTTGAAGAATAAATTTGTCATTTAGTCGGCTTGTGAGGGAACACCTTTTCTACTAATATAGAGTAGCCTTTTAAGCATGTAATTAATTAGGACTTTTTTCTTTTCTTTTAGAGATAAACTAAATAGAAAAAATGTAGTCACTTTAGGATTATTCTTTTTAAATAAAAAATTCTACGAGTCTAGCTAAATAGAAAAAACAAAATTGTGGGGCCCCTCAATAACAATTTTCACTTTTTCTTAAAAAATAACCAAACACGGTAAATGATTTAAAATTGTATTATAGTATTGAACATGTTTTAAAATCAAATATTTAGCCATTACAATAATTTAAGCGACCGTGCTAGAACCACGGGATCCGGGGATCTCTAACACCTTCCCTCGGGTCAACAGAATTCCTTACTTGGAATTTCTGGTTTGCAGACATCATTTGGAAAGTCGAAAATTTCCTTGATTTGGGATTTAAATAAATCGGTGACTTGGGACACCATAATGTATTCCAAGTGGCGACTCTGAAATAAATAAATAATCCCTTTTCGAATTTTGTCACTTAAATTGGAAAAACTCCTTTATATATTATCCTTCGGGGTAAGTGTACAAAAAGGAGGTGTGACAGCTCTGGCGACTCTGCTGGGACAACAAACCCAGAACCACTGGTTCAGGGTTTAAGAATTCGAGCTTTGAATAATTGTTGTATTTGGCTTATTTATTATTTGATTTTATTATATGTTTGTCTTAATGTGCTAAATGTTGCTTCTACCGCTTTGATATTTTGTGAATTGTATATAAATTGTGTCGATACCCACTTTCTCCTCTAAGTCTCTTTGAAATTTAATATCGGGCATTTGCTGGACATAGCCCATCTTTCTTAAGATAGCTGAGGTGCTTGGCACCCGGTGAAGGATTTAGTCACACATGTTTAGGTGGGGAGTACTGTCAATTTGTGATGACCCGGCCCGTCATCATGTGAGTTATCACCCCGTTATCCCCGTTATATGCTTGTTGATGTTGTAATATGCATGTTGGGTAAGTTTGAGTCAATCCGGGTTGAGTTTTGTTGAAATTCAGACAAACAGTCTGTTAGAAGAAGGAATAGTTGAGAAAGTCAGCTGGATGTTGACTTGTGAGTTAGAGAGCTCGGAATCGAATTCTGATGATTCGGTCAGCTCCGGGAGGTCATTTATGAGCTAGGAGAGTGATCAGAAGTGGATTTGGAGGTCCAGTGTAGTATTAGGCTTGAATTGGCTAAAGTTGAATTTTGGCGATATCCAATCGATAGGTGAGATTTTGATCCGGGAGTCAGAATGGAATTTCGATAGTTGCAGTAGCTCCGTTAGGTGATTTTGGATGTGCCTGCAAAATTTCAGGTCATTCGGAGGTCGTTTGGTCGGGTTTTAGGTCGAATGTCGATTGCAGAAGTTTGGATCGAAACTTAGGCTTGAATTGCTTGAATTCGAGGTTATTACGTGTTAAAGTATGTGATTTTATCATTGGAGCGAGTTCGTATGGTGTTATGGAGTATGATTTTGGCTTTCGTTGGGGTCCCGTGGGACCTGAGGTGGTTTCGGGAGGTTAAACGGAGGAATTTCTAAGGATTTGCAGGTCTGAATTTTTAGGCTTCTGCTATTTTCGCTTCTGCGGGTGGGGGACCGCAGAAGCGGAAGCGTAGGGGCGGAATTCCTCTCGCAGAAGCGAGTTTGGACCGGCTTGGGTAGTTTCGCAGAAGCGGCCCAGGAATGAGCAGGGGCGGGCTCGCAGAAACGAGCTCAGGATCGCAGGAGCGGAGGATGGCCAGGCCGGGGAACTTCGCAGAAGCGGAGCCCAGTCTGCTTGTGCGGTCTTGCAGGTGCGAGACTTGGACCGCAGAAGAGGAATTGGACAGCTGAGCATGGAACCGCAGAAGCGGACTCGCAGGAGTGAGTGAGGAATCGCAGGAGCGGAAATCGCACCTGTGATAAAAATAACAGAAGGGCTAATTTCAGAAGTTGTGAAAAACATTTGGGCTCGGTTTAGAGAGGAGAATTGGACGATTTGGACGAGATATTGCTGGGAGATCATCGGGTTATCATCGGAGGTGAGTTTTATGGTTCCTTTACGCGTTTTTATCTTGAAATCCTCCTTTATTTCACGGAAATTGGATCAAATTGTGAGGAAATTTAGCCTACGCTAGGGTTTTGGTAAATTGTCGATTTGAGTGGGCAATCGGAGTCCGATTTTGGAAAACTTTATATGCATAGACTCGTATTGAGACGAGGGTTCCGAATATGTAACTTTTATAATTTTTAGAGAAGCGCCCCAAAAGTTGGGTTTTGACAACTTTGTGGGTTTTGATGCAATTTGGGTTATTTTGAATGGGTTACGTGAATTTAGCATATATTGATGTATTATAATTGATTTTGAGTAGATTTGGCATCCGAGGACGTTGATTTGCGAGGCAAGTGCAAGGCGGACTGAGGCTTATACCGATTCGAGGTGAGTGGTAGTAGTAAATAATGTACTGAGGGTTTGAAACCCCGTACTAGCACTTTATAGTGCTATGTTGAGATGAGATTCGCGTCTTGTGACGGGCGTGGTGACGTTGTGATTGGGGGTTCGGAAGGTTCTTCCGGGCTAATAGAATACTGTATATTATGTCTGATGATGAGATTATAACTGTGAAATTGGGCTAATAGCAATGTTTGGGACCTTGTGCCGATCTGTAGAGCATTAGGGGACCTGTAGAGCTAGGTGACCCTTATATCGTGATGGAAACTTACACTCAGCCGTAAAACTAGCTGAATAGCCTGTTAAGAGCCAGTACTAGATGTGTACCGTGAGAGATGAATTACTCAGGGTGGAAGCCCCCCTGATTTAGCTCAGTGAGCCTGAAAGGCCAATCCTATACTAATTGAGACAGGGTCGAGGACCCATTATGAGGTATCATAGGGACTCATCACTTAGAGTGGAAATTCCCTGATTTAGCTAAGTGGGCCTGGAAGGCCAATCCTATACTAATTGGGATATGGTTGAGAACCCGTTATGAGGTATTATATAGATATATATACCCATGTTGGATCGGGCTGCACGCCGTAGCAGTATATATATTGTATCGGGCTGTGCGCCGCAGCAGTATATGTGTTGGATCGGACTGCACGCCGCAGTATTGTTGCACGTGGGCTGTAGGAGCCCTTTCGGAGTCTGAGTCTGCACATATTCTTAGTGAGCGCTGGTGTATATTATGGGATATGTATATTGGATCGGACTGCACGCCGCAGTAATATATGTGTGGATCGGGCTGCACGCCGCAGCATCATAGCGCTTGGGCCTAGGGAGCCCATCCGAAGTCTGCATACACCCCAGTGAGCGCCGTCGACTTTAAATGGAACGGGCTGCGCGCCGCAGCGGTATATGTATTGGAGCGGGCTGCACGCCGCATCATTATACTTATTCCTATCCTTATACATACTTAAATACTTATACATTATAGACATATGTATATGTCCTTACATATTGAGATGGTTGTACACCATAGGGGTACGAGTGAGGGTTTGATCAGTGTGGGATCTTGTAGAGATAGATGTGGACTGGAGATCGGAGTACTTACCATAGTGATGACTTACCTGTGAGGGTTGCCTTAGAACTGTGTAGTGATAGCACAGGAGTTCTTACTTTCAGTTATTGTTTATTATTGTTACTCACCGAGTTGAAATATACTCACCCCACTCCCCTGCACTTTCTGTGCAGATCCACAGGTGCCCGAGAGCAGTTGAGACATTGTAGCTGCTGTTCATTATCTACTTTTGCGGAGACTACGAGGTAGCTGCCAGCGTCCGCAGAGCCTGTTTTCTCCTTCCCTATCATCTTGTTGTTTTCATTTTGCCTAGACTTGTTTGTATTAGGATGATTATTCTATAGAGGCTCAAACTTGTGACACCATGATATGGTTGGGACCATACTTTGTATGCTTTTACTATCATGCATTTCATTTGATATGATCACTTGCTGTTTAAGTTTAATTTGATTAATTGGAATTTATAATTGGCTGGGTTAAGAGATGTTATGGTCGAGCTTGCCTAGCATTGTGTTGGGCGCCATCACGATCGGGGTTTGGGTTGTGACAAGTTGGTATCAGAGCCTAGGTTAACAGGTCTCGCGAGTCATGAGCCGGTTTGTAGAGTCTCGTGGATCGGTACGGGGACGCCTGTACTTATCCTCGGGAGGCTGCAAACCTTTTAGGAAAGCTTCAAATTGTTTAAATTCTTATCGTGCGTACTTGATTTAGCTTGAGGTATGATTCTTGAAATTTCTTCTGCACGTTGATGTGTGCACTCGAGTGCTTAGTGATAAATTTGCCTTGATGGCTTATGATTCCCCAATCGAGGGACGAGATATAATCTCTGTGAGTTCATGTTGGGCCGGTCTGGAGGACTTGAGGCCGGATCCTTGTCTATGGCTTGAGCATCGAGGTGGTAATTTCGCGAGTCGGTATTATGAAATTCATGCGATCAGTATTGATCTTAATTGTTCAAATGGCAGTTTGATAATGGGTGAGCTGCAATGTATTTAATCCTTATTGTGATCTGTTACATAGCCCTAGCTATGGGCGTGGTGAGTATGTTCATGTTCCTTAGTGGAAAGGTAAAGTGCATTACGTGTGGTAGTGTGAGTTCAGACGCAGGAAGACGAAATTGGCTGTGCTAGGTGTATCATGGTGAAAGGTATATGTGTTATGATTTGAGTAGGTGAAAGGTATATGTTTATGATTTGAGTAGGTGCAGCGCATGTTCATGTACTAATGTTGATGATATAATTGTGTAGTATTGAGATTTATGTTGTTGATATACATTGTGATGTCTTGTCGAGTTGCGGATGTATTGTTAGGATGATTTTGGTGATTCGCTGGCAGGTGGATAGGCCAAATTACAGGGGAAACTTTGTCGAAATTTCTGGAAAATTTGGGGCTTAGAAAATAATTCTGTCGCCTGGAGAATAGGCTTAAATGGTGTGTGTATAAATGCAAGAGTTGCAAAAGAGTTAAGATGTGTGATGATTCGAATCTCCGCCAAATCTTGTAAATGACTTGTGTTTAATTTAACTAGAACACTGTGGCATCAATTGAGTAAGAATCCTGTGAGGGGCTAAAAGTGCCTTGACGTTTATGGCTTCGAGCTAAGTTGGGGAGGTTGCTATTGACTTGCTGATTGCACGGTTGTATGCTATATTGATCCTGTCTCTAAGTACGTCGGAAATTTTGGTAAAGGTTATGGTGTTTCGTAGATCTGAAGAAATACTAGGGTGTTTTGAACTGCTATTGGTAAAGAATGTTTAGCATATATAAAGAAAGATAGCTAATTGTATCTGTATGTAATTTTGTTCTGCGATGTCAGAGTTCTATCAAGGCACTGAGTGGTTCTGTTCGATAACGCAGTTGAATTATAACGGAATAATGATGAATGACACCCGAGAATTGTTTTACGATGTTCAAGATTTTACTTGTAATGGTAAGGTGTCTTAAGATTGTGCACGTGGCTAAAGACCGCGGTTTCATTAGAAGAAATCGAGACTTTTGTTATGTTATGTGGATGATGAGATTCTATGTATCTATATTGGAGAGTAATGATAACAAATTCAAAACTGCAGGAAGTTCTTCAAGGTAAAGTGTTGTAGATTGTGGTACCTCTGGGAAACATCTGAGGGAATATCAGCGGCCTGTGAGTCTTAGACCGCGTGGTCTTGTGTATGAGTCTCGTATGGTAACCTAAGTTGAGGTATTGTGATCCCCTAGTGAAGGAGAATATTAAATTAAAGATGATAATAAACTGGAACAGTATGAAGAGCTCATGAGTAACTCCTGGTGTGTGTTCGAAGTAATGAGTCTTGTAGTTATGGTGCAACAAAACTCTTGATGTGCTGGTAGTTGCATAGCTCGATGTGGGTAAAAGGACTCAGTCCTGGCAGTTAAGCTTATGCAATGAATGGGAAGAAACAGTTGTGATGTGTTTTATCATGGTTTGAAAATGAGTATATTCCTGTCGGTATGCGAAGCGTGGAATGTGTAATGATTTTTCTTCTATATGGGACCATGAAGGTCCTTGACTAGTTGAGTGCGTCGATGTTTGCGGCTTAGGAGAGGGATAGAAATTTCCATGTATCTTGGTATAGAATGGTATATGCGATGTGTTATGAAAAGATGATAACGGCATGTTCAAGGTCTTGAGATCGGTTCATATTATATGGGGAGTCATTAGAATTCCCAAGCAGTGTGGGTAGGTGCAGATAATCTGAGAATCAATCTTTCTGGTGATAAGGAAAGTGGTACTGCTATTCTAGTGATTTGGCAGAGTATATGGTCAAAAAGGGCAAGGTAATGTAAACTGATAATGTCCAGTGGTATTGTGGTATCCTCTTGTTGGATTGACAGTGATGATTGAGTTGTTGATGGCATAGGGAAATTTCTGAATGGCTTATGAATAGAGGCTTGATATGTGTGATTATGTATTCGTACGGTGGAATGTGGAATCAGGGCATAGTGATTCATGTGTTACATATGTGTTGGAGACTAGAAGTTCTCGTAATCCGCCTACGCAGTGGTGGTATATCGTGTGTATCGGCACCATTTATCGGTTATTGGAAATTGGAAGCCCTAGTGGCTATTTTGTTACTTGATATGATGAATTGGAATAATGATATAGGATTGCAGACTGGTTGTCATAAGTCAGGTTGTCTAAGACTAATGTGATATGGACTATATCAGAAAAATACCACAAGTGCGTGGCAGAGCGCAACAGATCATACTCCAGCATGGTAAATGTACCCTAGGGCCAGCAGACGGCTGGTAGGTATTGCTTTGTCAGTTGGGCCTTTGTGGCGGATGTCAGTGTAGAGGTATCTACCATTGATTTAGTTCCAGTATTGAGGAACTTTGTCGGATGCATTTCATGTGGCCGAGCTTGAGGCTATGTATATGTTGTTGCGATGAGCGACTTGACTCGATGTGCATTCCCTTTGCTAGATGTATTCGTGGATCGGGTGGCACGCCGCCATAGGTATAGTATTTGGATCGGGTGGCATGTCGCCATATGTATGGCATCAGGATCGGGTAGCATGCCGCCACAAGTATGGTATCTGGATCGGGTGGCATGCCGCCACGGGTATATTATTGGAACGGGTTGCGCGCCGCAACAGTGTGATTGGGAAAATATAGCTTCCTATAAGTTACCTTGTATACAGTACTTCCTAGCTTCTGAGGAATTGTCCGTATTGGGCATCACTCGGGGAATAGCACATTGGTTATGTCCTTTCAGGATTTGATAGCGTACATCAATTGTATCACCGCAGGTGTGATTGATTATTTGGGTTCAGACCTAGATATGTGCGTGGATGACCGTTCTGAGCATGGTGACGTGAGGTGCTTCGTGAGTAATAGTGTTTGGATAGAATCATGAGGCGTGGCAAGGCCACGTGATGTTATGACCTTTCGAGAAGGAGTCATGTACTCTATTCCTATGATGTGAGATAGGATCTCAGTTTTATGATATGATGGTACAGAGGAATTGAATTACAGCTCTGTTGTTGGAGTCAGGTTGTCATGATTTGAGTATGTTCAGACGTTTCCTATTGGAGCTTGTGTTGTGCTTGTCACGGCTTAGGCCGGTGTTGAGGTGTCATATCAACAGTGTGGTGTGTTAGAACCTAAATGATCATTTGAATTATTAATGAGTGCGAGCATGTATGATTTCAGTTGTTTAGAAGGGTAATATAGAGATTTGGCTTCGAATTCTGTTGTAGTATCAATTAAAAGGGAAATGGATTCATGAATGTTTGACCTGGGAGATGGGTTCGATATATCGCATGTGCGATTGCCGTGGGCAGGATATGAAGGTGTTGGAATAAGACTCTATCTAATGAGAAAGGTTATTTCTCCTAGTATTTGGTTATTGTGGCCAGTGGTTATGATTAGAGACTATCATCTCGAGTGATTGGGTTGTTTGATACATCATGTGATCTCACCCGGGGTGGCGAGTTTGGCTATTATGGTTGGATCGTGTGTACTCTGAGTATAGATGTGGGATTCAGATTTGGTATATGATTTCGGAAAGTGCAATGTGGTTTATGGTTCGGATAAACTGTGGAAATTCAGCTATACTATGTTATCGGACTTATGAAAGATAGGGTGAAGTGGTATCACCCCGAGTATATTCTTGGTGAGGTCATTCAGCTATTGTGCTGAATCTAGTACAACTCTTGGTTCGCTCGAGGACGAGCATTTTCTTAAGTTGGGGAGAATGTGATGACCCGGCCCGTCATCATGTGAGTTATAACCCGTTTTCCCCGTTATATGCTTGTTGATGTTGTAATATGCGTGTTGGGTAATTTTGAGTCAATACGGGTTGAGTTTGGTTGAAATTGAGACAAACAGTCTCTTAGAAGAAGAAATAGTTGAGAAAGTCAGCTGGATGTTGACTTGTGAGTTAGAGAGCTCGGAATCGAATTCTGATGATTCGGTCAGCTTTGGGAGGTCATTTATGAGCTAGGAGAGCGATCGGAAGTGGATTTGGAGGTCCGGTGAAGTTTTAGGCTTGAATTGGCTAAAGTTGAATTTTGGCTATATCCGATTGATAGGTGAGATTTTGATCTGGGAGTTGGAATGGTATTCCGGCAGTTGCAGTAGCTCCGCTAGGTGATTTTGGATGTGCCTGCAAAATTTCAGGTCATTCGGAGGTTGTTTGGTTGGGTTTTTGGTTGAATGTCGGTTGCGGAAGTTTGGATGGAAAGTTAGGCTTGAATTGCTTGAATTCGAGGTTATTACGTGTTAAAGTATGTGATTTTATCATTGGAGCGAGTTCCTATGGTGTTATGGAGTATGGTTGTGGCTTTCGTTGGGGTCCCGTGGGACCCGAGGTGGTTTCGGGAGGTTAAACGGAGGAATTTCTAAGGATTTGTAGGTCTGAATTTTTAGGCTTCTGCTATTTTCGCTTATGTGGGTGGGGGACCGCAGAAGCGGAAGCGTAGGGGCGGATATATCCTCTCGCAGAAGCGAGTTTGGGCCGGCTTGGGTAGTTCCGCAGAAGCGGCCCAGGAATGCGCAGGGGCGGGCTCGCAAAAGCGAGCTCAGGATCGCAGGAGCGGAGGATGGCCAGGCCGGGGAACTTCGCAGAAGCGGAGCCCAGTCCGCTTATGCTGTCTCGCAGGTGCGAGACTTGGACCGCAGAAGTGGAACTGGGCAGCTGGGTATGGAACCGCAGAAGCGGACAAATGTCCGCAGAAGCGGACTCGCAGGAGCGAGTGAGGAATCGCAGGAGCAGAAATCGCGCCTGTGATAAAAATAACAGAAGGGTTAATTTTAGAAGTTGTGAAAACATTTGGGCTCGGTTTAGAGAGGAGAATTGGGTGATTTGGACGAGATATTGCTGGGAGATCATCGGGTTATCATTGGAGGTGAGTTTTGTGGTTCCTTTACGCGTTTTTATCTTGAAATCCTCCTTTATTTCACGGAAATTGGATCAAATTGTGAGGAAATTTAGCCTAAGCCAGGGTTTTGGTAAATTGTCGATTTGAGTTGGCAATCGGAGTCCGATTTTGGAAAACTTTATATGCATAGACTCGTATTGAGACGAGGGCTCCGAATATGTAACTTTTATAATTTTTCGAGAAGCGCACCAAAAGTTGTGTTTTGACAACTTTGTGGGTTTTGATGCAATTTGGGTTATTTTGAATGGGTTACGTGAATTTAGCATATATTGATGTATTATAATTGATTTTGAGCAGATTTGGCATCCGAGGACGTTGATTTGCGAGGCAAGTGCAAGGCGAACTGAGGCTTATACCGGTTCGAGGTTAGTGGTAGTAGTAAATAATGTACTGAGGGTTTGAAATCCCGTACTAGCACTTTATAGTGCTATGTTGAGATGAGATGCGCGTCTTGTGACGGGCGTGGTGATGTTGTGATTGGGGGTTCGGACTTGGTCCTTCCCAGCTAATAGAATACTGTATATTATGTCTTATAATGATATTATAACTGTGAAATTGGTCTAATAGCCATGTTTGGGGCCTTGTGCCGATCTGTAGAGCATTAGGGGACCTGTAGAGCTAGGTGACCCTTATATCGTGTTGGAAACTTACACTCAGCCGTAAAACTAGCTGAATAGCCTGTTAAGAGCCAGTACTAAATGTGTACCGTGAGAGATGAATTACTTAGGGTGGAAGTCCCCCCTAATTTAGCTGAGTGAGCCTGAAAGACCAATCCTACACTAATTGAGATAGGGTCGAGGACCCATTATGAGGTATCATATATATATATATACCTATATTGGATCGGGCTGCACACCACAGCAGTATATATATTGGATCGGGCTGCATGCCGCAGCAGTATATATATTAGATCGGGCTGCACACCGCAGCAATATATGTGGGATCGGACTGCACGTCACAGTATTATTGCGCTTGGGCTGTAGGAGCCCTTTCGGAGTCCGAGTCCGCACACATTCACGGTGAGCACTGGTGTATATTATGGGATCGGGCTGCACGCCGCAGCAGTATAGTTATATATGTATATGTATATTGGATCGGACTGCACGCCGCAGTAATATATGTGTGGATCGGTATGCACGCCGCAACATCATAGCGCTTGGGCCTAGGGAGCCCCTCCGAAGTCTGTATACACCCCCAGTGAGCGCCGTCGACGTTAAATGGAACGGGCTGCGCGCCACAGCGGTATATGTATTGGAGCGGGTTGCACACCGCAGCATTATACTTATTCCTATCCTTATACATACTTAAATACTTATACATTATAGATATATGTACATGTCCTTACATATTGAGATGGTTGTACACCGTAGGGGTACGAGTGAGGGTTTGATCAGTGTGGGATCTTGTAGAGATAGATATGGACTGGAGATCAGAGTACTTACCAGAGTGATGATTTACCTGTGAGGGTTGCCTTAGAACTGTTTAGTGATAGCACAGGATTTCTTTCTTTCAGTTATTGTTTATTATTGTTACTCACTGAGTTGAAATATACTCACCCCACTCCCCTGCACTTTCTGTGCAGATCCTCAGGTGCCCGAGAGCGGTTGAGATATTGTAGCTGTTGTTCATTATCTACTTTTGCGAAGACTACGATGTAGCTGCCAGCGTCCGCAGAGCCTGTTTTCTCCTTCCCTATCATCTTGTTGTTTTCATTTTGCCTAGACTTTTTTGTATTAGGATGATTATTCTGTAGAGGCTCAAACTCGTGACACCACGATATGGTTGGGACCGTACTTTGTATGCTTTTACTATCATGCTTTTCATTTGATATTGTGAGCACGTGATTTTTGCCCTACGTGAGAATCACTCCCAAACAATTCAAAAAAAAAATAAAATAAAATAGTATTGTGTTGTGCGTGATTTTTGTGATTTTTGTGTTATTTTTCTTATTATTTGCATTTTTAGCGTGTGCATGTCTATTATTTAAATTAATATAAAATACAAAAATATTTGCATTTTTGCATATAAATTCATGTTTGTAATTGAGAGTAATTAAGTTATATTACGAAAATGAAAAATAACAAAAATATGTATTTTTGTACTTTTAGCATTTAATATCCATATTGTGCAATTTTATTTTTGTTATTATATGTGATAATTATTATTAGAAGTTAACTAGTAATTTTATAAACTAATTTAGTTCTATAAATTAATTTAGGATTTTAGAATTTTTAGTGATATTTTAAGGAAATAAAAGAAAAGAAAAACACAACAAAGAGAAGAGAATCAAATTTGGGCCATTTTTTAAACTTAATTCTTCTAAGCCCAAATCACATTTGCCCAACCCATCCATAACCACCCCTTAAACCCGCCCAATACCCAAACCGACCCGGTCAGCCCCATTCAATCTAAGCCGTTGGATCACTTAATCCAACGGTTTAGATTAAAACACCTATTCTAACATACCCAAAAGACCCCAAATCAGATTTTCAATTTACCCCCAAACCCTAAATCTTTCTCTCTTCTCTCATTCTCCAGCCGCCAGTCACGACCCCCCCCCACTTCATCTTCTTCATTCCTTTTCCAAACAACCACACAGCCGCCGGCCCTTCCCCCTCGTCGCTGCCATCCACCGGCCGAGCACCAACACCCACGCACCACCGCAACAACGACCACTGCCATACTACCACCAATAACCCCTGTATTGTCTTCTCCGAGCAGACACCCCCTTCACGATTTGAACGTGAATCCGTCATCCAAACGACCTACAAAACTTCTCCTTCTTCATTCGAAGAACAGAGGTAGCAGCGAGTCCTTGGTTCTACAACGACCAGTCGCCGCCGCCTCCCGTCGCCGCTGCCCCCTCTTCGCCGAACCACCCTCACGACCAACAGACTCCAGGCACCGGCCAACACCCACTCGACCTTCCCCGTTTCTCAAATCGCCATAGTTTCTGTCCGAATCTTTCTCCAAACCTTATCCCCCAAAACCAAAGTTGCAAGAACCCTAAATTTCGAAATAGGGATTTATTGTCGGATTTTTAGAGAATTGGGGTCTAATAGGCCTTAATTGATTCGTTTTCGCTCGAAAACATTTCAATTAAGGCCCGTTCGATCCCGAATACGAATTTCATTCTCGGCCGCTGCTTTGGTTTCGAATTGTTCGGAGGTACTGTTTTATTCCCTTTCTTTCCTTGTTGTTTTATTTGTTTTGATTATGGTCGTTCGTTTGTTGATATTTCTTCGGACAGTTATCAATTCTCTATTTTTTTTCTTCATCTCTTGGGACCGTTTTATTTGGTCGACCTGCTCGCTTCTGATTATTTGTTATGAATGACGAAGTTATGAGATAAGAACTCGATTCGATACTTCGTCGAATAGCCAATTCTTTCATTGTGGACTGTTTTGGCCGAATTACTTGAATCACTGTTTTGTGATTGTTTGATCAATTGTATGTCGTTTAAATCCGTTACGAACCAGGATACAGAGTTTGGTCGATAGTCAAATGTTACTATTTTTTATTTTTCGTGGAGATTCCTGTTGCATTGTTTGTTTGAGGATTTGAGTCGCTTTGTTGATTTGTTCGACTCACTGGTTAAGCTCCCTGTTAATCAATTTGGTTTGGATATTGTTGAATCCTAATGTGTATATATTGCCGAGTTTACGGATAATTGGACAGTCTTCTGAGTTTAAGATTGCATTTGTTGGCTAAGTGTGCATTTAGAATGTAGGTTGGTTATAGTTGCATTCCTAACTGAAGTTTCAAGTTTGTTTTGGTATTCAAAAGTTTGAAATGGTATGCTGGTGTGTAGTTTGTCAGAGGATATTCTTTGGATCATTTAATCTAATACACCACTTAGTTTAGAATTGCTTAATAAAAAGAGGACTTGCTGGCTTGGTTTAGTATTTTGAAAAGGTGAGAAAAGTAGATAACATGGGAGTAGTGATTAGAAGGTAAAGGGATGCACATGGGAGGGAATATACAACTGAAAAAGGTTTGAAAAAGGGGAATAATAGGTGCTGGACAGATCTGAAACTGAAAAGGAAGGGCTGTTGGTTGGGATCTGTAGGTTATAAAAGAGAACATTCACTGGCAGTATACATTCACTCATAGATAGACTGGCAGTATAGATTCACAGATAGAGAGATATACACTGGCAGTATACTACACACACATTGAGAGCTAAAATTACTTGAGAGAATTCTAAAGAAGAAACAGAGAGGCATTCACTGGAAAACAGAGAGAGAGGATAGAGATTGAGAGTTTAATTGAGAGCTTCCATCTTCTGTTTCTTACAGTGAAGTTAGTTGAAGCATTCTGTTTTATTCTGATATCTTTCAAAGTCATTGTGAGAAAGAAAAGCCGTCGGATTTTCTTGGAGAGTCTTTGTTTGTTGAAAGTGTTTTAAGTTATCATCCAATCATTGATTTGCTGTGTTGGTTGGGATTTTCTGTTGCTCAAAACTTTTGCTTGTTGCTCACTGTTGCTGTTAGTTACTATTTTTTGTCGCTGCTCACTGTGCTGTTACTGATCTTTCTTCCTCCATTTGTACTATCACACTCCAGGTATTTTCTCCTCCCAGATTTAATGTATTTGCGGTTTGGATATAAATCTATCACAAGTCTGACATATGTTATCTTAGTAAAGCTTTAGTCATTGAAAATTTCGGATATGGACAGATTTTGTTCTATTTTTTAGCATGTTAGCAATTTGTCTGAGTTTGTATTCATTTGCTGCTGTCATTTGAGCTTTATCAGTGAGTTCGAATTTAGTTGTTTATCAATTCGCGACTAGCTGAGATTTTTTAGTAAAATCTGTTTGAATTATGTAAGATTTCCCTGATGTTCTGTAGCCAAAAGCTTGGTTCAAGTGTGTTGTTTGCCATTGTTTGGATTTGAAATTGAAGTTTGAATTTCAATTATGTGAAGCTGAGTTAACCATGAATTTCTAAAATGTAGCTAAGTTCAGATTGTGTTATTGTTTCCTTCTGAGGAAACAACAGAGAAGTTTGTGATTATTCATGAGAGTTCAAGGTTTCAACTGTTGGAATATGATCATGCTCGTGTTAACACTGTGTTGTTATTCTATGTTAATGAACTACTCTCATGTCTAAGGAATGATCGTTTCATAAATGAGCTTTCCCTGTGCATATTTGTCGCGTATAGAACTGCACCGCAACCTTTGATAAATTTGTGTTATGTGAGTGCCCTTTGAGTCCTGTTACATTTGGTCATTAATAAAGTCGGAGGCTCATTCGAATTTACTAGTGTTAGTTAAAAATTCGATCAAACGAAGGCTCGATTTTAATTTCCATCGTTGCTAAGACTTCTTCTGAGTTTCAGTCAAGTTAGTCTAAGTTTTAGCCAATCTGTTCGATATCTTCTTGTTCAACCAGGTTAGTTTGAAGATGCTTTGTATTCTTACTTGCATTTGCATGGATAATTGATTGTAACAATTGCTGAAACCTATTGGACGATTCCTGTTAAAGTCACCATTTGAGCTTAAAAATGGGTGTATAATACTATTAGTTAACGATGAGATTTCATTTGAGCTAATTCTACACTTGAAAGTATATATATATATATATATATATATATATACTTGAAAGTATATATATATATATATATATATATTGTGGGTTCAGTTTTCATATATGAAAATTAGTTGAGTTCACAAATGGGCCTCTATTTGTAAAAAGAGAAAAATTACAATTCTCAAAGATGTGAATGGTATATTTAAGCCATGTGAATGGCGTTACTTTTGGGGCCTCCAATCTTTAGAAAGACTACGGTGATCTCGATCATTTGTAGGTACTTCTTTTCTTTGTATAGAAGTTTTTTTTTTTATTACATTTTATTAGTTAGGTAAAAGCTAGTCACATTAAATCCAAATCGCTTAGTGCTAGCTTAAATATGTATTTTAAATAATTTGTAATTGTTTTATCCTTTTAATCAATTAATTAGGTTCTTTATCTAGAATTCGAGGTGGGCCATTAGCAAATTTTTTTTCCTACTAGTTCACATCTTTTCGTTCAAACCCCGGCCATAAGTTAAAAGCTAGGAAATAACACATCATTTGGTATGATTCTTTACTGACAATAATTTTAAGAGATATCATGTTAAATAAATTGATTTTTTTTAGTTTAGTTTTTACAAGGTATTCTTTAATCAGCATAGTTTCAAAGTAAGTAATTCGGATATTTTTTTTTATTTTTTGTCAAAAATCCAAGTCCGTTTGTAATTAGTTTTTGTTTTCTTTGGATCCGGTTTCAAATTAAAAGAGCGGTTTGAAGTTTAATTAGAGCATACAATTTATAAACATTTTTTAAAAAATCAGATAATTTTAGCCATTTAGAATAATTGAAGCGACCGTGCTAGAACCACGGGATCCGGGGGTGCCTAACACCTTCCCTCGGGTCAACAGAATTCCTTACTTAGAATTTCTGGTTCGCAGACTTCATTTGGAAAGTCGAAATTTCCTCGATTCGGGATTAAAATAAATTGGTGACTTGGGACACCTTAATTTATTCCAAGTGGCGACTCTGAAATAAATAGAATAATCCCGTTTCGAACATTGTCACTTAAATTGGAAAAACTCCCTTGCGCTCCTACCCCCGGGTAGCGGGCGCGCCAAAAGGAGGTGTGACAGCTCTGGCGACTCTGCTGGGGACACAAACCCAGAACCACTGGTTCAGGGTTTAAGAATTCGAGCTTTGAATAATTATTTTATTTGGCTTATTTATTATCTGATTTTATTACATGTTTATATTTGATATGCTAAATGTTGCTTTACCGCTTTGATATTTTGTGAATTGTATATAAATTGTGCCGATACCCATTTTTCTCTTCTGAGTCTTTTGAAATATAATACCGGGCATTTGCTGGACATAGCCCGTTTTTCTCAAGATAGCTGTGGTGCTTGGCACCCGGTGAAGGATTTTGTAGTCACACATGTTTAGGCGGAGAGTTTTGTCAATTAAGCCGGAAAGCCATGCTACCGGTGCACTGACACTCTTCGGCTCGAGTTGTCCGCTCGAGTTAAAGCCAGTCTAGACACTTTTCCAACAGGATGATGACTTAGAATAACAAGACCTTATGCCGGATCCCCGATAGGAACGTTTATTTGCATCATGTGCATATTTGACTTAGGAGGCTCAACACAGGGGTTGGGCCTGTCTAGGACAGGTGTACCCGAAACAAAAAGACCAACTTGTTGCATCTTTTTGTGTGCATTTATTTGTTTCGATCTTACATGCCGACCGGTTTGTTAAAAAGAGGAAGAAGTGGAAAAACGTCAGGGTATATAGTTAAAATAATTTTATGAAAAATAGTTAGTTCTTTAAAAATAAATTCTGGAAAAATGCTCAATTAAAAAAAAAAAAAAAAAAAAATTCCAAACTAAATTTTCTTAATTTTATGAAAATAGTTAGTTCTTTGAAAATAAATTCTGAAAATTGCAAAAATTTCAAATAAATTTTCTTAATTTTATGAAAATAGTTAGTTCTTTGAAAATAAATTCTGAAAATTGCAAAAATTTCAAATAAATTTTCTTAATTTTATGAAAATAGTTAGTTCTTTAAAAATAAATTCTGAAAAATGCAAAAAAAAAAAAAATTCCAAATAAATTTTCTTAATTTTACAAAAATAGTTTAGTTTCTTTGAAAAAAAAAATTTTCCAAATAAATTTTCTTAGTTCCTTTGAAAATAATTTGTTTTAGAAATGCTGTTTAAAAAAACAGTTTGTTTTCTTTTCTTAAAATGGTTTAGTTCTTTTATTTTCGAACTACGCAAGTTTGATTCTCACCAAAAATGAGATACGTAGGCAACCCATATCGGGCTCAACTAATACTGATTTTTTTTTTAAGAAAAAAAAACAATAATAAAAAAAAAATATTAGAATTAGGATTTTGTTCTTAGTCGAGAGTTAGGAAATTTTGCAAAAATAGCCAAACGCCTCAAAAGGGGCGCCGGAGGACTAATTTTGCAAAACGGAATATAGACATCACATTGGTATCCTGTTATACAGCCTTCAAATCTTCTTCAAGTGCTGAAAGGCCGTATTAACAAGATTTGTTTTTTTTTTATATATAATAAAAAAAAAAATTTTGAAAAAAAAAAAAATCTTAAATCCATTTTTTATCTTTTCTAGGATCAGCATGACTTCCTCGCAACGAATCGGCCAGAAAAGGGTGAGAGACGAAATGCCACCTATGTTCATGGTCCAGGACAAAACCCCGGATCGGCTCCGTAAATGGTGGACTAGTTTTTCAGCTTGGGAAAGAAATCAAGTTCACAAGCACCTCAAATTTCTTCCGGACATCATGATGATAAAACCGGATAAAAACGTGATCAGAGCTTTAGTGAGTTTTTGGGACTCAACAAGCAATGTGTTCAAATTCCGGGATTGTGAAATGACACCCACTTTGGAAGAATTGGGCGGACTCACGGGGCTCGGAAGAGATTTGCACAAGATGAGGCCTGCAGCTCCTAGGCAGATGAGTGTGAATAACTTCTTGAAAAAGTTATGTCTCCGGCGGGTTCCCCTCGGTTGTCTGGAGAACGGTTGGGTGCCACTAGATTATCTCTACGACAGATTTGGTGATAAGGAAGGGTTTGGGAAATTCTCAAACGTCGAATTTGTTAACCAGCTAAATTATGACGCCTGGGGAGATTTAAGAATCTATGCTTTCATGATCGCTTTTTGGGAACCATGGTTTTTCCCGAACGTGGTGGACGCATCAGAATCCGTTTAGCTGCGGTGGTCTCATATCTACAGAGTAACGAGGAACACACTGTTCTTCCGATGATACTAGGAGACATCTTCCGGGCCTTAACTCGGTGCCAAGAAGGACAAGACTATTTTGAGGGTTGCAATATTTTATTACAAATGTGGTTTATAGAGCATCTCTACCATCACCCAATTGTGATAAACTTCAAAGCAGATTGGCTGAATTATATTCGCTGTCATACAAACAGAGCCGCCCGTTGTAACCTTCCAGAAGACTTGAGGACTTGGCAAGAACTCCTCAACTCTTTGAGAGCCGATCAACTTACCTGGAATTATTATTGGTTCCCTTCCGCCAAAATCATGCATATGTCGACATACCGCCCATTCTACATATTAATGGGTTTCGGGGGTTTCCAACCATATGCCCCGCTACGTGTCATGCGGCAGCTGGGAAGAGAACAGAAAAGGGCCCCAATTGAGGATATGCGATCATTTGTGTGGGAATTTGTGACGGAAGAGACCCCAAGGGAGACTTATGCACAGAAGGTGTGGTTCGGTAGTCGACTCTCCGACATCAACGAAATGGTTGCCGATCGGGAACGGGGAGAAGTGAGTCTCGCTTATCTTGAATGGTTCCACAACCCACCAATACCAGAGCAAAGGTCAGAAAGGTCAGTGAAGTATGCCGTCGATTGGGAGAGAGAAATAGAAGCCAGAGTTAGGGAGGTTGAGCATGAGAGAGCACAAAATTTCCAATCTTGCATCAACACTTTAAAAGAAGACAAAGGAATCCTGGAAGCGGCCATGGACATACAACAGGCTGACTTCGATCGGGAAAGGGCCGGTTGGGAGCAGGAAAGAGAAGCACTCCAAACTCAAATTCAAGATATGCAATTGGCCGCAGAAAGGTCAAGGAGGAGTCGGAGTGATCAGATGCTGATAAACGATTTGGAAAGGAAAGCCTTTGAACACCACGAAGACTTGGAGAAGGCAAAAGCGGCTTTGGTTGCAGTCCGAACAAAATGGAAGAGAGCGGCCCACCAAGAAGCACTCCGTCTACAACAAGTAGAGAAAGACTATGATGCGATCATCGTTGATTTGAGAAAAGCAAATGCCACTCTTAAAGAGCGAACTCTCAGGCAAGTCCAAGATGCTAAAGCAGATAGAGACCGTTGTCACAACTTGATGGCACGGATGGAAAGACAAATAGATAGGCTCTTGGACCATGTCTCCGGCAACTCTCAAGTATTAGGGGCAAAGAACAGGCACATAGGGCAGCTGCTCGGAGAAAAAGACATAATCAGAACCAGGATCAATGAGATTGGGCACTACATTACTATGAGGTGTTTGAACTGCGAACGAGTACCTCGGCCTGCCCTCTTTTCTTCAATCATGGAATGTGTCCACCAAGTCATGGCAGAATTGGAAAGTATACAGAAAGATCTCACCCCAAGAACTGCAGCAAGGCCAGACAACGCCCCCCGGGCGCAAAGATTCGAGGCTTTGGAACATGCTTAGGAGAGTCTTTTGTTTTAGAGTCCGTTTGTCCTTTTACAAGTTTTTCTCCATTGCTGTATTTTGCAAGTGTTTCAAGTTTTAAGTTTGTTGAAATAAAATTCATGAACACTTCATCTTATGTCTATTGTTTCCGAACTACGCCCGGTCTGATTCATGCGGGGACATGATACGTAGGCAATCCACATAAGATTCGACCATCACTAAAAAATAAATAAATAAAAATAAAAATGAAAAAAAAAGGGGGGGGAAAGAAGTTAAGAGAAAAAGAAGATCGATGAAGGATGAAAGCGAAAGAAAATACAAACCGGAATGACGCATCGCAAACGAATACATGTAGCAACATTATCACTTGTATAAGTGCATCACACCCAACGTGAGATTACTTATCTGTTATGTTGTTTCAGACTAACCGTTTGTTTGCCAAACTCCAGGTTTTAGTAAAAGTGGTTGACTTTGCGGTAATCTGGCACCACATTCGTACTTCACAAGGTCCAAAGGAAAAGTTCGGCAGCCTGAGAGTACTCATTCCTATTTCACTAGATCAAAAAAGGGTGCCGACATGTCTTCAGAAATGCCTTTAGCAACCATCCCCATTTCAGAGGAAAGCTCATTGACAACCATCCCGGCTACTGACTCGGCAGCTTTGGAAGAGAATAGAATGCTGCGTTGCCGCATGCTCGAGATGTTGGACGATTGGAACAACGGGAAAGAGCCCCCGAGTTTGGTCCCTGGGTTCCCTGAAATTCTTCTCAGGTCAAGCGGTATTTCAAATACCCCCATCAATTACCCGCCTACTCTGTTCGGGTATTCCAATGCTACAAACCTCTCTGAATCACCCTCCACATCCCATCCTCGGGTGACACCACATGATACATCCGCAAGAACGTCGGTTGAGTTGCCAGTTCCAATCACAACGCACCCCACCGCACATGCTCCTTTCTTCGACTCCTCATCCTTTACATTCCCAGCACCACCGCTTACACGGGACCATACCCAGGTTGCAGCCAATACATATTCTCAACCGCCTCGATATGAGTTTCTACCGAGCCAAAATCCAAAGACCCCCGAGCAGGATGAGATGGCAAAAAGAATGAGGAGTTTGGAACAAAGCTTGAAGAACATGCAAGGTCTGAGTGGACAGAAGAGTGTATCTTACGCCGATCTGTGCATGTTCCCGCACGTCCATTTGCCATCGGGTTTTAAGACACCAAAGTTCGAAAAGTACGACGGACATGGCGACCCCATTGCTCATTTGAAGAAATACTGCAATCAATTGCGGGGTGCCGGCGGCAAGGAAGAATTGTTGATGGCATACTTCGGAGAAAGTTTGGTCGGAATAGCATCAGAATGGTATATGGATCAAGACATATCTCGATGGCACATCCGGGATGATCTGGCCAGAGATTTTGTGAAACAGTTCCAATACAACATCGATATTGCGCCAGACAAGAATTCTCTATCGAACTTAAAAAAGAAGCCCTCAGAAAGCTTCAGAGAATATGCCATCAAGTGGCGAGAGCAAGCGTCCAGGGTGAAACCCCCATGGACGAAATTGAAATGGTCACGACTTTTCTCCAAGCTCAAGAGCCCGATTACTTTCAAAATATGATGTCGGCGATGGGAAAACCTTTCGCCGAAGCTATCAAGATCGGAGAAATGGTAGAAAATGGCTTGAAAACGGGGCGAATTTTGAGCCAAGCGGCCATTCGGGCAACTTCCCAAGCCATTCAAGGCGGGTCTGGAGGGATGCCCCGAAGCAAGAAGAAAGAAGAATCTGCTATGGCAGCAGTAGAAGACAGGAGATATCGAACCTCAAGGCAGGTATTCTCCGACAGGGCCCCCCAACATTACTATCCACATCACGGCATGGCTTATGCTCCTCCGCCTCCACCCTACGCAGTCATGAACATTCAACCTTTGGCACGGCCGCAGCCACCAGCCAACAGAAATCCACCTCCATTCCAGAGAAACCAACCTCCTTACCCAAACCAGTATAATCCACGGCCAAATAACGCTCGCCACCGTGAGCAACCCAAAACGAGCTTTACACCAATTGGGGAGCCGTATTCCACTCTTTTCCCAAAACTCGGGCAAGAAAACCTATTGCAGCCTGTTCCGCAGAACAGGCAGAATCCAGACTCTCCTGCCTACCAGAGGGGGATATACTGTGCATATCATTCAGGTGTTGAAGGACACAGTACTGACAATTGTTGGACGTTAAAAAAGGCGGTGCAAGAATTGATCAATCAAGGGAGGATCGTCTTCGCAGATGAAGACATCCCAAATGTGACAAACAACCCATTACCAGCCCACAACAACGGACCGGTGATTGGGATGATTTGTGACGACAAAGAATTTGACCCAGCTTTGAAAGCGATAATCGCCATCGCCAACATAGAGAAGCGTCCTGAGGCTACCCCGAAACAAGAGAAAATGGGGAAAAAGGTTGAAGCTCTTGAAACCAAATCCGAAAAGACGATTGAATTGAAAGCATCGTCTCGGAAGGGCGGAGTCCTTTACCTCCCACGAGGTAGAGTGGAAAAACCATTGTCCATAGGTGCCCCCAAGAAGTTCCATTTAAAGAGAGAAACATCAATGTATGTACCAAAGGGAACTTATGTGGCCCGAAAACCAGATGAACCTGTGGTTATTGCACGCGTGCAACAAAAACCAATGACAGATCCATCCGCAGTACCCCGGAGCTACCAACGAACACTTGTTACGCGCAAAGGGAAAGAGATTGTGGGAAATTCATCCGAGAGTGTCCTAGGACAGAAGTACTTAAACACACAGGAGGTAAATAACGCCACACAAAGGCGTTTCCCGTCAAAGAAACCTGTAAGTGCTGAAGAGGCAGAGGTCTTTTTTCAAAAGATGCAAATGCCCGATTATGAGGTGATAGACCAACTGCGCAAATGCCCAGAGTAGGTATCGATGTTGTCCCTTCTAATGAAGTCTGCTGAACATCAAAAGGTTTTGCTAAAAGCTTTGAATGAGGCATACGTGCCTATTGAGACTTCATCCGAACAACTTGAAAGAATGACGGAAAGATTCTTCGCGATCAATCAGATTTCCTTCAGTAAAGCTGATTTGCCTTTGGAGGGTGCCGCCCACAACAAAGCTTTGCATTTGACTGTCAAAAGCGAAGGCTACTATATGAAGAGGGTCATGGTTGATGGGGGTTCGGGGGTAGACATATGCCCGCTTTCCACTTTAGGCCGCATAGGAATCGGAGCTGAAAGGATTCGGCCTAACAATATATGTGTGCGAGCTTTTGACGGTGTGAAAAGAGATACCGTCGGAGAGATTGATGTGATTATGACCATCGGCCCGGTGGACTTCGAAGTGACATTCCAAGTCTTGGATATGGACACTTCTTACAATTTTCTTCTAGGGAGACCATGGATTCATGCGGCCGGAGCTGTGCCCTCTACCCTCCATCGGATGTTGAAATTTGAGCACAAGGGACAAGAGATCGTGGTCCACGGGGAAGATGAGCAATCAATTTATCGAGATCCATCCATCCCTTGCTTGGAAGCGGAAGCGGGAAGCGAAAACATTGTCTATCAAGCTTTCGAGATTGTGTTGGCGGATCAACACGAAGAAGGGAACCCTCTCCCCCAACCTTTTTTGTCTAATGCCTCCATCATGGTGGCGAAAGAAATGATTAAACATGGCTTCCAGCCGGGAAAAGGTTTGGGAAAGTCCCTACAAGGAGTGCCGAAGCTGATAACTTTAACCGTAGCTGAAAAGTTTTTCGGAGTGGGCTTTCGCCCAACCCCTGAAGACGAGAGATGGGCCAACAAGAGAAAGGAGAAAGGATGGGTTCTGCCGCAACCATTGCCGCATCTGTACCAAACTTTTGTCCGACCAAGGTACAGTGAAGAAGAAGAAGACGAGGTCTTTACAGCGGAGGAAATTGAAGACATATGTGGGGCCATGAGGCAAATGCTCTATGATGTTAATATGGTCCAATCGGGAGAAGGAACAAGCACCGCCGAGGTGCTGTACGTGGGCCCTGAAGCTAAATTGCAAAATTGGAAAGCCACACCCTTCCCAATCAGGCGGGAGTTCTGGTAGATTTGTCCTGTCGTTTTTCCTTCATCACAAGTTACTTCAGGATGTAGCTTGGATGTTTTTCTTTGTTTTCTTGTATTTTTGGTTTCCCCAATGTAATTTGTTTGTTTTCAAAAAATTCCAAGAAAATAAAATAAATATTTCCTTACTTTTGCACTCTTTCTAATTTTGTTATCTATTCTTCCTTTTCAGTCCTAATAATGCGGCTTTAAATAACATGACATGCTTGCGGAACTCATGCTCAAATCCGAACACGCCACCTAATCTGGAAATAATGAACCAAGAACCGGAATACGATGAAGACGAGGCTTTTAGGGAAATAAATCGAGAATTGGAACATTTCGAGAATAAACCTAAGCCAAACTTGAATGACACCGAACCGGTTAATTTGGGAACCGATGAAGAGGTCCGAGAGACCAAGATAAGCATCCACACAGATGAGAAAACACGAGATGCAATAATCCAACTTTTGTTTGAATTTAAAGACGTGTTTGCTTGGTCTTACGATGATATGCCGGGATTAGGAGCTGATCTAGTGGTGCACAAATTACCAATCTACCCTGACTGTCGCCCAGTGCAACAGAAGCAAAGAAAGTTCAAGACTGACATCAGTGATAAAATCAAAGAAGAAATCACTAAGCAGTTGAAAACGGGGGTAATCCGAGTGGTACAATACACCACGTGGTTGGCTAATGTTGTGCTCGTGCCAAAGAAAGACGGAAAAACTCAAGTATGTGTTGACTACCGAGATTTGAATAAAGCGAGTCCTAAAGATAACTTTCCTTTACCGAACATCCACATCCTTGTTGATAACTGTGCCAAACATGAGATACAGTCGTTTGTGGATTGTTATGCGGGATATCATCAAGTGTTGATGGATGAAGAGGACGCCGAGAAGATTGCTTTTACCACACCTTGGGGGACTTACTGTTACCGAGTCATGCCATTCGGCTTGAAAAATGCGGGAGCAACATACATGAGAGCTATGACTGCCATTTTCCACGACATGATGCATCAGGAAATAGAGGTGTACGTGGACGATGTGATCATCAAATCCAGAACTCAAGGCGATCATGTGCGAGACTTGAGGAAATTCTTTGAGAGGTTGCGGAAGTACGATTTGAAACCGAATCCGGCCAAATGCGCTTTTGGAGTCCCGTCAGGTAAACTTTTGGGTTTCATAGTCAGTAGAAGAGGTATTGAATTAGATCCCACAAAGATAAAATCCATCCGGGATTTACCTCCCCCCAGAACAAAGAAAGATGTAATGAGTCTTCTAGGCCGACTGAACTACATCAGTAGGTTCATCGCTCAGTTGACTTCCACATGTGAACCCATATTCAAATTGTTGAAGAAAGATGCTGCAATCAAATGGACAACCGAATGCCAAGAAGCTTTTGACAAGATCAAAGAATATTTGTCAAACCCTCCAGTCTTAGTCCCGCCAGAGCCAGGGAGACCTCTTTTCTTGTATTTAACAGTCTTGGAAAACTCTTTTGGTTGTGTTCTCGGACAACGTGATGCGGCAGAGAAGAAAGAGCAAGCGATTTACTACCCGAGCAAGAAATTCACTAGTTATGAGGTCAAGTACACTTTGCTGGAAAGAACGTGTTGTGCTTTAACTTGGGTCGCTCGGAAATTGAGACACTACCTCCAAGCCCATACGACTCACCTCATTACTCGGTTGGATCCTTTAAAGTATATATTCCAGAAACCGATGCCCACCGGAAGATTGGCAAAGTGGCAAATCCTGCTCACTGAGTTTGACATAGTCTATGTCACTCGCACGGCAATGAAGGCCCAAGCATTGGCAGACCATTTGGCCGAGAACCCGATCGACGAAGAGTATCAACCATTGAATACCTACTTTCCTGGTGAAGAGGTAAATACGACAGAAGTTGTTTCGGAAGACAGTCATGCTTGGAAAATGTTTTTCGATGGGGCGGTAAACGCTAAAGGTGTAGGGATTGGGACAATCTTGATCTCTCCTGCTGGCCAGCATTACCCGGCCACGGCTAGGCTCCGTTTCTTCTGCACGAACAATACGGCTGAGTATGAAGCTTGTATCATGGGCATGAACATGGCAATTGATCAGGGCGTCGAAGATTTGTTGATCATGGGAGATTCGGATCTAATTATCAAACAATCTCAAGGTGAATGGGAAACTCGGGACGTTAAACTCCTCCCTTACCGACAGCACGTGAACATTCTTGGCAAGCGATTTGCATCGATAGAGTTCAGGTATATCCCACGATGTCACAATGAACTAGCTGACGCACTTGCCACTTTAGCTTCAATGCTACCTTATCCGGGCAACGCCCATGTCAATCCCTTGGAAATTCAAATCGGGGAAAGCCACGGTTATTGCAATGCAATCGAAGAAGGACCAAGCGTCAAGCCATGGTGTTACGATATCAGGAGATTTCTGAAAACGCAAGAATACCCAGAACATGCTATCGGAGATCAAAAGAGGACCATTAGGAGACATGCAGGTGGTTTCTTTTTGAGCGGCGAAGTCATGTACAAAAGAACCCCAGATCTTAACCTTTTAAGGTGTGTTGATGCCGAAGAAGCAGGAAGAATCATGCACGAAGTACATGCAGGAGTATGCGGGCCTCATATGAATGGTTATGTCTTAGCCAAGAAAATCCTTCGAGCAGGTTATTATTGGATGACCATGGAGAAAGATTGTTTCGGTTTTGTCCGAAAATGCCATCAATGTCAGGTACATGGAGATCTGATTCATGCACCTCCAACTGAGCTGCATCCTATGTCAGCGCCGTGGCCATTTGTCGCTTGGGGAATGGATGTCATCGGCCCGATTGAGCCGAAAGCCTCGAATGGACACCGATTCATACTAGTGGCTATCGATTACTTCACGAAATGGGTTGAAGCCATCACTCTCAAATCAGTCACCAAGAAAGCTGTGGTGGATTTTGTACACTCAAATCTTATCTGTCGTTTTGGTATACCCGCAACTATCATCACAGACAATGCCGCGAATTTGAACAGTCATTTGATGGAAGAAATATGCGAGCAATTCAAAATAACGCATAGGAACTCCACCCCTTATCGGCCCAAAGCCAACGGTGCCGTGGAAGCAACGAACAAAAACATTAAGAAGATTTTGAGAAAAACAATCCAAAGTTCTAGACAATGGCATGAACAATTACCGTTCGCTTTATTGGGATACCGTACTACAGTACGCACATCGGTGGGAGCAACTCCATACCTGCTAGTCTATGGAACTGAGGCTGTGATACCGGCAGAGGTAGAAATTCCTTCGCTTCGTACAATTGTTGAAGCAGAGATTGAAGATAGCGAGTGGGTTAAGACTCGTTTGGAACAATTAACTTTGATCGATGAAAAGCGAATGGCTGCGGTCTGTCATGGACAACTGTACCAACAAAGAATGGCTCGTGCTTACAACAAGAAAGTACGACCGAGAAATTTCGAAGTAGGTCAGTTGGTTTTAAGACGCATTCTTCCACATCATGAGGAAGCGAAAGGAAAATTCGCTCCTAATCGGAAAGGACCATACATCATCAGGAAAATACTGCCAAGAGGAGCATTATACTTGGGAGACATGGAAGGAAAAGATCCTGAAACGGCTGTGAATGCAGATGCTGTGAAAAGGTATTATGTCTGAACTTGCTTCAACGAGGTCCTCACAAGTCGAAATGATTGAAGGCTTTTATTCCCGCTACCCAAACACTACCAACCCTTTTTGTAAACCCTTTGAGCCGGTTACCTTTCTTTGGCTACCCTCTTTGGAATCCAAACCAAACCAAAAAAAAAAAAAAAAAACAAAACAACAAAACAAAGCAAAGTTCCTGAACTACGTTCTGACTTGATTCCGAAAGGATACGTAGGCAACCTCTCCCCGAGGTTCAGTCACACCAAACCAAAAATCCCAGTTTCCCCAAAAAATGAAACTGGGGCAGATGATATTGTTGATTCGGTTTAAGATCCGTCAAGATGATTCCAAAGTTGTAATTTTGTTTACAATTCTTGTTACCCGAACCGAGTACAAGTCCTTCAAGATCGATTGGAAATTGTGAAAACATCATTGTGGCGATCCGAGGTTCCTGGAATGAAAAGAAATAAAATGAGAGAGTCTTATTGGTGAAAACCTTCGGGCACCATAAGACGATGGAAGTAGAGAAATACAAAATGAGAGAGCCTGTTGGTAAAAACTCGCAAAGAGTGCTATCCGGCGATGGTAAGAAGAGAAATGAGAGAGGTCGATTGGCGAAAACCCGCAAAGGGCGCTATCAACCGAAAAGTTTGTTTCACCACGAGAGGTCCTGGCACGGCTCCTTAGCTCGGAAATATAGACCCGTTTTGGTTCATAAGAAAATGGGAGTTTTTGTGACGATCAAGCATCTGGTCCGAGGAACATGTCATGTTGGTTAAAGTCAGCATATACCTCAGATAAGTCCTTCTTTTCTCCCTCGAAAGGGACTCCTCTATCTTTGATACGTTTTTCCATTCTTTGATTCATTCTTCTTCTTTGAATCCCTTTCGGTTTAATTTTAATTCTGAAACTATTACAAAGGAAGGTGACAGAACCGGTTTTACAGGACTCCGCCTGGTAAAGAAAAAAAAAAAAAAAAAAGCCTCAGTGGTGTATTGTTACAATCCACGATTGGATCGTAATGATCGATTGTTTCCAAAGAAAAAGAGTTTAGAAAGGAAATGGAAATCAAAGGTTAAGGTCTTAGAAGAGACGGAATAAGGCAGAAGGATGGAACCCACACGGAAAATCCCCATGGAATTCTGGGAATGAACCCGGTCGGTTCGAAAGGAAGTCACCCCAAAGACAATTGGTAGCAAACTTCTCAATGGAAATGGGGAAACGATCAAGCAATGAAGATAACCAAGGCCGCAAAGCCAACCACTTTTTCAACTAATAAAATGTTCTTTGTTGAAAGCAGGTCTGTTTAATTGTGCAAGAAGAAGGTAACACTCAAATAAGTGAAATACGCAAGCTTTGAAATGGCTTTGGAACAAGGAAAACACATAAAAAGGTAAGTTTCTTTTTAGAGATTTATCCTATGCATTTGTTGATGGTTAAAAAGAACGCCTAAAAGAAGGCCAAAAAAAAAAGAATGAAAGAA